>OV121137.1:12277666-12664201 GCA_921294245.1 Brassicogethes aeneus
AATCAATCTTATTGCACAAAACATATACCAATAATAATAACATAAAATAAAACTTATTATTTAATCATTGAAATAAAGCAACTGCCGTTACCCGAAACATGATTGTTATAAATGTTTTTATTTTTTAAAGATTCAAAAGAACAAATAATAAGTGTACTTTGATTTGCTTTCGTAACCTCATAGGCTTGAAAATGAGAGCTAAATCCAATGGTAACATATTTTCAGGGCCGAGCCGTGCCGGGGGTGCAAGGGGTGCATGGCACCCGGGCGGCACTAACACAGGGCGGCAAAATATCATCAATAAAATTGTATCATATTATCAAGAATAAAAAAGCCACCTTGCAATATGCAAAAAACTTTCTAAAATCACTTGCGTTTTATTGATGTCGGCGTTTCAAGGAATCATCGTTTTTATTCTACACATAAAAACAATGCCAAATTGTGCTGTCAGGCGGCAATGATAAAAAAGACATAACCGAACGCACGATAGCCACAAAAAATGATGATGACAATTTTCTTAAAGCCCGGTTTATAGATTGCCGCCCGCCCGCTTCGCTTTCCGTCCGTCCGCTTCGAGTTCGTCAAGTTTCATGTTTTACGGAAGCGGGCTTACGGGAAACCAATCAAATCGCGCGCTGTGATATTGTTAAGTTAAAGCATAATTTCTTCCGATTTGACGGCTGCGTATTTCAGCAATTTTTAGTTTTTCTATTAACGTGAGGCAAATAGGATGCAAACATAGTAGTTTCTTTTGTCTTATAATGCGTTTAAGTTAAAAACTAGTTAATGATTTAAAATGCATCTTTCCGAATTTATTTGTAGCTTTAAGAATATTTTTGACGATGCCAGTTACTGTTGCCCATGGAGAGCGGTCATTTTCGAAATTAAAACTAATTAAGGCCTATTTAAGATCCAATATGAGTCAATTCAGGCTTTCAAATTTAGCAATTATAAGTATTGAAGAAGATATTTCTAACAACTTGGATGTAGGCGACTTGATTAGGGAATTTGCTATTAAAAAAGCGAGAAAAGTAGATTTTAGTTTTTTAGTTTTTTAGTTTAATTATTTTTGTTTTTTTTTTCCTGAATGTATTTTTATTTTATTCTTTTATGTATTTGTTAATAAATATTTTGTTATTTTACTATAAAATTTGTTATATGTTTATTGAGAATGAACTCCTTCCCTACCGACAACCTAATTTTTTACATTAATGGGGGCGACAAATTTAATTCTTGCACCCGGGCGGCAGATACCCTAGGCTCGGCCCTGCATATTTTAACACTAAGAAAAATATAGATTCTGCTTCAATAATAATATCTATTATTTTAGCAAAGGTAACTAAACCACCAATATCATAACTAATATTAAGAAAGAACCCCCTTTTATATAAAACAAAGTTAATGCTTACCCAAGGCACGGTAAAAGCGTTTTCGGGGTAGGGATAGGGGCCCTATTGTCGAATTGCAAGTTTAATAATACCAAACATCTGTGTACTAAACACGCGTGAGCCGCAAACCGTGTGCGCCGCGAACAGTTCGCGTTCTGCATCCCCTCCCATGTATTAGAAGCTACCAGATTTTGTTAGAAAATTGACATGCCATTGGGATAATTGTGATGTATCTTGAATGAATTGCGCAAATATAAATAATTTTCATAGCTTTTGAACAAAAACACTTTGCACTTGGTTGAAAGAAGAAACATTCAAGAGATTTTGTATTTGTTTTTAAGAGAACTATAGTTCTTGCGCTAAGAACTTTTTTCTTCAAGCAATAAATACCTACTCTTTTATGCTAAAATATTGTTTCTTGCCTCTAATAATTTTAAATCAAGAGAGTTCACTACTTTGGTTTAAGGCCACCTTTTTTTTCAGTGTAGTGTTGTTGTAATGTTGCACAGTGATAAAGAGTGTTGCATAGTGTTCATGGTGTTCCAACAGTGTTAACGACTTGCCCATAGTGTTAAAGTGATTAATGTTGCTGTAATAAGCAGTTTTGTGTAGTGTTCATATAAATATAAGTGTTTATCTGATAAATTTAAGTTTCAACTGAAAATTAGAATTTCCAATTAATTTTAATATATATATATATATATATATATATATATATATATATTGAGGAGATCTGCAAATACCCCCCCTAATAAACAATCCGTGGGTTATTACGATCCTAATTGTTTAAAATAAATGCATTCAAAAAGCCATGTAAATAAAACTAACATTTAAATTTAGCGCAACGGAAATACAAGTGACATATAAAAGGTAGCGTGCCATTGGTTAGAAAGACTCTCCTGATTAAGTGGGAAAAGGTAGGGGGGAAGAATGCTAGACGCAAGTGACGGGCAGGGGAGAAGAGGCATTCGAGCATTGGAGCAGAGTAGAGGTGGGAAACTATCGATAAATTTTAAATTTCCGATTTTGGAAAACACTCTTTCCGATGAAACGGACGTAGCTGGAATACATAGATAGTTTTTTACAAGTTCTACAAAGCAGGAAATCCAGAGAATTTCGTCTAAAATATTTAACAAAAACAATCGATAGTATTTATAAAACTATCGATAGTGCGATAGTGCGGCTTTCATTCGAAAACTATCGATACATCGATATTTGCATTCGATAGTTTCCCACCTCTAGAGCAGAGCCGAGCAGCGACAAGGGTTATAAAAATAGTGTGTGCAGAAAAGTGTTGGAATTTGTAGGTTTGTACATTTTAAATAACTAAATTATTGTAGTATAAATATTCCCGAGCATTTTGGTATAATTAGTTTACACAAACACCTTGTGTAAAGATAAATAATCGATCAATTGACTTGGCGTCATCGTTCGATCTATTACGCTGTACTTAATGGCTGCCGTTTTAAAGCAAACCACGCTGTAAAATTTACGTTTAAAACTAGGTATTTCGTATTATAATTTAGATTCTACGTTATAAACAATTGGTACTTGATTTTATCTAATAAAAGGCAGGGATTTTTAACGAGTATTTATCAAATTAAAAGAGCAGGAATTTACGTGTATTTTATCCAATTAAAATAGGCAGGACCGTATTCGATTTAATTAAGCTAAATGTCAGGACGGTACTCGGGTTTATTTAATTAATTTTAAATAAATATTTCACAAAAGGGATTTAACATAAACGCTGTGTAAATTAAGTGTATTTCATACCGATTTTCTTAAATACGGGATTTAATAAATTGTACTCGCGGATTCTCATTTATGTCCCGTAATTAGTTAAGTGATTTTTCACCAGTTATATTTAAATATTTGGTATTACATTTGGAGTGAGTAGCAACAGTAATTGTACGATAGCGACATTTGATTTATCCCCACTGTCCGTGGAGTCCATGACACAACAAGCCCATTTTGAATTACTATCCTGTAAATTTTATTAGGTGACGATCGGTTGTTTCATCTGGTACCAACGTTGGGCGACGGAATATTGTTTTTGTTATTTGTGTCATTTTGATTACCTAGTATTTTATGGTAATTATTAATTTATTAAAGTTTGCCGACAAATGAGGCAAAATAGACAATTGCGGACCCTCAGTTGAAGCAATTGCGGCCTAATAATTATTTACTCCTTTTCCAACAGTTTATTGAGCCTGAACTCTAATAAATATTACATGAAAATTTATGTAATGGTAAACTTAAATTCAACAGTAAATAATAATAAAAAACTTTATTTGGATGATGGAGGCCTATTGCAGACGGAATGCTTGATGAATAAAGTTAAATTTAAAATACAAAAATGGAGACTAAGACTCAATCTACTTTAACCAAACAAACAAACAAACAAATAAACAAACAAATCAGCAAAAAGCGAAGATAAAAATTAAAAATGAAAAACGAGAGCTAAGCTCTAGTATGATGTATTATTTATCTAATGTTATTTATATATTTATTTATATTTGGGTTGTAGTCGCAGTAAGGAGATATTGTGTGGTTTTTAAGAGGTTGTAGGAGGTCCTTTTCTTTCAGAGTTAACTAAGTTAAATGTCGTTTGGGTTGCGGTTATTTTTGTTGCTCTATCCAAATAAATATCATTATTGTTTGTAATAAATTTTAAATATTTTATACGTGTAACTCACTCCCATAATCCCTCATTTTGGAAGGTTTTATGAGCGATATTAAATAAAAAATAAACGGGAGCCTTCCGGGTTTTTGACCTGAGTTCAAACGTAACTTAGTGCCTTTTATTTACTGTATTTTTATTTCCCTTTTTAAATACTTTCCCCATGAATACAACACCTCACAAGTACCTTGGGTTACTAAATTAATGAGCTTTATTACCGTAAGTATTTATTTTATTTATTTGTCGAAATTTAATATAACATTTGCCGTGGTGTTATATTTCATTTATCACTTGGGGTGTAACTTTTTACAGATTCTTTGCTGGGGGGGTGTGAACGCTTACAATATATATATATATATATATAAACCCAAATAAAAATTGATTTCCGCATGCTCTTAGAAAAATATTGTAAGCAATTGGGTATGCGGAAAGTGTCTTTTCCGCACTGGACTGCTGACCAAACTCCGCCTAGCGTCGTTTGATCGGTCGGTCGACTGAAATATTTCATTCCGCAGTGATAAATAGCTTTAGACCTATCCCATGAATTGGATTTTTTGGATAGGGGGTGCGTTAAAAAGGGCGACAGTCTCTTTCTTCATTAGAATTCTAATAAAAAAGACTGCCGCGTTTTTTCACGCACGCGCTATCCAAAAAATCCGATTTATGGGCTAGGTCTATTAACACTGCAACACTAATCACACTACACAACAATAGTCACACTAAACAACACTGGTCACACTAAACAACACTGGCCACACTAAACAACACTGGTCACACTATGTAACACTTTTAACGAAAACATTATTCAAAAGTAGTGTTGCATAATGTTGTGCAGTGTTAACAGTGTTTTTCCGTAAGGGGTGTACAGCTATTATTATAATATATTACACATTAATAAAAAATATAGTAAAAATAAAGATACTTTTATGTTTAAGGTAAATAAACAATATATTTAAATATAATATACAATATAGTAACTCATGACATTTTAAACATTCAATTTTCTTAGTTTCTTTAATAAACTTTCTTGACCCATTACTGGTAATACTTATAAGAAATAATTGAACCTACTTGGTTGCATAGTATGTACCGATTGCGGCAAAGGCCACGTCGCGACGCGTCGTTAGACGGTGTGGATCACGTGATGTTCTTACATCTCGCCTCTGTTGGCTTACTTACCATGTTATATAAGCTCAGGTATTTCTTTGTTTTGGGTGTGTTCCACTACTACAAGTACCCAATATAGGTCAAAACACCTGTCTGTCGGTATTTGAAGTTGATGGAACGCACTCAAAACAAAAAACTTTGGCGAGGTGTAGGTTCAATTCTTTCTCATAACATTTTTGTATATTAAAAAGTATAATAAAATGAAACAATTTTTCATTGTTAACATATAAAAATATTCGATTTTAAAATATTTTATATTTAAAATGACAACATAATATTTTAAAATTTACTATACTTATTAGTAATGGAAAAAATCTAATTATAATAAGAATTAAAAACAAAATTGGTTGAGAATAATAATATTTTACCTTAAGGTTTAACATACATGGATATTTAAAAATTACTAAATATGCATAGTATCTGGCAATATACAAGATAGTTGTCCCAAATAGTAATATAAATTATAGTAAAGGGTATTACAATTATGGTAATCGGCATTATATTTTTCTCTCCGTGCAGCGGCACTTGGACGCTTTTGAATTACCACGCTTCAATTATAAAAACCATCTACATATTAGTATGTCTATTTCCCAGTTCTAAAACGTTTTTTTACGAAATTATGAAAATAAATCCGTTCACTTAGTAATTTGTGTGTCTACCAGTTAGAGGTGAGCGCTATCGATCTATCGATTGAAGGTGATAAACTATTAATAGTTATATAAACTGCGCACCACTCAATGTGTCGCGACCAAAAAGTTCGTTTTGTTTCTTAAACGATTTTATTTTGGTTTGCGATGTCTGCTAGCCCCATTCTCTGGACATTCATGCTATAGATATGAAGTTCATGGTCCTTCAAATAAATTTCCTACAGGGTGATATGTAAAACGGTAAAAAATTTCAATAACTTTATCCAAGCCCCGTTTGTAAATTAAATAATTTTTTCTCGTTTTTACTTTGAAATAATGAAGTATTAGGGTGAATGCTCCGGTTTTCGACCATTTAACTAATTGCTAGACTAAAAACATTTATATCTAGGTGTTTTTTTTGTTTTTTTGGTATTATGGGAAACCATAATAGTTATTAGATATTTAATAAACAGAAAATGTTATCTATAAGATTGCTTTTTTACCTATATGATCTATAAAGAATAAAAAAGGTAAATAGTGCGTTTTTACCCGTTTTCGACCAGTCCAATCTTCATTTCGACCATAAACATCCCTATTTTCGACTACTGGTCGAAAAATTGCCCTTTGGCAATAAGGGAGGTATAGGTATGTATTTAAAATTTTTTTAATGGTAATGAGCAAAAGGAAAGGAATGATGGAAAATATAAAAATAACTTTTTGTTTATTAAACTAAAATATTATTTACAGCAAAAACATACATTTACAATGCTTTAATACAATAAAAGTCTCATTAAATAAGTTTATTTAGGAGCACATAAAACACAGGTAATCTTTGGTTGACGCTTCTGCATAGGGCATTCCATAAAATTCTGTACATTTCATATGAAACCATAATGTACAAGCATCACACCCTATATTTTTTTCATCGTCGTCTTCAACATCGCTTATGAGGTCTTCTTTACAAGTGGCACATTTAATTCTTTGATTGTTTATGGGCAAAAGTGGCTGTTGATTACCGTTTTTAATTTTTGTTTTTTTTTAAACGCGCTCATTTTTCTTTTTGTTTTTTACTGCTTCTTTATTTTCTTTAGATTTTATTCTTTCGTTTCTTTTCTTTTCAGCCTCATCTATTTTTTTCTTCTTATTGTTATCTTTTTTGAAGTAATATTTCCTCCATTCCTCTGAAGATATAGCACTAGGCATTTTTTCCTTTTGGGTTCTGCCTGATGATTTATTTAGAGGATCTGGATACATGAGATGTTTTTCAAATGAATTTGCTTGTGCTACTTCCTTTTTTTCAACTTCTGGAATCATTTCAATATTTTTATTGATAGTTTCTGATAAATCAGACCCAGTATCAAATACATTTTCTTGTGCTACTTCCTTTTTTTCAACTTCTGGAATGATTTCAATATTTTTATTGATAGTTTCTGATAAATCAGGCCCAGTATCAAATACATTTTCTTGTGCTACTTCCTTTTTTTCAACTTCTGGAATCATTTCAATATTTTTATTAATAGTTTCTGATAAATCAGGCCCAGTATCAAATGAATTTGCTTGTGCTACTTCCTTTTTTTTAACTTCTTGAATCATTTCAATATTTTTATTGATAGTTTCTGATAAATCAGATACAGTATCATCCACCAAACATTTATCTGAATCTACCAATTGACTAACAATTGATGGTGATGTATTTTTAATGACTGAATCTATAGGTGGCGTTATTTGAATATTTGCGATCACTTTGATTTTTTCATTGAGTTTATTCTCGTTTATTTGGACATTTATTGGTTGATTTGAATCCTGAATGTTAATTGAGTGAAAAGGTTCCAAATCAAAAATCGAAATTTCATCCAAATCTGAAGAATTGGAAAAACCTTTAGTTGTTAGCATGTCATCAAAATCTTCATCTGTAATATTAGTTTTACTGGCATCAACATTTTGAACTACAATATCACAGGTAATAATTTCGGCGTCATTTAGTGAAATTACTGATCCAACTTGAAGAGCTTCATTGATATTTCCAAGATTTCTAATTTCATGAATAATGGTGTCAACATTTATTCCATGAGATAACAGCTTTTCGGTTATTTTAGAAATCACTTTTTCGGCGGCTCTTATTTCTGAAACTGTAATTGGTTCATCTTTTTCTTTGTTTTGATTTTGATCCAGTTGTTCCAAAATATTTTGAACACACTTAGTATAATCCACATTGTCTGCATTTAGAGGATATAAGCCGCATTTTCGAAATCCGTTAATAATATGAGTTTTCATTTCATATGCATCTAATGTAAACTGAAAGACCTTACAAAAATTTAGTTTTGTTAAGCATTGGTTTACATTTTCAGGCATTTTTTGCCACATCCTTATAGATTTCTTCCACTCTGTTTTCAGTGGTTTAAAAATACTTACATCTGCCGGTTGCATTATATGGGTTGTGTTTGGAGGCAAGGCGTAAAGAATAATTCCGATCTTCTCACACACTTCACTCAGAGGTAAAGTGAGATGGGATTTGTGACCATCTAGAAATAATATTATTGGTTTTTTAATATTATTTTGGTCTAGCCATTTAGCGAAATCATTAGCAATGTATTCAAAAAAATTTTCACCCCTCATCCAGCCAGTTTCGGACTTGCCCAATATCCAGTTAGATGGCATATTTTCAACTAATGCTCTTGGTGGTCGTATATAAGGAAAAACAACCAAAGGTGGAGCAATTTTTCCATCAGCGGAAAATGTTATTAAAACTGTGATAGTTTCTTTTTCATTTCCCAATTTTACGCTGTATAAGTTTTTCCATCCCTTGGGCGCCAAAACTTTACCGGATTTCGGACAAAGGGAAAATCCCGACTCGTCCCCATTAAAAATCCTTGATGGGTCTTCTAAAACGTCGCTTAGGTTATTTTTTTCTAAATAATCATCTAAATCCCGAAACCACGATCTTATGTACTGTTCCGTTATTATAGCTCTAGCTTTATTTACTCCTTCTGCTTCCCTTAAAGAAATTTCTGGGTGACGCTTTAAAAAATTTAAGTACCACTTTTGGCCCGGTTTTCCATCCCTAAAAAGATTGCTTTTCCCTAAGTCTTTCGCAATTTTTTCCACTGTGTCAATTAAATCTGCTTTTTTAAGTGGAAATCCACATTTGGCAATATTTAAAATCCATTTTTTGATTTTGTCTTCTATGTCTCGGCCTAACAAAGGCTCTGGTCCAGTTTTCTTTTTTGTTTTGGTCGATCGACCCTTCATTCGATCAATAATGGTGGTTTTTGGAATATTAAATAGCTGACTAGCTTTATTTATGCTAACATTTCCATCTCTAATTTCTACAAAGGCTCTTCGCAATGCCTCTTCATTATATTGGTAAAATTTCCTTTTTACTTTATTTTTAAATGGTTTTTTAACGCTACTATTATTACGACGGTCCTCGTTAGATTTCAAATTTTTATTTGGCGCCATTTCTGTAACAAGAAAAGGGCAAAATAAAGTAAAAATTATATAGTCGACTAAAAGACCCGTTTCTCGACTATCAAATTCAGATTAGATTTAAAGTTTTATTAGGTTAAAATATACCCAGAAACTGGTGGTCGAGAACTGGATACTAAATTTTAAGAATAAACAACTCTCTAATGCTATAAAGCGAGATAGAATATATCTGACTCACTAAAATAGAAAAAGAAAAAAAGTTTAACGGCTATTGTTCCAGTTTTCGACCATTCGGTCGAAAAAGGGATTTGGACAATTTAGTGGTACCAGATACTCGACCACCCAATTTTCCCGGCAAAATTTTCAGAAAAGTCGATTAAACGTTAATTTTCTCAACAAAAACACCGTAAATTAAAACTATATTACAAGAAACATACAAATTTTGTGAATTTCAATACTTACGTGCTATTCTTGAGCCACGTGTTCACTATACAATTTCTACATTTTGGTAATTAGTCAGCTGACTCTACCGACACCAGCAACAGCCAAAGATGTACTGATCTAAATTATTGCCCAATCAGATTAAAATGGTGAAAAAAAGGTGGGGGGGTCTTATACGAAAGCGAAAAAGATGGAGTACCAAGCGCCAAAATTAATATTTTCTTATTTTATTTAAACTAGAAGGAAACTAGTCGAAAACCGGACATGGTCGGAAAACGGGAGCACTCACCCTACGTCTTACCTTGAAATGTTTTTCAAATTTTTCGAATTGGAATCTTAGCAACAAAAATATGATTTTTTTTTTAAAGAGTACATTTGATGCTTTTTTGCAGGCAATACACTTTTTAAGAACAAAAAGATAAGATGGTGAAAGATTGTTCCTTGAATAGTTCTGAACAAGCAACAAGCAACAAACTTCCATTATTTTCAGAGAAACCTAAGCAAAGACCACTTTTTCAAAATGACATTTTGGTGAAAATTTGCGAAAACTAAACCTGAACCGATATTTACGTTCGTGCTCATGTTTTATTTATAATTTTAACCTTCTGGGTGGCGATTCTCGAGTTAAGAGAACGCTTCTCATAGGAGAAGTGGGCATTTCTCTCAAGTTTTGACAGGCTGCATTATTGAATTTAAGATAAGTTAGTGCGTTCTTCTCTCGGAAACTCTTTTCTGCTTTAGGAAAACCAAACTATTGCATGATTTTAAGAATGCAGCCTGTCAAAACTTAAGTGAAACACGCCCACTTCTCATGAGAATAGCGTTCTCTCAACTCGAGAATCGCACCCCTGATGTGATTCAGTTGTCAAATTTAAGTTTCAGAAAAAACCAAAATCACCAAGAATCAAAATTCGAAAACAATTCCCGGCTGCTAAATGTCTCAATAACATGCTTTGCCAATGCCATTTGGGGATTAATTTTTTGGTCGAAATTACTGCAATTTGTTCGAGTGGTTAGGATAATGTTAGAGAACGTTTCAAGATTCAAGAGAGTAATTAATAAACCTTGAAAAAACGACACGAGACAGAAGTGACGTCATATACGGTGTGGGTCCTGTTTTTTTTATAATAATTAATTTTGTTGACTATTTCCCTTTTCTTAATTTCCACCAATCACAAACACGCAATTTTGAATTACAAATGGTTTCTAGGTGAAAAAACTGTATGACAGCACCTGTCAGCAGTTTACCCGCGGCAAAACTGTATGACAGAACCTGTCAGCAGTTTACCCGCGGCCACGGTCTTATATACAGGTCTTGCAACTTTAAGCTTCGAGGTGGCTTCCTTAACGTGCCAAGCCGCTAGGTGGCGCTAAGATCGAAGGGGTAAAGTCAATTAAACTACTACTTAGTTAAATGTGGAACTACTGCATAACCATAACCTAACTTTTTAAATTCTTTTTCTATGTTTTGTTTACATTTTCAAAAATTTAATATTTGTGAGTTTGTTTCGGATAATTTACGTTAACAAAATAGGACAATAAAGTCTATATTCTATGCACAAAGTCCTCGGCCGTCACATGCCCAGACCAAACATGTTAATGTATAAAATACATACGTATATCATATATATGTTACGGCTAATGTGTAAACATGGATAGTTTATTAAGTAGCTGGGTAGTTTATAAACTAGCCAAACTGTCAGCTATTTTAATTGAAAACGTATTTTTAACTAAATTAGCGGCTAGTTTGTAAACCAACCAAGGGTCTTGGCTAATTTACTTGAAATTATTTAGGAATAGCTGGATAATTTGTAAACTATCCAATTCAATTTGGCTAATATGAAAACCAAAATTTCTAGTAACACAACAAACTAACCAACCAATATTCTGGCTAATTTATTAATAACCGATTTTTTTATTGTCTTGGCGGGGATGGGTTGATTGTTTATTTAAAATAATATATATTTCACCAACACGATGTGCTTAATTATATAATAATCATACAAAATGTGAAGGTGTCAATGATATGTTTTTTATTGCACATTGCCATGTTTTTAACCGCTCCTTATTTGTTAGCACTTTAAACATGGACCGCTTAATTTTAATGCCGGAACGATAGCTTTGCTGGTTACATTTTGGCACAACACAGGACTTCATGTCTATTAAAAAGCACAAATACAAATGTATAACAAGAACAAATATAACAAAATACACAAGCTTGTTTATAAAAATGTAGGTTATGTTTCTTCACAGAACATAAGTAGGTAGTTCATTTGACCTTTATCCCATAGACTTTAAGGACTTAGAGCCGGTTTTACAATCGTTAGATTAAGTTAGCTTATTTGGCGGATAACTTTATAGAAACCTTCTATCTAAGAAAATTATCCACCAGAGAGCTTATCTAACGATTGTAAAACCCAAAGATAAAGAAGGTAAAAACGACCTTTAAACATCTATGGTTCACCCTCAACTCGATGCGCCATCTGGTGGGTGTCTCATTAGAGAGGTCACTTTTCCTATTGAAATTGGGCGAAGTTGCAAGACCTGTACATAAGACCGTGCCCGCGGCAAAATTTGACAGCTGTTGTCACCAAAAATTGCAATTTATATTTTAATTGTTAACTGTTAGGTACTCATGAAATAGTCTTGTCAAATACCATTCGGGCATCTAATTTTTCCTGTGAAAAAATCGAAAAAACACAATGCCAAGTAATATTTTTTAACAAAATGCATTCGTGCCGGTGCAAAAATCCTCGTTTTCGACTCGGATTTTTGTTGCCCTCAGCACTCATGCTTCTTATTAAAATATTACTTATCAACGTGTTTTTTCGGAAAAATTAGATCCCTTGTGATATTACTTACGAAAATAAATGAATAATTGTCATGTGATCATAAGAAATGCAATAACCAGTAAAACATTAGGTATGACTATTTCCCTCGTCTTAATTTCCACCAATCACAAACCCGCAATTTTTAATTACAAATGGTTTCTAGGTGGAAAAACTGTAGTACTTGTCAGCAGTTTTTTCGAGTTTACCCGCGGCCACGGTCTTATATATATGTATATAAGACCGTGCCCGCGGCAAAACTTAACAGATGTTGTCACCAAAAATTGCAATTTATATTTTAATTGTTAACTGTTACTCATGAAATAGTCTTGTCACCTTTAAATCTAATCGCCTACAGTACGGACATAAAGATAACATGATAAAATGAAGTACATTTTGGAAATGGTCCGGTATAAGCAAAGTCAGTGAATTATTTGCTGCGATTTAAAAGTTGTCGCTATACTCTTTGGATTGCAAGCTGGCTACACGAAATTCATGTGCTTCTTGACAAGAAGCACATGAATTTCGTGTAGAAGTTCTTGTGTGATTCGAATACGCGATACACTGGTGACCAATACGCAAAGAACGATTGGAAAGATAGGAAGGACAAGGAATTTAAAAATTTTAATGTTGTAGGCAAAGCGCTTGTAGCACCTAGAAAAATATGAATGTCATTTCTTTATATTAAACATGGAATCGTGAAAAACAGCCGTAGCGAAAAGAAAGGACGAATTAATATGCTTGAGCAATTTAGGTGTAATTTTTAAGAGATAATATGTTTATAAAATTTGTTGCTGGCACTCTTAGTTAAAATTTTGCCAAAAAATTATGTCGCTATCTTCAATACTTGCCGCGTTATTAGCCAAAAACTGAGCAGGTCAATTCACAAATTTTCTAAAACTTAAAAATTAAAATGCGAGGTAATATCGCAAAATGAAGCTAGGGTTTTTCTTATCTTAATGTATACTTTCGTTTATGCTATGCAGAATTGCGTCCATTTTTCATAGCCCCCAAATTGATGCACTGTGTAGTTTATCACCTCACAGGAATCTCACACTTTCTGCCCTTGTAGTGTAATATACTATTCCATGATTTTATATAATTCTAAAATTAAAACATCAAACATCATTTTTTACTCATTTACCTAACTCAATAACCACTCTTTGGAAATATTATATGTACCTATTTTTGAAGCTATTCTTCTTAACGGTGCACCGTTAAGAAGAATAGCACCGCGGTGGCTTGGCATAGGGAGATTTGCACAGAAAAACTCATGGTAGGTACTGCTTTGTTACCTTTAATAAAAATTATATTTTATACAGGTAAAATATATTGTACGTATTTATATAATTATAAGGTACCTTTTAAGATTATACTACTACTGTTACCTTCACTTTTTTAATTGAACAAATGGCCAAAAAATTTTAAAAGTAAATATTGAATACGCGTGAATTTGCCAAACACGTGTTAAATTGAACTTGAAGGTTATTACGAAATTACGTCAACTGAGTTTAGGGCGTTCTCGCCAAGTTATAACGCGCGGACTGTGGACACCAGAGAGAAAAAAGTTAGACCCTTCGACGCGTATAATATATATTATACGGACTAACTTGAAGCGCAATAAGCATCAAAACTTATTTCTATTGGTCGGCACGCAAGACAAATTTCATTATTTGTTTTGCATATAAGGTTCCCTTTTGGAAATTTTTCTCTAATAAAGTTTTAATAAGCAAAAGTAAGAGTTTTGAAAGTATTACTTTCTCTTAAAAACTCTGAAAGACTTATTAAGTCGGAAAAAGTCAGGAGTTTTTAAGAGAAAGTAAGACTTTCAAAACTCTTATTTTTACTTATTAAAACTGTTTCAGAAAAAAAATTCCACAAGGGTTAAGTCAAGAATCAAATGATCAAATAAGTGTTGTGGTTGTGGCAGATGTTCATAATATTTTAAGGTAAGTAAATTTTATTTATGTATGGCCAGGTATTTTAATGCCTAAACAGTTATATTATTGCTCTAGGGCAAATTGGGTATAGTCCAAATCACGATAAAAGTCCGTTGCGTCACGAATATGACGCAAGTTGCGTGATCGATCATATTCGCATGACATTTGACCGTGACATTTTAATACATTCAACACCAAGGATGTATTAAGACAGCAGAGGCGTACGTTATATCCAAACGAAGCGATATGCTAAGACTTTGAACAATCAACGCTAAGACGGTAATACTCTCTTTGTCATAATGACAGTCATCATTGTCATCATTACGGTTTAACCAATACAGCCTAAGAAGACATGATTATCCATACTGTTTCTTTTCCACACGTTAAGCACGACAGTAACGTTGTGCATATCTCAACAATAAATTTATGAGGCAACGGACTTTTCTCGTGATATGGACTGTATTTTTATTAGCTAGCAACATGGGTAAATAGCTATACAAGCGTGTGGAAAGTTGCACTTTTTCGCAAGCTCGACATTGTAGAAAAACCATAATTTATACAAATGGAAACTTGTGAAAAAAATATTGTACCTAACACGCGCGGAAAGTGTATTTTCAGCACTCGACAGCTGACCGCTCCGCTACGCGTCGTTCGTTCAACGGCTGTCGCGTGCGGAAAAATAGCACTTTCTCACTAGTTAAATAACTATTAATATTGTTGATGTCGATGTGTCATCAAATATGTTGATACTACAGAGGTTACGTCACTTATTTTTTTTGTTATTTTGCAGTGGGATAAATTAAAAATCGCACAGTAGTGTAGATAGGTTGATAGTAAAATTTTACAATGCAACGGAAGTGACGTCACAGATAAGAAAATCGATATAAGAGATTGGCCTAATAAATTAGTGGCTGCCCTAAGATGATACTCGGTTACCAGATAGTTTTATCCATGCGCAGTAGTACCAGGTGGTTGAAACTATGTGGAGTAGTTCCCGAATGACTTTATTTATGTGCAGTGATTTCTGGATGATTGGACAAAAATTAAAAATAAATTATGAGTTTATGCAAATTTGTGCTTAGGATAATTAAGATTAAAAAATTAATATAAATAAAAATAATATAATAATATTTTAATGTTTTGTTTCATTTAGGAACTAAAAGAAAGTGAGAAAGCTAGAACAATTAGCAATATATTTATATAAAAAACGCAAGAAGCATAGCGTGTGTCTACTTACCGACACACTAAGTTTTTTATACTTAAAATTACCCCTCCTACAGCGTGGCAGGTTGTAAGTGTGGGACAAGTTGTATAAAAAGTAAATTTGAATTCAAGTACATGCACTGCACCAGTGTTGCCAACTCGAAAATAACAAATAACACTACAACAATATCAAAATTCCGCTACGCTCCGCTACAGCCGAATCTATCCTAATTCCGCTACACACGCTCTATTTTGGAATCCAAACTTTGGATACAATTTTTTTTAATGCAAATAAAGACAAGAAATGTTAAGCAAAATACTTTCTTCAAGTACCTAATAAATATAAAAAACAGGTAACAAAAAATCCCTATTTAAAACCAAAACAAAAATATTCTAACGCTGGAAGTCCCACCCGCCCGTAAAAGATAAACAATAGGCAAGCCGCGGTAGCATTTATAAATCCTACGGCGGCTATATATAGCATTTTACGGGAGGGCGGGAGAAAGGACGAAAGGAAATCTATAAATAAAGCTAAGCACAAAAGATTGTAACCCTTCATTAGTCTCACTGTTTTCTGAAACGCCATTAGTCGATTCGGTGTATGAGACCGAAAGTTAAAAATTACGTTTATTAAATATCTTGTGTGTAATTTTTAAGAAAAACACTATTTTAATATTTTTAAAAGTAATGTTTTTAATAAACAAACAGAACAAACTATCAACATAAGAAAAAAAAATAGTGTTTTAAATGTTTTACTAAAACGTATTTAAAAAAAACTAAATTCCGCTACGTTTTACCATCATTTTGTTCCACCGCCGCTACGCCGCTTTTGGGGGTAAATCCCGCTATGCGTAGCGGAATTCCGCTACGGTTGGCAACACTGCACTGCACATCTCTGGTGTTAAATGAGTAAAAACTTAAATGTAGGTACTTACTTGAGTATTTTGTGTTGGAATTTGCAAAGCTAAAGCCATGCTGTTTGAATCAAAATTCTCGTCTAATGCAATTAATGCACCGTGTACGCCAGATTCGAGCAAATTATTACCATATTCCTAAAATATAATAAGTTAAGTTTTCTACTTAAAAGTATATTATTATAATAATATATAGGATATTTTATAATAATATATAGGATATTTTAAAGGGATCTTAAAGATATCGTAACTTGTCATTTAAGAAGTCTTATAAAAAAGTCGGTTTTCACCGTATGGTATGCATCTTAAAACGTCGTATGTTAGAAAAGGTAACGTCTTTAAGACGCCTTTCTAAAAACATCTTTTTAAAAACGCATTGACGTAAATATGACGTCAAGCCAGGTCACGCTTACGTGATATACCTATATAGGTCATGGTATGTGTCATAGAAGAGATCAAGAGTAATTATTTCACACTTTCTTACGCCCAGATTCTGACGCAATACATATAAAATCAGATGATGGAGGGGGTCTACATATATATTTTATTTAATTCACCAAGGGGCAAAACATGAAGTAGCTATTTTTCCCCAGTTCACTCACAATCCAAATGTGTGAATTTTGGCTTCACCAAGCTGCCCTATTGAAAATACCATATAGAACCCATATTGAATCCGATAAGGAAACGTATCTGGTTCTATATGGTTTTATAGGTCCTATATGGAAAGTCCTGGTTTACATTACGGATTCTATATGGTTGAATATGGATTTCCATTTTAAAAATTTTCATATTCAACCATATAGGGAAACCTATCTGGAAATACATATAGAACAGAAACCAGATAAATCCATATACAACCATATACATGTCTTTATAAAGACATGTATATGGATGTATATGGATTTATCTGGTTTCTGTTCTATATGTATTTCCAGATAGGTTTCCCTATCTGGTTCTATAGTGTTTTAGAGTGTTTTTATCTGGTTCTATAATGTAATCTTCTATCTGGTTCTATAGTGAAATGCCTGTTTCAAATACCTATATTGAACCAGATAGAAACCATATAGAATCCAGATACGACTTTTTTATATGGTTCCCTATTAAAAATGCCATATAGAAACACAAAATAAAAATCTATCTGGTTCAATATAGGAATTTGAAACAGGCATTGCACTATTGAACCAGATAGAATTCCATACCTGGAAAACCATATAGAAAAGTGATTTCTATATGGATTGCCATATAGGTTCATATTGCTCTATCTGGCCCAATATGGTTTGGGTGTGAAAAAATTATTACCATATAGATCCATATTTAACCATATAGGGGATTCTATATGGTTTAATATGCAATTTTCGTTTAAATATATATACATTTTAAAATGGAATTCCATATTCAACCATATAGGGAAACCTATATAGAAAAACACATAAAACAGAAACCAGATAAATCCATATAAAAATCCCTAAGTTGTACATTTTAAAATGAAATTCCATATTAAACCATATAGATTCCAAAGTGTAAACCAGGTCGTTCCATATAGGACATATAGAACCATATAAATCCATATTAGTTTCCTTATCTGGATCAATATGGGTTCTATAGGGCATTTTTAATAGGGTTCTATATGGCATTTTCAATAGGGTGGACACTATACCTTTTCAACTTCAAATTGGAACTAATCAATTTTAATTTGGAATGTAACAATTTCAAATTGGGATTAATCAACTTTTAATTGGTAACTTACACGTTAAAAATGGAAATAAACAGTCAAATTGGAAACAAACAAATTCAATTTGTTACCAATCAACTTCAAATTGTAATTTTTACTGAAATTGTGAATTGTAACGAATGAAAACGTTCGTCAGGTCTGTGACCGGATTAAGGCAAGATACACACACCTTAAGATTGGGCGGGGCTTAAATACGTCACTTGTTGAGTGTTTTTAAATCTTTAACGTGCGTTTTAATTATCTGCTGCTAAAATTCTTCTTTTTGCGATGCTGTTGGATGTTAACTTGCTCTATTTTTTTGTTTAACTTGTTGTTTTTGCGTTCAGTAAGGTTCGAATTACTTTTCAGTTTTCAAATTATTGTTATTGCGTTGTGTTAACCTGTTCTGTTTGTTTATTATTGTTTTTGTGTTGCGTTAACTTGTTTTGTTTGTGTTTTAGTTTGTGTCGTGCCATTTGCATATATTAAAATACTGTGTGGCATATTTGGATGCAATTCGGACAACCAGTTCAAGAGAAACCCTTTAAATAAAAACATTAAATTTCATCGATTCCCGAAAAACTTTGATTTGTGCAAACAGTAGTTAAATGCCACAAAAAGAATAGACAATATTAACTTTAAGGCCGCTTCTTTTTCCTATAAACATTTTCTGGACAGCGACTATAAGTTTAATTTAAAACACCAACGCTTAAACTATGTCCATATATTTCTCTATTTTCTTTGATAATATTACTATTATTCGTATATTCGCACGGCAACTACTCGTCAAGTGTAAGGCATTTTAATTAATTTAATATAAAGTTTAAACGTGACTGCCGTTCGACTTGCAAAACGTATGACAATTTGAATTACAATTTCAGTGAAAATTCCAATTTGAAGTTGATTAGTACCAAATTGAATTTGTTTTTTTCCAATTTGACTGTTTATTCCCATTTTGAACGTGTTAGTTACCAATTAAAAGTTGATTAATCCCAATTTGAAACTGTTACATCCCAAATTGAAATTGATTAGTTCCAATTTGAAGTTGAAAAGGTACCCTATTAAAAATGCCATATAGATACACAAAATAAAAATCTATCTGGTTCAATATAGGAATTTGAAACAGGCATTGCACTATTGAACTAGATAGAATTCCATACCTGGAAAACCATATAGAAAAGTGATTTCTATATGGATTGCCATATAGGTTCATATTGCTCTATCTGGCCCAATATGGTTTGGGTGTGAAAAAATTATTACCATATAGATCCATATTTAACCATATACGGGAATCTATATGGTTTAATATGCAATTTTTGTTTAAATATATATACATTTTAAAATGGAATTCCATATTCAACCATATAGGGAAACCTATATGGAAAAACACATAAAACAGAAACCAGATAAATCCATATAAAAATCCCTAAGTTGTACATTTTAAAATGAAATTCCATATTAAACCATATAGATTCCAAAGTGTAAACCAGGTCGTTCCATATAGGACATATAGAACCATATAAATCCATATTAGTTTCCTTATCTGGATCAATATGGGTTCTATAGGGCATTTTTAATAGGGTTCTATATGGCATTTTCAATAGGGTGGACACTATACCTTTTCAACTTCAAATTGGAACTAATCAATTTTAATTTGGAATGTAACAATTTCAAATTGGGATTAATCAACTTTTAATTGGTAACTTACACGTTAAAAATGGAAATAAACAGTCAAATTGGAAACAAACAAATTCAATTTGTTACCAATCAACTTCAAATTGTAATTTTTACTGAAATTGTGAATTGTAACGAATGAAAACGTTCGTCAGGTCTGTGACCGGATTAAGGCAAGATACACACACCTTAAGATTGGGCGGGGCTTAAATACGTCACTTGTTGAGTGTTTTTAAATCTTTAACGTGCGTTTTAATTATCTGCTGCTAAAATTCTTCTTTTTGCGATGCTGTTGGATGTTAACTTGCTCTATTTTTTTGTTTAACTTGTTGTTTTTGCGTTCAGTAAGGTTCGAATTACTTTTCAGTTTTCAAATTATTGTTATTGCGTTGTGTTAACCTGTTCTGTTTGTTTATTATTGTTTTTGTGTTGCGTTAACTTGTTTTGTTTGTGTTTTAGTTTGTGTCGTGCCATTTGCATATATTAAAATACTGTGTGGCATATTTGGATGCAATTCGGACAACCAGTTCAAGAGAAACCCTTTAAATAAAAACATTAAATTTCATCGATTCCCGAAAAACTTTGATTTGTGCAAACAGTAGTTAAATGCCACAAAAAGAATAGACAATATTAACTTTAAGGCCGCTTCTTTTTCCTATAAACATTTTCTGGACAGCGACTATAAGTTTAATTTAAAACACCAACGCTTAAACTATGTCCATATATTTCTCTATTTTCTTTGATAATATTACTATTATTCGTATATTCGCACGGCAACTACTCGTCAAGTGTAAGGCATTTTAATTAATTTAATATAAAGTTTAAACGTGACTGCCGTTCGACTTGCAAAACGTATGACAATTTGAATTACAATTTCAGTGAAAATTCCAATTTGAAGTTGATTAGTACCAAATTGAATTTGTTTTTTTCCAATTTGACTGTTTATTCCCATTTTGAACGTGTTAGTTACCAATTAAAAGTTGATTAATCCCAATTTGAAACTGTTACATCCCAAATTGAAATTGATTAGTTCCAATTTGAAGTTGAAAAGGTACCCTATTAAAAATGCCATATAGATACACAAAATAAAAATCTATCTGGTTCAATATAGGAATTTGAAACAGGCATTGCACTATTGAACTAGATAGAATTCCATACCTGGAAAACCATATAGAAAAGTGATTTCTATATGGATTGCCATATAGGTTCATATTGCTCTATCTGGCCCAATATGGTTTGGGTGTGAAAAAATTATTACCATATAGATCCATATTTAACCATATACGGGAATCTATATGGTTTAATATGCAATTTTTGTTTAAATATATATACATTTTAAAATGGAATTCCATATTCAACCATATAGGGAAACCTATATGGAAAAACACATAAAACAGAAACCAGATAAATCCATATAAAAATCCCTAAGTTGTATATTTTAAAATGAAATTCCATATTAAACCATATAGATTCCAAAGTGTAAACCAGGTCGTTCCATATAGGACATATAGAATCATATAAATCCATGTTAGTTTCCTTATCTGGATCAATATGGGTTCTATAGGGCATTTTTAATAGAGAATAGATAGTTCTAGTCCCCAAAAAATAGGATTTATACTATCTACTTATTATAGGCAACCCACATTGGTATAAACTACATAATATGTTTTTAAAAAGCTTTAAAAAAATTAACTGGTATTTTATATTCCTTCTTATTAAATATACAGGGTGTCCCAAAATTACTGTAAATTGTACATGTATATAAATCAGATGATGGAGGGGTCTACATATATATTTTATTTAATTCACCAAGGGGCAAAACATGAAGTAAAATATAAAGTGATTTTTGGACACCCTGTATATTTAATAAGTAGGAATAAAAAAAAAGTGTTTATTTTTTTAAAGCTTTTTAAAAACGCAAATATTTGTTTTATATAATATATTAATAAATAACATGTATAGTTGTATTCATTAAAAAGCATAAAATAATTAGAATGAGAGAAAACTGTCAGCACAATATTATTGCTTAAAACCGGCTTATCACTGACTTAAGTCATTATAATAATTACACTGTGGTAGTTGAAAAATCTAACCGTCGTGAAATTAGTTATTCTTACCTAATTCGAGGTCAAGGAATTCAGTGGTAACAACCGTTTTGCTAGGTTGGCTCGTAATTTCATACAAAATTCTGTTAAAGTCTTTTTCTGAACTCATAATTGGAAGTAATGTGTTTTTCACTCGATCGCTATGAAAATCCGTATTTAGGGGTTTGTTGGTAGGAAGAAACGGAATATAGCATTTATTTTGTGATACAATAAAAATTGGATACACTTTACATACTATTTAAAAAAAAACAAAAATGTGAATTTTTACCACTTTTTAGTTGGATATTAAATATTTAGTGACTTGAGATGCTGTTCCAACACAACCTGACGTTTTTGTGATAATTTTAGTTGGCGTGCCATCATATCCAAGCGATTTTGTGTACATTCAATATGTTTGCAAGGTAATGTTATGTTAGATGGCTGATACAATGAATGTGATTCTGATGCAAAATCAAATGATGGTGGCACATAATTTTCTCCCGGACTTGGTAACTTTGGAATCGGAACGTTTTCGGAATGTGGTAAAGGCGTTTGTGTTGATGGAACACTTTTATTTGTGAAATTGCGTGCTTTAAATCTGTTTAGTCCGTTTACCTTATTCACACACACATAGCACTGATCAACTTCATGGTTTCCAGGATCGGTCCACACCATTGGAATTCCAAACGGCATACTTTCGACTTCACCTTTCGCCCATTTTCTTAGTGTAACTATGCACGATGTACAAGCAATTGATGGCACCCAGTGTACATTCCGAATTACTTCTATATTAAAATATTGTTCATAAAATTCAATAACATCGTCGCTCATTTTTTTTTCGACTTGACAGTAAATTTGCCACAAATGTAACAAAAAAAAATAATTTTTTGATAACAATCGCTCATGTTTATTATGAAAATTTCGATAATTCACTGAATTTAAATGCACGAATTATGTATATAATAAAATTTTAATAAAGCAATTTACAAATAAATAAATTTTTTTAAACATACATTAAAAAAGAAACAACATAAAACACGTAAATACAATCCGCTTGTGAAAAACACAGCAATGTGCGCCATCTATTGCACTTTAAAAGATACATATATCATTTTATATTTGAACCACAAATCACAATAAAGGTTAAATTAGGAAAAACTAATTGTAAATAAATGAGATTTGTTGTTTTAAGGAATATTGAGTGATTAAAATACCGTACCTTCATTTGCAAGCTAACCATAGGGAAAATACATTGTAACTGGACCAGATAAGTCGCAGTCAACACAAAGCGAGAACCTTTTCAGAAATGATTTGGATGCGTCGTCGAGACATGCGTACTAAAACAAATTTTACCAGGTTTACACCGCACAATTTAAAAAACAATAATAAAGCATCGATGTATGAAGCAAGGTCAACTGTTACGGCGCATGCTAGCCTACTCGTCCACGCGTCCAAATCATTTCTACAACGTTTTTCGCTTTGTGCCGACTGACTTATCTGGTCCAGTTACAATGTATTTTCCCTATGGTTAGCTTGCAAATGAAGGTACGGTATAAATCAAAGCTAATTTAGTAGATATTAAAAAAAACAATAAAAAGTAATGAACCGATCAGTTGTATATTTTAAGATGGCTACTACTAATTTAGTGATTTTTAGTAAACACTCAATATTTACTTTAAAAATGGTAAGAATTCACATTTTTAAGTATTTTTTTCAAATTTTTGTATAGAAAGCGTATCCAAATTTTTTCGTATCGCAAAATAAATGTCAGATTCGGTTTTCTTGTACCAAAAAACCTACAAATACAGGTTTTAATGGCGATCGAGTAAAAACACGTTACTTCCAATTATGAGTTTAGAAAAAAACTTTACAAGCATTTTGTATGAAATTACGAGCCAACCTAGCAAAACGGTTGTCACCACTGAATTCCTTGGCCTCGAATTAGGTAAGAATGATCATTTTCACGACGGTTAGAAAAAAAAAGTTCTCAAAACTACCACAGTGTTATTATAGGTTATATAAAATGCAGAGCATTGACGTTGGGAATTAATTTAATAAAATTTACAGATTTTGCATCTTGCGCAAGTATCGTACGATACTACGTAGGCGTATTGAAAATAACTGACAGGAACCCCAGCTATATATTCAGTAAAAAAACAATTTTTATTTTTAATGTTTATTATTAGCAAGTACTCCCTATTAAAAATGCCCTATAGAACCCATATTGATCCAGATAAGGAAACTAATATGGATTTATATGGTTCTATATGTCCTATGTGGAACGACCTGGTTTACACTTTGGAATCTATATGGTTTAATATGGAATTTCATTTTAAAATGTACAACTTAGGGATTTTTATATGGATTTAACTGGTTTCTGTTTTATGTGTCTTTCCATATAGGTTTCCATATATGGTTGAATATGGAATTCCATTTTAAAATGTATATATATTTAAACGAAAATTGCATATTAAACCATATAGATTCCTCTATATGGTTAAATATGGATCTATATGGTAATAATTTTTTCACGGCCAAACCATATTGGGCCAGATAGAGCAATATGAACCTATATGGCAATCCATATAGAAATCACTTTTCTATATGGTTTTCCAGGTATGGAATTCTATCTGGTTCAATAGTGCAATGCCTGTTTCCAATTCCTATATTGAACCAGATAGATTTTTATTTTGTGTTTCTATATGGCATTTTTAATAGGGCTTATATCATAATATGATGTATTCATTAAAAAAGCGTACAAGAATTAGAATGAGAGAAAACTGTCAACATTATTGCGTAAAACCGGCTTTCCACTGACTTAAGTCACTATAACTGACAGTAGAAAATAAAAATGCCTCGTCAGTTAAAAAGGCTTAAATAGTATCAAGAATCGAAGAAGAATGGTCAATTCGTACCGTGGTATAATAGAAATAAAAAATCTATTTAAAAAATTAAGCAACGCTGGGAAGATTTACTAAACCAAAAAGTTGGTTCAGGTGGTCCCAAAATGTCCACCCCTGAACAGGATGCTGCTTTTTTGGGATATCTGAGGATTTATGGGAAACTATACAACTATTCTACTATACCTACTATACTGCTGGGAAGATATCCAAATATTGTATTAAATTTAATTCAGTTCATCCCAAATAGATTGGCTCAAGTAATAAAAAAACACGGATGCATGACTAAATATTAAACTTTTTTTAATATTTTTTTTTCAGTTCTAAAAGGTAATAATTTTTGTAATATTATTTAATTAACCTACGACGTCAATGCTCTTTATAACCTATAGTAATTATTTTAATGACTTATGTCAGTGATAAGCCAGTTTTAAGCAATAATATTATTTTGACAGTTTTCTTTCATTCTAATTCTTGTACGCTTTTTTATTGAATACAACTATTATTTAAAACGCATATTAAAATAAAAATTTGAAAAATGGCTTAACATGATGTAGAATAAAATATATTATATATAAAATATATGCACATGTAACAAAAATGAAAACAAAATAATCCTATTTATTGATAATAAAAATAAATACAAGCAAAAAACATCAGGTAAAGTAAGAAGAAAAACAGTCTATTTTATCTTATCTTATCTATTATATATTTTAGAGGATAAAAGAAAGAAGGCGGAAGTACTAGACTGCATCACAAACGGAGAATGTTTCACGCGTTGTTACATGCAAAATATTCAAGGAAAATTATTTATTACTTCAAATAATTATTGCTGGGACACTTAGGCCCCTTCTTAGAGAAATATATAATACTAGTTCAAAAGTTAAATTATAAATAAATGCCGTACAGAAATAAGGCAAAAATGTCATCATGTCAGTTGAATCTAACCTTTAAATCTTTAAAAAATATTTATATAGTATATAAAACACGTCGGCGAAAGCTTATTAATTGCTTTGCACGCAATCTACTGCGTCGGCAGTAAAATGTATGTTGTGCAATAATATGTGCTTTCTCCGCCTCGTCTATAATGTACTATTTTGTAATTTTATTTAATTAACGTCAGTATTTTAAATAACCTATACGCTAAAGACACTAGACCACACCAATAGATAATTTACTCCAATGGATGGCCTTGTATCTGAATATAGTTCCTTCATTTTCCGAGAAGGCGCTGTGGTCAATGACTATGTAGCAAACCCGCCATCCCGCCATTTATAAACAGCTGTCACTCATCTTTAAAATATTATATAAATCATATATGCTCTGTTTTTGTTAGCAAAAACAGAGCATATCGATGGTTATTTGACAAAACATCATAAGCGACAAAACCTAAATTTTACAGGAGAGATTTTTTTTGTGTGGGAGCTTTATTTTTAAAGTTATTTATCTGAAAACTGGTGAGGCATTATTTTATTAATGTATAATTAAAATATTTAAGTTAGATCGAATCCAATCTAAAATTTTCATTAAATTTTGTGGCATACGATATTTTATAAGAACATCTTTAGGAAAATGTAAAAATAGTCTTGTCGCTTAAGTTACATTTACGTTACTTTGTGGGATATAGATTTGATGATTACTTTTGTCAAAACATTGTTAGCGACATTTATTTTTTACTTGTATTATTAAATAAAAAATAATTACAAAAAAATTAATTTATATCACCAACGATATTTTGCAAAACAATGTTTGAAAATGAAAATCTACATTAGCTTTCTTTGAAAAAAACGAACGATTTTTATTCGCAAACCAGTATCTAACCCATGGAGCCTACACAAGGAGCCCGAACTTAATGTATGTGCAAACCAACCTTTAGGGACATTTTTGACAAGATGACAAGCAGTTTCAAAAAGTTGACAGAGAATCTAACCTTAAAACAACACAATTAACAATGAAATACGTCAAACTGACAACTTTCAGAAAGTAAGGTTAGTGGTTACTGAAGGCATTTTTACATTTTGAAATCAATTTTGAATGACAGGTCGTTCGAAATTTTTTGGCCGTCATCTAACCGATATAAATTTGAGTTAAATTATTTGACGTTATAACAACATACAATTACTACAAAAAACACTTTTAACGAACCACACTACGTAAAAACAATTATAATTAGGATAACTATTAATAATGCAATGATAAAAAGGAATTATAAGCTTTTGATCAAATAAAATATCGTTTTAAAACCTGAGGCAATCACAATCCACATTGTGTAGCAATCACCACGATGCAGGTATACTCACGAATAAACTGTTTAGAGCGGGAATAACGCCTTGATAGATCAAGGCGGGAGCACAATATTATCGTAAGCGACACAATGTTAAATCGCAAACGCCATGTCTCGGAGTTGCTTACGATTATTTGTCAGGAACATATAGGCGCTTACGTTATAAATCGGTAACAAATTAAAAAGAAGAGGCGCTTACAATAATAAAAATATTCAAACTGACCAATATTAGATTCCAAAATTGGAATAACTATTATGTTAACATGTGCAGCTTATCGTAATTGACACTTTGATAAAATAAAAAGTAATTCAACAAAATTGTCGCTTACGATGTTTTGTCAAATAACCATCGATATACAGTTCATTTTTTTATCTGGACTCGTGTTTTTTTGTTAGGTTGGTGGCTTATGCCAGTTTGACTTAGTATTTTTAGTAGTTAAAATGGGACTTCTGCCAAAGAATTTAATTAAATACTTTGACACAATGCTAAGTAATATTTTTTTAACAAAATGCATTCGTGCAGGTGCAAAAATCCTCCTCTTCGACTCGGATTTTTGTTGCCACCAGCACTCATGCTTTTTGTTAAAATATTACTTAGCAACGTGTTTTTTCGATATTTTTCGGAAAAATTAGATGCCCTTATGATATTACTTACGATAATTTACTTGTCAATTATAAATAAAAAGTTAATTATGCCAAAAATAATAGCAACGAATTCGAATGTAAAAGCCATTTTGAGGGCAAAACTTCATTTTAATGAAATTATGCCAAATGCCACAATGGAAGAAAAAGTACATCGCCTTATTGACATTTTTGGACATATGGATATTTTTGGGGTATTTGGTTTTATAAATATTACATCACACATTATTTTCACATTATTCACCATTGGACAACATTTACGTTCAAAAAAATTTTAATTTCTTTTATATAATTTTTTCCGCTAGGAATACTTTCTCTTCTGGGCCGTAAAGCAACCTATATTTAACTACTTTTTTATATGATTTTACTTATCCAAGCACCACAAAAGCCAAATTAATTGCATTTTTAACTACGAATTTCGACAACTCAACTTGACAACTGCACAATGTAACCTACAATAATTTATACATAACCACAATTAGATTTATAACTAGCTTAGTTTTTTTTAATCAATGCGACCAACTTGACAACTGTATTTACCAACCAAAACCATAAATTTGCAACGTTGCCGCAGTGCAGATAAAAAAATGAACTTTATGATTTATATAATATTTTAAAGATGAGTGACAGCTGTTTATAAATAGCGGGATGGCGGAGTCATTGACCACAGCGCCTTTTCGGAAAATAAAGGAACTATATTCAGATACAAGGCCATCCATTGCAGTAAATTATCTATTGGTGTGGTCTAGTGTCTTTAGTGTATAGGTTATTTAAAATACAAAGCATTGGCGTTAATTAAATAAAATTACAAAATATTACATTATACAGGCGGAGAAAGCACATAATATTGTAATTAATAAGCTTTCGCCGACGTGTTTTATATACTATATAAATATTTTATAGGTTAGATTCAACTAGTTGAATCAGCTGACATGATGACATTTTTGCCTTATTTCTGTATGGCGTTTATTTATAATTTAACTTTTGAACTAGTATTATATGAAGTCTTTCTATATAGACTTATGAGTCTTATAATTTAAAAAAAATATTTTTCTTATTTAAACATATTATCTGACGCTCTCTAAGAAGGAGCCTAAGCGTCTCAGCAATAATTATTTTGCATGTATCAACGCGTGAAACATTCTACGTTTGTGATGCCGTCTAGCACTTCCGCCTTCTTTTTTTTCTCCTCCGAAATAGATTCTGTATTCTGCTCTTTCAATATCCGACGTCAAATATAAAATATAGAAATACAAATTTAAGCAGGGACTGAATTTCTTACTTTACCTGAAGTTTTTTTCGTGTATTTATTTTTATTATCAATAAATAGGATTATTTTGTTTACATGTGCATATATTTTATGTATTATAATATATTTTATTCCACATCATGTTAAGCCATTTTTCAATTTTTTATTCTAATATGCGTTTTAAATAATACATCATATTATGATATAAGTACTTCCTTAATAAAATATGCAAGTACCTCCTATTATTAAAAATAAAAATTGTTTTTCAAAAATACCCATATTTACTGTATTTACTGAATATATAGCTGGGGTTCCTGTCAGTTATTTTCAATACGCCTACGATACTTGCGCAAGATGCAAAAAATGCATTTTGAAGTCAAAATTTTCTACTACCCTGTAACACACTTAAGAAATTTCGACTTAAAAATGCATTTGGGCAGTTTCAGCTCTAACCCCTTCAATTGGTTTATCGTTTGATGTCCAATTAGATAAGCTATGTTAATTTTTTAAGAGAAAATTTTTAGTTCAATCTCCGCATTTTTCTTTTGCACCTGGCCTCTAGTAAGCTAACACCGGCCCTGTGCGTGGTAACCATAGAAACCGTCAACTCACCTGTCACAGGTTTTTCTTGATACAAAATAATATTTAAAATTTAACATCAATCGTTTTTGAATATACTATTTGATTATGTAAAAACATACCGGGTGTTACATTTAAAATAAAGAAGTTATTAACCTTTTAAGTTAGCCTAATTTGCCCCTGGGTTTCCTAGGTAATTTGTTAAAAATGTTAAAATTTACATTGAATCTTTTAAACAATGTTTTAAGATTTCAAAAATTTTACCGCCATATCCGCAAACCTAATAACAAAAAAGTTATAGGCTATTTATGATTGACGAGCATTTGTCAATTTTAACGAAAAAAAATTAATAACTCTAGAACTATTCACATTAGGTATAGGACATTGTATAGTAATTTTACCTAGAATTTTATACAGAATTAAAAAATGTAAATGGGGTGCATGTATTTTAGAAAAATAGACTTAAATGGATTATAAGCGCTTTTAAAATTTTAAATCAATATCTTTTTTGTTTCCCACAAACTTCTAAAGGACCACGAATGTGAAACACCATGTATAGTTACAAATTTATAATCAGATATCTTTTAAACATCCCTAAGAAGATATCTTTTTTATGTTTTTAGGCGTCCAGATATGGGCACTGGCAGGGGGCAAGAGGGGAAAGTTGCGCATTTTAAGTTCATTTAAATATTTAAATATAGATAATTTCGCGTTATTTTTTTCCCCGCTCTTGGAATATTTTCTGCCGGCGCCCATGCGTCCAGACAAATAAGATCTAAGAAAGATGTCTTTAAGATATCAAGTGATGTTATAATTATTAATAAATAACGTACTTTTAACCCTATTGTGGCTACCCATCGAATTAACCGCTCATTACTCCATACTACCACGTCCGCTATTATGTTTTCACAGTTTTTCCGCCTTTCTTCTAACATATGTCTATCATAGTTAAGTCTTTTCAGGCATGATATTCCCATCAGTAGACTTGTCCTGTAATTAAAAAAGCATGTTAAAATAGAAAATAACTAATAAAACATCATATCGTCGAGCTAAATTAAAATTTTAAACCTAATTCACAATTAAAAACATATAATAATAATATAATGCCAAACTCTCAATTAGGATAAAACATAAATTCCTTTGAAGTTAACTGTGGTGTAGACTTTTAATTTAAACCTAATAACAAACAAAAAATACCGCACGATTTATTGAATTTATATTATTTCCCGCACAACAATCCAGAGGTCATATTATGTTATTTTTCATTAGTTTTGCCGCAATTTATTTTAAACGCAATATATATATTGCGCACCAAGTACACTATAGTGTACTTGGCGCGCATAATGCTTTGTGCGCATGCCCCCGCCAATTAATTTCAATTAAACTCTATGAGCTAGTTGATACCGAGGGGTCACCCACACCTGGGAGTCCCTGGTCATTTTAGAGGGGGAATACCATAGGAATACAATGGAAATGCATAGGAATACAATAAAATATAATGGGAATACATGGGAATCCCTGGACGTTTTCCCTTTGGGTGGTTGACCCCTCGGTTGATACACAAATAAGCAAAATGCATGAGAAATCACGGGATGCTGGGCGGGTTCTGTATATCTTGCTGTATTATAATAATTATACTATTTTACTATTATAGGTACTATAATAGTAGACAATCCAGGTGAAAATTTAAACTTAACTATACATAGAAGTATTTGACCCCATACGTATATTTATGAGGTCAAATAAGTACATATTATGTATGTATTAGAAGGTGCACCATGTATCATTCTATGAATGGGTATCTGTTTTATTTAAACAGCTACATGGTCTATTAAATTAGAGAAAAGTTGCGTAAATTCGGTTAATAAAATGGCATTTCAAAATTGAGTACGAGTATAGGGAACGTATTTTGTTTGATGGAAAATACGCTGTAGGGGCTTATCTTGCTTCTTGAGGTACTTCTTGTTGGTTTGCCTTCCGCGTCTATGCTGAAAATTCGGAAACCGCTGTACACGAATTGTTTGCCCCACAGTGTAGACGACGGGTTGTTCGTGTTGCCGCTCTGACTTTGTGGAAATTCAATTCCATGTCTGACTTCGGAAAAAATTGAGCCATATTTGCCGGTCTTTGTTTACTTCCTAAATTTAGGAACTTATGCACATTTACCCAACTGTGCGTTTTCTTATACAAATTATACGTTCCTTATGGAGGAGGTCACTTTGGCTAGGTACTTAATTTATAACCTTTGTAAACAAACTTTTTAGGCGCCGAGTGTTTATTTATTAGTTTGAACGTGCTTAAGTGCTTTTTGGTTTAGATTCTGGCGTACCTTACGTTAACTGAATTACGTTGTATTTAATTAAATTTTTATGTGTTGCAATTGCAATTGGACATGCGATTAATTAAAAGTACTTATCAGTTTCTGTCCCTTAGTCCCTCGTTTCGCCTTCGCTTTCCACGGTGATCTTCAGGTATTTTAAACAGCTATAAAGCTGTCAGGTGGTAATAGCAAAGAGTAAAGAACCACTTTACTCTTTGGTAATATCACCATGTCACTCATCTACTTATCTGTATCCGTAATATTTCGCACTAAATTATTGCACTTTTGGTTTCAACTGCGAGTCTATGGTTATTCTTTATTTAAGTGGTTATGCCAAAATTTTTTAGAAGCGGTCTGTTATTGACTGCCCTGAATGAGGGAACAATTTGAACGGTCTATTAAAATGGACTTTAAAAATTAAAAAAAAAACAGCAGTTGTTAAATAATTTGAAAAAAACTAAAAACCTGCAAAAACCGAAAATCGTTAAAGGATGGAAATGTAGATTAATGTGTAAGTTTACATGTTAAACTTACTTTTTTTCAAAACTCCCAGGAATAACAAAGCTATAACGATTTTTGCTTTTGAAAGGTTTTTAATTTATTTTTCAAGTATTTTGAGAAACGCTGTATATTTTTTTAATGTATATATTTGATTTTAATAGGCTTGTAATAATGCTACTTTTCTCTAATTTAACATTAGATATATAGAGGGAGCTTGGACCATTGCGCATCCAATTTTATGGCGACAGGCTCGCGATAATCTCTACCTCTGATTTGCAAGCTTAATAAAAAATAAACAGATGACGCAACTGTCGCTTGTTATTAGTTTTATATAAGTAATATTACTAGTTCTTCCCTAAAAATGTTGGGATTTATTATAAGGAATTCTAATACATTCAATGATATAAACGCATTAAAAAATTTGTATTATTCGTTTGTTCGTTCAAGGCTCGAATATTGCAGCTTGATTTGGTACCCAATTTACACAACCTACAAAGTTTCGTTGGAAAATATTCAAAGACGATTCCTGAAATTTGTAAACTTCAGAATTCATGGTTTTTATCCTATCAGAGGTCATCCTCAGGCTGAATTACTTCGGGCCTTTTCAATCGACTCACTTGAATTGCGTAGAGTTAAGTTTAGCATAAAATTTGTGTATGACTTGTTTCATAATAATATCGACTGTATGTTGTTATTATCTATGTTTAATCTGTATATTCCCCGTTTAAACTCTAGGACTAAATTAACTTTTAGGGAAGATAATGCCCGTACTAATGTTTTGTTGAAATCTCCAGTGCAAGTCATGATGAAAAATATTAACGAAATATCTTCAAAAATTGACATTAATAGTTCTTCGCTAACTTTCTTATTAAAAGAAGCTGATAACTTTTTCAAAAATATTATTAATGTGTAAATGTTGTTTTATTTTATGTACGTATAAACTTATTGTATATTGTATAATTTTGTCCTTTAATTGGATGTAAATCTGTTGGGCAATAAAGTATTATTATTATTATTATTATTATTATTATTATTTATAAGCAGTGTTGCCGTTTGCGGGTATTTTACCCGAAAATCGGGTATTTTCGCCATGCTTGAGGGTAAAATATTACAGCGGGTATTTTGAAAATTTTGATCAAAATAGTGACCTAAAAATTTTTAGTATATGATATTGTATACAGTGTGTCCAGTTGGCAACATGTGGGAAACTTTCTTATTATTAATTTTAAGAAAAAAAGTTATTCTTAATAAAAAGTTCTGCATGTTCTAAAATCTAAAATACAATCATCGGATATCTAAAAATTTCAGTCATATAAGCGGTTTGTCAAAAAATAAAAAACTTACTCAAGAGTAAAGTACCTCTATATTTGACAATATCCCGGGCAATATCGAAAATTCTTATTAAAAAAAGTTGATCAGAACTAAAAACTACGTTCAAATATGCAATTATTTGTTTAAATAACAATGCAAATGTAACTGTAGTTACATGTAATCTAGGATGAACTGACAAACAAATGATTTGTTGATAGCAAAAAATCTTTGACATTGAATGTCAAAACATCAGGATTTGCTTATTACGAAACGGAAAGGTTATCATGTTTGTAATAAATAAAAAAGATAAATGTTCGGTATCGGTAATTTTTTTCACTAGAAGGATGTAATTGCATATTAAAACATAGTTTTTTTATTCTGAACAACTTTTCATAATTACAGTTTTCGATATTGTCACAAATAAAGGTACTTTACTCTTGTACCAAATTCATATTTTTGTCAGACGTATATGACTGAAAAAATTTGATATCTGATTATTATAGATTTTAGAACATGCAGGACTTTTTATTTTTAAGTAAAATTTAAAATAAGAAAGTTTCCCATATGTTGTCAACTTAAGTAGTCACACTGTATTTACTGAATATACATAATTATTACCCGGTCAACATTTAATAATAAATAAATAATTCTTTATTCGCCCCAAAAAACATATAAAGGATAGTTTATAGAGGGACACCTCTATATACACATTATAATTCAGTACATATTTACATTAACAATCGTCATACACAATTCTTCACGCCTAGCCTCGATTAATTTCAACCCAAAAGTACTTGCACCTCTGATTTTTTTGTTTTGCATGTTTTGTTAATGGTTCCTGATTATTTTAATGCCAGGTAGGAAAAAATCTGCTGAGCCGTTTTTGAACTTCCTTTAGAAAATAATTTTTTTGCGGAAAACCTAATTATATATTTTTTAATACCACTCTAAGAATTAAAATTGTAACAAGTTTGCATATTTAGGTAAAAAACTTAAATGTGAAGACTATTATATTTACATACAGCCCGTTGTAACCTCTTTGGGTAGTTTGAATGGTTCTTGGAGACTTTGTATTTTTTCCATACCGAATTAAAATCAAAATGCACATACTCCATTGCCTGTTCACTAAAAAAGCCCAAGGCCTGTTGCTTTTCATTACAGGAAATCTTCGATATGAAAAAAAAGTGCATGAACTTTAGGGGTGACACTAATTTCCAGATCCAGGTAACTCTTCTTAAAGGCCGCAATAGAATTTTTAAAATCTGGATTTAAAACTTGACCAAAACGTGATTTAACAATTACTTTAAAGTCTTCAAAGGCTTTCACAAATTTTAGGCAGCCCAGGCTGCAATCTCGTCGCTTAAAAGCGGGACCGCCATGAGTTACTTCACGTTGGACATTTGAATGTTGTGCCCATGCCAAGGCTTCCTTTTTAAAATCTATTAACATAAGCGTAAACAATGTATTAACAAGCATTAGGTGTAATTCCGGTGGAGGAATAATATTTAAAAACGTTTTATCTAAGGGAGTTGAGAAAAGCGGCGGATGAATGCAATTTTTGTATTCTTTTGCCTTCTCCTTTACAGCTCCCGCTTTAAACCAATCTGAATAATTTTGAAATGTGTTAGTATACTATATATACTATAGTACTTTTTAAAGTGCCACGTTCGCAATGTTTATCTTTTCTGACGTAACACCATGTACAGGGGAAAAGACTGCTGTGCGACATCATGCTGACTAGAATGTTTTAAATCAGTTGCAATTGTTCCTTCAAAATGGTTAATGTTGATTGCAGCCCATAATTTTGACACATTTTCATAGTTTTCTTGTGTGCATTGCGCTAACTCAAGAATAAACAATTTTTTCACAACTGAGTCTTTAAATCGTTTAGCAGCTATTCCTTCCATGTACTCTTCCAAATCCACATTTTCAGTTGATTGAATGGATAAACATATTTTTAAAAACCCTCCACCTCCATCTTTTCCAAACTTCAAATGAACCTCAGATGATTGTCGATTTTCCTTAACGTATTCAATGAATCCATCAAGAGCCTTGCAGTAAACTACAAGCTCTTTAGCATCAGTCGAAACCTTAGCCGTTATATTCACAAAATCAAAACCCTTCATTCCAAAAAAATTATCGACGGAATGAGTGTTATTTAAAATTTTCCTCTTCAAGTCGGGTTCGATAACTTTGCGGTTTTTAGTAGCTACTCTGACAACACTTGCTATTCCACAAGTTGTTTTTTGGCTAAGATTAAAATTTGTTTGTATTTTTAAAAAGTCATCTAGTTTTTTCTGAACGTTATCTTCAGTTCTCTTTGGATTAACAAAAACGGCAAGAGGTTTTTCTCCCTTTGATTGAATCAGCGAAAGTGAATTACATAGTTTTTAATTTATTTTCTTTATTAATGTTTTGTTTTACTAGTGAAGAAATGACCTGCTGTTGAAATTTTGATGTAGATTCTGATAGCTCCTTGTTTAAGTTATAAAATCTTGTTAAGATTACATTTGTGTGTCTTTCCTCTTGCAATAACAGAGAAACAGGAACTACAACGTTTTTCTAAACACGGTCGTTTAGGATTACCTAAATTTTAAGAAGAAATAGATACGTTGGTCTCAATTAATTAAGGGATCTTATACTTACAGGAGGTAGTAGTATTTAAACTATCCACTAATATTCCTTTTCTTGGAGGTAAAATACCGTTTTTTGTAAAATTACCAATTTAAGGAGTTCTTGCAAGTTTACAATCATGACAATCACATTGAAAATGGGCATTAGATCTTGTAATTTTCTTGAGGGGTCGCAATTCAATAAAAATTGGCAGTTGTATGTTTTTTTGCATCCCATTTTTTACGCGATATATATATCTCGTTTACAACTACTACACAGAACAAGTGCTAAACGATTATCGTGGACATCGTAATCAAACAGATTTTCTACTTCTTTTTTAAGTTTATCTTGTATCCTAATTAATCATTACTTTAGTTTTTCCGAAACACAGTAAGCAAATCTTTAGTCGATTCTCATCATGAGTTCCTGCGTGGTCTTTGGACATCTTCAATTCAAGTAAGTACTTAAGAAACAGATTAAAGGATAGCCCTGCTTAAAATACCCCATAGAGACCCTGTTCAAACCGATAGATATTTGTATCGGAATGTATGGTGTTTCTATAGGGTGTATCGGTATGTATAGGATCCATAGTTGGGATTTATGGTTGTTCTATAGGGATTTACACCCTTGATTTATTTGCTATTGGTTTCAATGGGGAAAATACACATAAATGTAGAAATTAGTTTTTCCCCCATAGGACCCCATAGGTTTTAATAAAATTTTGTCAAATGTTTTATTGTTGTTCTATAGGGATATCCTAATCTTAAAAAAGAGCACTTTATAACTTTAATAGGGAAAATGTAAAAGTTATGGTGTGCCTATAGGTAATTTCCTATATATTTTCTATCGGGCCGTATCCGGAAAAAACCATGGACAAATGCACATATTGAATCCGGTAGCGCCCGATAGATTATTAAATATAGGTCTCTATGGGGTATTTTAAGCAGGGAGATACAAAACCAATCTGACAGCTACATGACAGTTAGCGCCCACCAAGCTTTGCCGCTTGGAATCGCCAGACTGGCGTGTTATTTGGTTACAATGCCTATTTATTATTAGGAAAAAGAAAAAAATACGGTTTTCTCAATAACGGCTCAGCAGATTTTTTCCTACTTGGCATTAAAATAATCAGGAACCATTAACAAAACATGCAAAACAAAAAAATCAGGGGTGCAAGCACCTTTGGGTTGAACTTAATCGAGGCTAGGCGTGTCTTATAGTTACTTAAATACACTATACACATTTATACATATTTATTTACATATACATTTATCACTAATACAGTCATTAAATATCACAGATATACTTAAAATAAATAAAGCAAGCTTTAACCTCAACTTAAGTTTTTTTTTTCTTCAGTCTTTTTTAGTCCTCCCTGAAATATTGAATATAATCATTTATGTTTTTTCTAAATTTGTGACCTTTAAAATTTTTAATGCTGTTAGGCAGCCTATTATATAAATGGACTCCCCTGTAGGAAATCGAGTTCATTCCCATTTGGGAATTTACTTGAGGTAGATTCACCTCTGCATTGGCTCTTGTAGAGTGATCGTGAACATTATTTCTATAAGTGAACTTAAGACATGAGTGTCTTTTAGAATCAAGGACTTGATTTATAAACATACTTGTTTGATATTCATTAATACTTTTCACAGATCTAATTCTAAACAAGTTATAGAGGTCAGCTGTTGAATATCTTTTATCTAAAGAATATAAATTTTTTATGGCTTTATTTTGGAGTAATTTAAGTGGTTTAAGAGTACAGTTAGATGCATTTGACCAAATAAGATTTAAGTATTGTAGGTGTGAGTGTATCAAGGAGAAGTAAATCGACCTCAAGTATTTCCGGGGGACAGTATAAATTCTCCTAAGCACACCAATCGGACCGGCCACCTTTCCACACACATGACTGACATGATCTTTCCAGGAAAGCCTGTCATCGATTTTTAGGCCCAGGAACTTTGTAACCCGCTTCAGCTCGAAAGCATCATTAACACATCGTTCTCTCTGGTTTTTATGAATATACATATAAGATGACTTCTCCATGTTCAGGGACAATTTATGGGAATTAACCCACTTTTTTTTTAATTATCAAATCAGAAGCCATGGACTCGTTCACTTGCTCGATGGTGCGGCCATAGTATATTATGGTCGCATCATCAGCATACAACCTCAAATTTCCATTAAGTTTTAAGTTTGACATGGAATTTACGTAAACCAAAAAAAGTGTCGGCCCCAAGGTTGAACCCTGGGGCACACCACATTTAATAGATTGTCTAGAGCTTTCTACTGAGTCCACAACAACATACTGCATTCTATACGAAAGATAGTTTTCAAACCACCGCAAGCAAGAGTCCGTTACACCAATTAGCTCCAACTTCCGAAGCAAACTACCAAAATTTACATTGTAACGTAACATTAACCAAAATGTTATGTAACGATTGTGATGTGTAACATTACAGTTACATAACCTGACTGTTGCAAATAGGTTCCTATTTCCCACTCATAGGTGTAACATTGTTACATAACAACTTATTACAATAGTATTGCAATGTTACGTTGCTGTTATATTGCTTATTGGTAATTTTGTTACATTACAATAGTTTCACAATGTTACGTTATTGTTATATTGCTGATTGGTAATTTTGTTATATTACAATAGTTTCACAATGTTACGTTGCTGTTATATTGCTTATTGGTAATTTGTTATATTACAATTGTTTCACAATGTTACGTTGCTGTTATATTGCTTATTGGTAATTTTGTTACATTATAATAGTTTCACAATGTTACGTTGCTGTTATATTGCTTATTGGTAATTTTGTTACATTACAAAAGTTTCACAATGTTACGTTGCTGTTATATTGCTTATTGGTAATTTTGTTATATTATAGTATCGCAATGTTACCATTATTTTAGGTAACTTGCGTTGCATTTTAGTAACATCGTTACATTGCAATGTGACTCCTATGTTACATAACGGCAATACTGTGTTACGTTAAATGTTGACCGGGTTGCTATATGTGTTTTTTATTGTGAGAATTCCTGTGCTATAAAATATCTTGTGCTGTTAAAACGTGTAGAAACACCAACATGTTTGACCGCGCCTCGTATACGTGGTTAAAAATGGGGGCTATGAGTGTGTCCCCATTCGCGCACGTTAAGGCTCAATCTCCCCCCTCTATATCTCTAAATTTAACCAACCTTATAGCTTTACACATAAAAAAATACACAATTAAAAGGATACTTGGTGCACCCTGTATACTCAAATAAATTGGCGGTTTCAAAAACCATCAAACATATCTGATGATTTGCAATTCCTTTCTGGACAGTCAGTCACTAGCATGGTTTAAATGCTGTTAAATTAGTGCGAAATTAAGCGAAAATATCGCTATATTAACGCATTTGGATATTTGACTATCAATTTATGATTTTGAATTAGTGTGATGCTACCTCAATATAACAATAGCTAATATACTTTTTTTACAATTTTCGTAACTTTGACTTCATGTTAACGATCATTCAATCTAATGTGTATTTTTTTTCTTGTTTACTGCTGTTATTTATATTATTTATACCATTTATTGCTGTTATTTAAACATCTAAATATATATTATTGCTAATATAACACATATCTGTCAAAGTTCTTGTAACTATTTAGATATTATTCTCAATAAAAAAAAGCTGATAAAGAATTATGTAAGTTTATCCATGAGCCAAGAATGGCTAACGAATTTAGCAATAATTTCTATAGAAATATCTAAGTATAGCCATATCTATAGGATACAGGATACTGTGTATGTATAATATAAAGTTTAATAACTATACTCACATTATAGCCAAATTTTTTTTGTAAAATGACAAAAATTGTAAAATACCACTCATATTTTAATCCGTTTAACACAAATTTGAATTTTCGATACAAGTCGCAAGATTTGTCAAGGTGATTAACCTAATATTGACTAAAACGTTTGGAACACTTACCTATGAAAACTATCAACCATTTTTAGTTGCCCTCTCAAATCTTTTTTGTTCAGATGGTCGAGCATGCGCGCGTCTACCAAACACTCCATAAAGGTGGTGCGGTATTGGGGCAGGCCGAGCGCCGGCAACCAGCTGTTTCCGATCCACTCGTGGTTCATGTCTCCGAACGCAAGCGTCGTGCGAGACGTTTTCGGCGCCGACGGAGACGTCAACGACACCATCTCTTGGATAGCCAGGCGCAGTTTCAGTCTGTGCAATGGATTGCTGATGCCTATTTCGCGCTGAATCTCGGTGTCGCTAAATAAAAAATTTAAATTTAATATAAAAAAGTCAGCTTAAGTTTTAAGTTTATTTTATTTAACTTCAGTTCTAAAATTTAATATTAAAAGTTCAGCTAAATTTTAGAAAACATCAGACGGATGTCAACAGCCAAATGGAGCATACACAAGGAGGGATTTAATAGGAAAAATTGACAAAACCTGTCCAATCAATTGCACAAATTAGGTTTTGTTTTTTTTTACCACCAGCGGCGCTGATTGTCGATGCGTACTGACGTATGCGTTGGTAGCGTTTCGGTACAAATCAAACAATCAACAGAACCCCAGCGCCCTCTTATATTAGGAAGAATTTTGTATACATGAAGTTCGGACTCCTTGTGTAGGCTCCATGAGTCAAACTTTGAAACAATATAACCCGAAAAACATATTAAAGTTTAATTCAAATTGAAAATTTTAGTCTAAAATTACATGATCGGAATTTGCATACAAATTTAATTAATGAACATTATTTTGATTAATAAATATAATCAAAATACTAGTTTCTTTTTTTTTAGATTATTGGCTTTTAGTCTTTTTCAGACTATTTAGCCAGCTCATTATATTTTTATTTTTGTTTAATAAACACCCAAGGCTGTGCCCGGGAATCGAACCCGGTACCGTTAGACGCAGATTGTTTACAGCTCTGTAACTCAACCCACTGCGCCATCCTCCGCCCCAAAAATATCAGTTTCAAATGACAGCAGTTGTGAAATGAAGTAACTATTGCAGTGTTGCCTTATTATCAAAGCGCTTCCCTCCTAAATGATCCATTTATCCCTAATTATTATTCAAAATTTCAGTCCATTTTTTCTCAACTTTTTTTATTTGAGGGAGATAGAAACAATAAAAATGATTGTTTGCCCTTTTTCACTTAATATTGACAATAGTCTGTTTTATTAATAACATTAGAGGTCCTCTTAGTAAAAGGCTTTTACAATATTATATTGTAGATAGGACATATGTGCTTAGCACGCGCCAGTAATACTAGTATTAGTTAATAAATTAAAATAAAATTTTAGTTCAATTATTTCTCATAGTATTCTGCAGCGTCGACAAAATAGAATTTCGAATGATTATTTGATAGAAAATTTAAACAGACCAAAATTTGCCGAAGGTGACCGAGTGATCCGCACTTTGCATTTATAATCCAGTTGTATCCGTCTAAAACAACTTCGTCCCCCTAAAACTCCCCCCAAACGTTCAAGAAACTTCTAAATCTAGGGTAAAACCCCTGATCTATTTTGACAAAATAATAGTTTATGGTGCCAATGTCGTTCCTATGGGGGGTTTCGAGGGTTCAAACCACACCCTAAGCCCAAAAATTTTTAAAGAAAAAAAGTGAAGAAATAATTTTTAATAACCAATCTTAAATTTTTCTCCCCCCTTCCTTCTTCTTACCCTTTTATACGCTTAACCCCCTTCCCCATACAAAATTTCTGGGCACGTCACTGTATGGTGCAATGAGTGGAGAAAATAGTTAATTATGAAAGAGCATACATTTGACACGCGAGCGAAGCAAGCTTGACAAGTTCATAAATGACCATTCTTCACTAGTTCCACATATTATTTTGTCCCAAAATCCAATAAAAAATTTCAAAAACACTTGTAGAAATGAATTGAGGAGAGTTTAAAATTGTTTTGGAGATAGGGTTACTAATAGGGAATGCAATCTTGGTATTGGTATGGTATTATGCGACGCTAAAAAATAGAAGGTACAGACCTTTAAAATTATGGTACAAATACCATAATTATGGTACGGTTGGCAATACTGCATAGAATGCGCTGCGTCCTATCTCGCAAATTTTGCGAGATTGCGCAAGAATTTCGTACAAGACTAATCTTGCCTAATTAGTGCGAGATCTTGGTATTTCGAGATCTTGGTATACCAAGGTTGCATTCCCTAGTTACTAACAAAGCATGACGTCTGACCCGGAGATTTGTAGAACTTTAAAAATACTTTTTGTCACATGCCCATGGTCACAAGAAATCAATGTACCCTAAAAGTTGTTATTTAGTTAGAAAATGAGATTTATTTACTTAGAAAATGAGATTTACAAAGTTTAAGCTCAATTGAGCTTAAATAAAAAAAGTGAATTTTTCTAAATTTTTGATAAAAATCACACCAAGGCACCAATCTCATCAAGGCACCAATCTCATCAAGACACAATTTTTAACTTAATTTAACTTTTCCAACTGACCTGAATCTAATTTATTAGTCAAATTTCAAATTTTAGGGGTGTTCCAGAAGATCTGCAAAAAAATCTTGGAAATTAAAAAAGTTGTTTTGCAAACAAATTTGTTCCCAGCTCATTTGGCTTTTAGCCCGGAAAACGGCCTTTAAACCCAGAGATCATACAAAGTCTCCGGGCGTGTTGGTAGCCCAGGTCTGCATGATCCCGTGGACGATTTTCATTCGTTCCGCGATTAGTAGTAGCCGCGCAAATACACGAATAATACTCGGAATAATAGCAATATTATCAAAGAATATAGAGAAATATCTGGACATTGTGCGTTTTTTTTTAAATTTGATATTGAAGATAGTGTAAATAATATGGATGCTAAATACTTTAAAAAAATATTTGATACTATTTAAATCTACTTTATATTGTTAAAAGAAAAATTAAGGTTAATTTTTAGTCAGTGTCAAGTTCATTTTGTTCTATTTTCTGAAAATAATACAATATATGTATTTTTTGTGTTCTAAATTAGGACTTTTATTTACTCCTATTGCATAATATTGTTTTTTTTCGTGAATTATGATAAACATTATATTTATATGCCTAACAACGAGAACTCATTATTTACGTTGTACAACCATTGATTATGGTACAACCATTGATTAAGGTACAACCATTCTTCACTCAGCGGTACAACGTTATGCGATTTGAACCAATAGGGTTTTTAAATTGGGAAAAGGCGACTATAAAAACATTTAAAATTGGTATAAAATGAGTTTAACTATTCATTAGATGTCATATTTTATTAAATTATTTTGGAAAATCATTTAATTATCTTCTTATTGGAGTGGATAAAGTATAGTATTACACTCGAGATTATGCGCATTATTCACTCGGATGATTTAAGTGTCATCTGGCATCTAGGGACTCAAACCTCATCCTCATGAATAATAGCCTGCATTATCTCTCGTATAATAATATACTATTATTAAATAGGACGAAATTAGCTTGACACTGACAGAAAATTTTCCTTAATTATTTCTAACAGTCACGTGGTATTATCTCGTGGCGAAAAGCGGCGTAATAGAACAATTATATAAAGCTATTGCCTCTGCAAGTTTCGCTCGTGCCTAAAACTTGTTTTATAACTATATTATAATATACTAATTTGTACACTAATATTTTGTGTCGAATTATAATCAAATAGTAAAATGAATAGAGAAATAAGTCACAAAATTTATGGAACGCCGTTTTAGTTAATATTATTTGTTTTTACATTTTTTAAATAAAAATAATTTTTATGATTCTTTATTTATTTTTTTACAATTAATTGATTGTTTAAAAACCTTGCCTATTTATTGAATGATGAAAAAAATGTTTCCTTACATTTAAATTCTTATTTTAAATTTTTAAATTTAAATAAGGAATTAAATTTATCATGTAACAAATTAATTCAACAATCATTTAAATTTAACTAACATAAAAATGGCCACCATTTAAATGAAAAAATTAAAATTATAAACAAACAATTTAATCCAAACATAATAATGTAGCGAGTTATTTTGATTGATGAATTAAAATGATTATTTATTTAAAATGTTTGTTGAAATAAAATGTTACATAATAATTTTAAATGGAATTAATATGCTTGTTCAATTAAAAAGATTGTTGCATTAAAATGTTACATGATAATTTTAATTGGGCGTTGAAGTTTGCGGACAGATTAGGTATTAGAGCCGTTTCACATGCGACTGATAAAGTCCTGACGGTCAGTCCTGATGATACGGACTGACGGTCATGACCATTGTTTCACAAGCAACGTACAGTACGGAAATGTCTTTACTAGGGGACGGTTTTCAGCGCCTCCGGAACTACGCTGTTCCCGCTTTTTGTGTAAAGAGAATAAACAACGCAAAAAAATTCTTTTTTGCTTCTACCATTTCCGCTACTTCTTCAAATGCTATGTTCTTCACATCCCTATTTTTGTAGTTCTCATCATCTGCATACCAGATGCATCTTCGCTGTTCGATGCTACTTATTATAATTTCAGTAGGTACCTATCAATGCGTAAACTACTCATTGTGCAACACTGTTTCTGCTGATCGTACGTACTATATGAAATACTCCATATAACTAACAGCCCTTAATAGTCCTGACGGTACGCAGTGAGCACGGGCTGTCCCGATGCCCGTGCCGACGAATCAGTCAACCGATGATACGCAGTGCATGTGAAAAAGTTCATTTAAACAATGGCCCCTATTCATCAGGACTGACCATCAGGACTGATCGTCAGGACTTTATCAGTCGCATGTGAAACGGCTCTTAAGTTTGGGTCTACGCGTCTAATGTCTATGTCTAACAATCATTTTAGTTCATCAATCAAAATCACGGTCTTAAGCTTAATTTTCATGTATCCGTCATCCGTATGTCAGTTTTTCAATAAAATCGTCCGATAAGAAATGTTGTAATTTTCATGCATACGTTTTTTAATGACGTTTAACGGATTGATTTTGCGACAAATAGAAATTAAGTGTCAGTATATTCACTTACTAAATTTACCTAATGCTTAATTGTCATAGTTACAATTATGTCAACAATTGTAACTTTAACAGTTAGCTGTCTAATAAATTTAAAGGTAGGTAAATATACCTTATATAAAAAGAATATACTAGCCCTAATATACATTAAAATGTATAGTTTTAAAAAAGCAGGTCCTTTTAGTTCTAGTTTTAATTTTTGTTTGTTTGTCCTTTCTTTTTTTTCCGTTATTCTTAAAAACTTAACAGTAAAACCTTATTCACATAACGAACGTAATATTTCCGTTTTACAATCTTATTGAAAAAATATAAAAATATTTGAAAATAAATTATCTTAAAATAACGTTAGGCGTCAAAAACAGATGTGTAGTGACGGATAAGTTAAAATTATTTAACCTTTCTCTGTCAGACGTACGAAACTGAAACTTGACGGACCGATAAAATGTCATAATTTTCGAATTATAATTGGACCAATAAGAGCGCTCCCGGATGAACGGACTGACGGACAAACGGATACATGAAAATTAAGCTTTATACAGGGTTTACCATCGGCGACTTCTTTTTTCAATAGGGGCAAATTTTGATAAGATGACAGCTTTGACAATTACTTTTTTGACATATGTCAGTAAAAGCTTTGCCATTTGTAAAAATGCCTTCAATTTCAATCGAAAATCGTATTAAAATCATCGAAACCTTTAACGAAAATGGTCGTTGCGTGAAAACCACATATCGTAAAATTCGTGATATGTTTGGTCGTCATGGTCGGCCATCTGAGAACGCTATTAGGAATTTGGTGGGTAAATTGAAATCTACTGGTTCAACCAAGAACATACCAACTCCAATTCGTGTTCGTCCGGGTCGTTCAGCTGAAAATATCGCTGCTGTGAGTGAAAATGTCGAAGAAGATCCAAATCTGTCCATTCCGCGGCGTTCTCAACAATTGGGCTTATCGACAATGACCACATGAATTTTGTGTAAGGATTTATCTCTAAAACCTTATAAGGTACAGTTGGTTCAGGAATTGAAGCCGGCCGACCATTACGTTCGTCATCAGTTCGCTAATTTCATTACTGAACAATGTGCTGTTTTTTCTAAAAAAATAATCTTTTTGGACGAAGCAAAATTGTAGAATTTGGGCATCAGAAAATCCAAGGAAAGTTATTGAGAAGCCTTTACATTCTCGCCGTGTCACTGTTTGGTGTGCATTTTGGTCGGGAGATTGGACCATATTTTTATGAAAATGATGCCGGAAACAGTGTAACTGTCAATGGATTGCGTTACCGGGATATGTTGACTAATTATTTTTGGCCTATTATCGATGACATGGATGTGACCAAAAATAATTAGTCACATCATGTGAGTGACATGTGGTTTCAACACGACGGCGCCACATGCCACACTGTCAGACAAACAATGCGAACTAAATTTACAGATCGAGTAATTTCGCGTAACTCTGCAGTAAATTGGCCGCTTAGATCTTGTGATTTAACACCTCTGGACTATTTCTTGTGGGGCTATGTGAAAGATCAAGTCTATGCGGATAATCCGCTAACCATTGAGGCGTTAAAAGCAACATTGAACGTGCCATTCGTGAGATAGAGCCCCAGTTTTGCCTAAATGTGATTACAAATTTTAACAAAAGAATCGATGTATGTAGGCGTACTGACTGATATTATTTTTCATTTATAAATGGCAAACCTTCCACTTTATATATCAATAAAGATTCACAGCATTTTCATTTAAATTGCTTGTTTTATTTTGAAACCAAAAAAGAAGTCTTTGTTGGTAAACCCTGTATATATAAGACCGTGATCAAAATAATTCGCTACATTATTATATTTGAATTAAATTGTTTGTTTATAATTTTAATTCTTTTATTTAAATGGTGGCTATTTTTATGTTAGTTGAATTAACTTGTTACATGATAAAAATTTAATTCAATATTTAAATATATATAAAAAATTAAAATATAAGGAAACATTTTTTTCATCATTCAATTTAAATGGACAGGGTTTTTAAACAATCAATTAATTGTAACATAATAAATAGACAATCAATTAAATTAATTTATATTTGAAAACATAATTTTTTAATAATTTAAACCAAAAATAATTTTTATGATTCCTTATTTATTTTGTTACATTTAAATTGATTGTTTTAGAACTGTGCCATTTAAATTAATTAATTAAAAAAAATGTTCCTTTATTTTAAAATTTTTATTTTAAGTTTTAAACAGGCACGTAAAAGCTTTCAATTTAATGTAAGGAATTTAAATTATCAACAATCCTTTTAAATCATGTAACATAATAATTCAACCAACAAAAAAACAACAAACATTTCAATTCAGGAATTAAAACGTTTGTTAATAATTTTAATTTCTGAATTTAAATATTTGTTATTTCTTTTTAGTTGATTTGATATGTTACATGATATAAAATGACTGTTGATAATTTTAATTATTTCATTTTAATTCAGGAATTAAAATTATCAACAAACATTTTAATTGGGTGCTGCAGCTAGCGGGAGATATGAGTACTACTTAAAAGATTCACTTGGCAATGTTGCATCTTGAAAATCGCGAAAAGACGTGACAGCTTAGTGAAGGGATATAATCAAAGATTATTATTATCTTTGGGTATAATAATCAATGGTTTAAACGTTGCATGTGCCTAAGGTTACTTTTCTGCGATTTAATAAAGATGCGAAGTTGCCAAGTAAACTTTTTAAGTACCTAGTACTCACATTGTCTGCCATCTCCAGCGCCCAATTAAAATGTTTGTTGAAAATTTTAATTCCTGAATTAAAATGAAAGAATTAAATTTATCAACAGTCATTTTAAATCATGTAACATTTTAATTCATCAATCAAAATAATTCGCTACATTATTATGTTTGAATTAAATTGTTTGTTTATAATTTTAATTCTTTCATTTAAATGGTGGCTATTTTTATGTTAGTTAAATTTAAATGATTGCTGAATTAATTTGTTACATTATAAATTGAATTCCTTATTTAAATTTAAAAATTTAAAATAAAAAATTAAATATAAAGAAACATTTTTTTCATCATTCAATCTATAAGGGCCTTGTTTTTAAACAATCAAATAATTGTAACAATATAAATAAAGAATCATAAAAATGATTTTTATTTAAAAAATGTAAAAAACAAATAATATAATTAAAACGGCGCACTGTGTCGTATTTGACCTGTATAGGTGACCAAAAGTCGATTTCTGAAGTTGCCCTTACAGCAAAAAAATATACATAAAATTGATCATTATGCTTTTCTTGACAATGTACAACCATTTGTTTATTTATAAAATATTAATAAGGACCGTGACGTATAAAATTTTAAAACCATGCACAAACACATTTTTTTATATAAATAACTCGCGCTTGGTAAATATGCGATTAAAACTATAAATTATAATTAACAGGAGTTATATTTGGTAGATTGCTTTAAAATAAATGTCTTTTAAGGTATAACGTTAAAAATTAAAAAAATATTTTATTTTATATATAGTAATGGCCGTTCAAATTTTGTCAATTTTTTAACGTGCATTCAAGCAAACTTTTTGCAAATAGTAATGGTGCCCCAGGTTGCCCCAATTTCTTTTGTGTGTGGAAGTGTTTGTTAATATATGAATAATGGTCGTTATTAAGGATTTTGACGGGAAATGTTGAGAAACTTGGCTACACTTGATTTTATGTGTATTAGAGCTTATTTTTTTAAACTTTTGTCTTTATTTTCCGAGTTTTTTTAAATCTGGCGCCTTAAAATTAATTAAAAACATAAAAATAATAAATATATATTAATTTAAAACTAATTTTTATGGCCAATTGGCTATAAAAATAACTTCTTAACTTTCTTGCTAACAACACCCAAATTTAGCAATCTAACGGATTTGAGAAAAATGAATGGCAGATGAGGTATCTAAACAGAAATCTTTAACAGGATAAGAGTACAAGTGCGGAATCCCTTTTAGCTCTGCAAAAGGCCATTAAAAACATAAAAAAGTACGTAGAATAAAAAGTTGTAAAAATCGAAAATAATAAAATTGGTATCGTCCCAGAAAAAATTGAACACCCTGTATAAATTAAATTACAACATTAAAAAATATGTATTAATTCAAATATTTTTGTTCCCTACAAATTTTTCATGACTACAGTTGTTTCTGAGATAGGCATATGGGTTATCTTACGTGGTTCACCCTGTACTTAGCTTCTTTTAATCCTAACTAATGGTTAAATTTATTAAAAATTATCTTTTTGTATAACAAAAAAGCATTTTCAATATGTTTTTCAACAAAAATATTTTTGGTCGCCTAATCACTCTGTTTACGACATAGTGCGGCGTTTCAATAAAATTTAAGTTCAGTCTTTATGCAAAAACAATTGTATTAATTGTATGTTACAAATGTGTACAAAACTTACCTAAGCGCGCTCATGATAGCTCCAGACTTTACGTTGGCTCTGCAAGCTGCCACATACCAGGCCGGCATGCCCACCCATAATTCCAACCAGGCAACAATCGTGGGACCGTTCCAAAGTGCGAACGGCGTCCCCGCCTTCATCGCTTCCGCCAGAAGGTCGTGTCTGTAATCACGCTCCCTTTTACAGGACACACACATACATGTTAATTTTGACCCACGCAATTCTAGACATTTCTAAATACTTGCAAATATCACTATTTTGTGAATAGGAAATTAAAAAAATTACATTAAAAAAAAACCTGGGCGCACAATTTTTATCATTATTTAGATACAAAATATGTTAATTGACGGTAATGCGACATGTGCATTCGAAAAAAATATTGTTGATGTTCAAGAATTGCAAGCATTTAAAAATGGCAATAGAAACAACTTAAAACGATTTATAGTAGTAAATAATTAATATTATAGCAAAGGGTCGTATGCGCCAAAATAAAAAAAATACAGGAGAAGATAATAACGTTTTATAGTTAAGTACCTAACGTGTGTGAAAATACTAGAAATATTTACAAGAACGGAACTTTGAAACGTTTATATCTTCTCCTGTTCAATTTTTAATTGCTTTGATGCACTCGATATTAAACACAGGTTTAAGAAAAAAATTGTATTCCACACTGTCTGGAAAATAGTTTATATCAATCTTGTCAGTATCACGGCTGGAAGCCTAGTAATACTTAAACAGTATAAATTGTTGATATTTATTGCGTGACATTTAATTTCATAAATAAATTTTAGATAATAGAATAATAAAATATATTATAATATAATTACATGTAGTTACATATTATGTAACATTTTTTAAAAAATTTTAAAAAACAATTAATAAATTTTTATAATATGAAATTTAGTCCTTTTTTATATAAATTAAAAAAATATCAATATGATAGATATGATAGATTAAAGGCCAATATCTGAAGAAGAAGAAGAAGAATATGATAGTATGGAATAAAATTTCAATTGATACATGGCCGTAAAGTGATCTAACTACTCTGTTAGGTATTCCAGACTCGACTCCTTCGTCACCTCGAATTTCTAACTCGTACTATTCAAGTCACTTTCCGACCTTGTAACTTTGATTACTATATTTTAATTGCACTTGCTTTTTCTTTTGTCGTCGATCAAAATCTCCTTTCTGTCCCATTTTACTAGAAATACTCATGGTATCGCTTAAATCACCGTCGGTCATTCCAATACTGCTTTGGCTAAGGGTTAGATTGCATTCGCTTCCGACTAGATCTTTTCCTTTCACCTATTAAAATACCAACAAACAATAAAAACTGTCATTTTATTAAGTTGGTTTTTTTACCTTTTCCTTCTTGCTAAAGAACCTTCCCAGTGATGATTTGATACCTTTCTTTTTCTGCGCAGCCGCCGCTGCTGCAACCGCCGCCGACGACATGTCCCTGTTCATACTCATTCCCATGCTCATGCCCATGGTGTTTTTGTGAAGGCTTTCCTGGCTGCTATGACGAGAGGATAAGGGTGATGGTGGTGTGTGTGTCTGTCCTTGCCTAAACACACTACATTCTACGTTCTAAACTATTCTAAATACGTAGGCATGCTGTAGTTTGCAAATTTTAAAACATGCATGAATACCTATAGATGTATATACAGAGTTCATTTTTGAAAAATATTTGATTACATTGTTTAAGATATGGATATTGCCTTGGAAAACGTATAGTATTGTTGACACAAGTAAAAATGTAAGTGTTAACAATAAAACTACAAAATTATTGGAAAAATTGTTTGTTGTTAAACTATTAATTGTTACTTGTGGCAACATTATAAGCATACTTATGTTATAGTAAAAAAAATAGTTTTGAAAAAATTGATGCAATGTAACATAAAAACACTGTAATAACCTGTAAGTCATTCCATGAGGCAAACCGCTTGCCCCAGTCCTCCTTTTGTTAGAAAAATTAAATTAAAAAAAGTATTAGTACATTTTTAAATTAGACTGCGCGTCAAAATTAACGCATGATAAGTAAAAAAATTCTAAATCCAAAACGCATTTGCCAATCTTTATGAAATTTTGTATAAAAATACTTCAACTTATATCTCAAGGGTTTTTCGAGAAAATTTTAAAGGATTTTTTTTAAATAAATAAAAAATATACAGTTAAAGACTGTATTTTTGTTAGTATATTTTGTACAAATCAAACGAACAGTAACGTGATACAGCGCTTCAAAGTCGGTAAAAGTTACCCCTTTTTGATTATTTTGCTGATAAGTGGTCATTTTTGACTACTTTGAAGCGCTGTTTTTCGTTACTGTTCGATTGATTTGTACAACATTTTCAGGGTATACTAACAAAAATTCGGTCTTTGACAGCATATCTTTTATTTACTTTTTTCGAGCGTTTTTTATTATTAAATAAAAGGGCTTTAAGGATATTTTCTCGAAAATTCCTTGAACACGTAACTGAGATATAAGTTAAAGTATTTTTATCCAACATTTTGTAAAGATTGGTAAAGGCGTTTTAGAGTTGGATTTTTTTACTTTTAATGCATTAATTTTGAGCGCAGTGTATTAATAAAAAATGGGAACTCTTTTATTTTGACTAATAATCAGTATTTAAATAAAATTATTCAAAATTTGTATTATGAATTAGATTAAAAAATCATTACCTATTCATTATAATGAAAAAAATGAAAAATGAAAAAAATTCAAAGGCGGTTTCGACCAGAAACTGATTTTTTAAAAGTTAAGTTTTCAAGTTTAGGGTGCTGCCTACTTAAAAAAATTATTCAGGAATAAAGTATGTTTTACAATTTTTATTAAATGTAAACAACTATTATTAACTGATATAAACGTTTCATTTTTGAATAATTTCTGAAGCATACAAATTTGGAGTTTCATTAATTATATTATTTTTGTAGTTATACATAATATATAATATAATTTTTATGTTATGAGGGTGTAAATTGCAATGGTCTATGATCCTTGGGTAAATTGCACCAATCACATTCTAAATTAGAACATTTGGTTTTTCAAACATGATAACAAAACATAATCGTTCTTAACTCGATTCGGTTCGAAAAAATTCTGTCTTAAACAGTGGATCCTGTGAGATATAGCCAAAAATTCGAAATAAAAAAAATTCTTACCTTCTAAGTTCCTCCTGACTATGGGCCAGTGCCTGGGCCACCCTTTCCAAGCGCATAGTTCTGGCTGTGAGCGGTGAGGCACCACCTCCGCTGCTGCTGTCGCCCATGTGCATGTCTTCGCGCGACATATCCGACGACAATGGAGCCAACTGGAGCTGAATATAACAAAATTTAATTAACAAAAACCAACGCGAAACAGTCATGCGTTTAACAAGTACATGCCGCTAGTGAGTAAAGAAATGTGTGCGTGTGATGTGTTCTGTCAAAGCCAACAAAATACTTTACCAAAGTGGTGAACACCCCATTTGTTATGCACCATTTTACTCTGTATTACAAGCCTGTTGGTTAATGTGAAAAATAAAAGTGTAATGAAAGCTGCCAACAAACTTGCACAAAACAATTGGTTGTGGAGATACTGACGCTATGGAGGTGTTACCAATATACCGGACGTTAGTGTGTTAAACAAACCTGACTAGATGGCAATGATTCGGATAAGGCGCCAGGACTCAATGTAGAATGATAATGTTGCAAATGCGCTGGAGACATTGATGCAGGTGCCTACAACATCCATACGTTCACAACCCCCCACAATTTTATTTTTGGATCTGGGTCAAATAAGTTAATATCTGTTTGTGCAAGTTTACATCTAACACTATAGCATATGCATATAGCCCAGTGCCCCTAAAGTCTATTAATTTAAACGACGGACAAACGAACTTGGTGGTGGCGTGATCTACGCGTGATTACGAATTAACAGGTGGACAGCGGGGTCTCTATTGGTCAATTCGAAAGTGGTGGCTCGTGTCAAAGCCCACCGAAATTCTCCAGGGTCTCATTCCGTCATTTCGGATGTTTATTTACTCGGTTTGTCTTGTTGTCTATTGTTACTATACTATATGTTATTATTTTTATCCTTATTTTGTTGTTATTGCCGACTAGTTCACAAAAGCGATGTGTAGTACGGATACTTTAGCTTCAAATGCGGCCCTGACAGTTTAGTTTCAGTTAGACAATCACGTGCAAAGTGCGTGATTGCATTTAATTTACTCCGTCGGTTAAATTAATAGACTATAGTAACATTCATTTTTTGAACCAAGTAGAACATAGTCAATTTTTAGGAAAAATAATTGAATTGTTGTTTTTTTACTATTTGCAAATAGTTACGCCACTTAGCGAAAAATGCGACGATATGTAATGCCATGTCATTGGCATTAAGTATCAATCTTAAATACATTTCCGGTTTAGCGGTGTTTTGTATGCTCCTAGCTTTTTAACCTCATGGGGCTATCAATTGGGTGCTTGTTACCTTAATTGTTTGTTTTCAATACATTTTTTTCCAAAATTGACTGTATACACATCATTTTAAAATTTGACTGCTCTCAAATTAAGTTCTGTATAATAAATACTCTTGATATTGCTGTAACAAGATATTTACATATTTATTTGTCCCAACCAGGCTCTATCGCAGAACTGAATGATATTGTGCAATATGTCGGGAATGATTGCATGCGTAATTAGATAAGAATTCACCACCATCAAACAATTTAAACTATTTTATACACATTTAAACTGATTCGTACAGATAAATCGAGATGCTTTGATATATTTTAAACTTTATAATTTTATAAACTACATACAACTACATACCCAGTTAACAAATTAAATCCAAAATTGGGCTAATATTCCTATAGATTGAATTTTATTTGGTAATAATAATCTATCTACATCCGCAGAAGAGTACATTTTTACCTCATACAGGGTGGTCAAAGGAACTTTAATAGAAAAGTTAACATTTAAGAAAAAATAATGTTTGCTAAACTAAACAACATATTTTATTGAAATTAGGTGTGTTGTATTTTATTAGATGCCATAGTTGGGTGTTAAATTCGTTTTCACACTAGAAGCAGTGGCGTCACTATGAGGGTGATAATATATCTTTTTAGAGAAAAAAAGGTATGCCAATGATCTTTAAAAAATGTTTCTACATTTTTAAAATAAGCAGTTGATTTAAAAAAAATTCCTCCTGCAGTTTTTCCGTAAACTTTTCATAGTACAATTGCAATTCAAATTCACTGTAATTAAATTTTATCGTATTTCCCATATGCCATCTAGTTTGGTCTCTTTAGATAATAAAAGGTATGAATGATGGTAATGATCTAATCATTTTTTTACATTTCTGAAATACACAGTTGATTTAAGAAAAAGTAAAATTTTAATTAGTGAATTCATGCTTAGTAATTTAAAGCAACCAATCAAGAATATTTATTTTGAAAAAAACTAAATTAAAAACAACACTAAAAAATATTATAACAGAAACCTATATTTCAATTATTATTATAATGGAGGAGTTGTATAAAAGGTTCACCACCAACATTGATTAAAAAACTAGACGGATTATGATAATGAATTGGAATTGACATTTTATTGTGAAGCGATAAATTTTCCGAAAAAACTCATGATCATTGGGGTACCTTCCTTTTTATCTAAAAATAGATATTACCATCATAGTGACACTTATAGTATGAAAACGCATTTAATGCCTTACTATGGTACAGTTGTATTAATTAGCGTACAAGAATTAGATTAAGAAAAAACTCTCACCGTAATATTGTTTAAAACCAGCTTATCATTGAAATAAGTCGTTAAAATAATTATTATAGTTTATAAAGAATACAGAGCATTGACTTTGGCGGTTAATCAAATAAAATTATAAAGATTATTGTTCTTATTTATACATATTATGTGACGCGCTTATCCGAAGTAAGAAATAATTTTTCTTAAACACTTTGCATGTAACAACGCGCTAATTTACCTGTTTTTTTCTGTTTATTTTTATTACCAATAAATAATAAAATAATTATTTTGATTTAATTTTCGTTACATGTGTATGTATCATAATATATTATATTGTACATCATTTTACATTTTTTAATTATATTATGTGAAAATGTTTTGTCAAAAATACCTATATTTACTGAATATACCTATAGCTTTCAGTTATTTTCAACACGCCTACGAAACTCGCGCAAGATGCAAAATGTTTAAATTTTATTTAATTAATCCCCGACGTCAATGCCCTGCATTTTAAATAACCTATAATTATTATTTTAACGACTTAAGTCAGTGATAAGCCAGTTTTAAGCAATATTATGGTACTTGAAAAAGGACAACTTTGGTGATATGAGTATGAGTATAAGAGACGTATAACCAGCCCCATTTCATCATCACTCCCGGACCCCGTACAGTCCTATGTTTACTTACGCCGATTTATGTTCGCCCCCAGCATCTGTTACCAAATGTTACCAACATTGGAAGAAAACGCCTAACTTATAATGCTACTAAACTTTTTAATGAACTTCCCAATGAAATAAAAGTTTTATCAAATCTACAAACCTTCTCAAAGGCTTAAAATTTAATGTATGTGATATTAACAAGTTAAGACTTAAAATCTAATGAATGTGATATTAATAATATATTAGGGGACAGTAGGGAACGCAATGGACACTCGCACCCAGCAAACACGGGTGAAGCCGTGCAGTTTTTTTTTATTTATTTATTTATTAAACCCAAAAAAACATAAATGTTTATAACAGGCATAAAATACAACAATATATATATATATATATATATATATAGGCAATCAAGATTATTACTAGTATCACATACAATTTGAGTCTTAAATTAGTAATAGAATTATTATAATAATTCTATTACTAAGTACGAAGCGGAATCCCCCTAGACCAGTCGATTAGTATTACTCCAAACATTTGGGATTACTATTTGGAGTTGGGGAGTTGTTATTTCGCTGCAGGGGTGTAGTTTCCTAGTTTCCATGTCCTGGTCAGATAGTTCCTGCACTTGGTAAAGTGTGTCAGTTGTTTTTTTACGTTTGGGATTAATGTTTGGAGTTTGGGAGTTGTTAGTTCGCTGCAGGGGCTAGTTTACTGGTCGTGGTCAACGTCTTGACCGTTATTGTCTCTGTCCGTGTCGGGTTGTTCCTGCACTTGTTATTGTCTTGTTTCAGCTGTTTTCTTTCGCGTTGCAATCTTAACTTTGTATTAAACAGTTGGTGTGCATTGATACGATTTGACCGTTACCGGTGGGAGGTATTTTTGACTTCCTCTGAATACTAATGTAATTACCAATTCCATTAGAATTCGTTTTTTGTATTATCTGTGTTTATGTTTTCTTATTGAATGTTTGTTTGGATTTAAAGTGTTTGTTAGTATAGTTTCGTTTAACGGTTTTTGTTGGGCCGTTTTCTTTAATTTATGGGTTTAGTCTTTGTCGTTTGTTATTGATAGATTTATTGCCTTATTCAGCTTTCCTATGTCCGAGTTAAGAGTTGGGGCGGTTTTGTTTTATTTGTTGTTGTTTTGTTAATATTAGGTCATGCAGATTTTAGGGTTACTTATCGAGAATTGCTAATTGGCCTTTCCTTCCTTGGTTATCCTCTTTTGTTTGTCACGTGAAAACCATCTAAATGCGTGGCTAGACCGCGGTCGACCACCCGTAAGGTGTCACTCTACACCTCCACTTTAACACATCCCTGACCTAAGGGTGGTCTACACACACTAGTTGCCACCCTACAGACTATTTGCACTTTGTAGCAATCATTGCGAGCTTTGCTGTTTGTAAGTTTTAAGAGCGTGGCACTGCCAGATGCGACCTATACGAGAACTCGAACGTGACTGAGGACAACTTTGGTGATATGTTAAACAAATATTAGAAATATTCCCCAACACCCATGTTGGCATCTTCAGAAGCGCTTCTGAAGATGCCAACATCGTTGGCGAAAACTACTTTAAGCACTTTGTGTTTTGTTTTGGTGTTGGGGAATATTTCTAATATTTTTTTAATATTATGTTGACAGTTTTCTGGTATTCTAATTCTTGTACGCTTTTTTTAATACAACTGTTACATTACCTAATAAAAAACAATATTCCCCAAATTTTAATGAAATATGTTCTTTAGTTTAGGAGAATTATTTTTTTTGAAAAAAATATTTGCGACTTGTATTTCTAACGGTTAAGTTTTCTATATAAATTTATTAAGTAAATTAATATTATTTTAATATTTTTTATTGATTCTCAAATTATTAAAGGACCCTTTTGGACCACCATGTATATTTGCATTGGCAATTATTGGGCAGAATAGTAAAAATGTTTAATACTAAGAATGATACCAAATTTAAGTAAGAACTTAAGTAATTCATGAAATGCTCCAGTCAAGTCCCATTACTGGTAAAATATAGAATTCATAAAAACGTCTAATAATGGGCTGATTCTATGTCTGCAGCAGTTAGGATGGCACCAAAATTGACCAACAAAGTAGGCAATATTCAAAAGCCAACCCTGCTTAAAATACCCCATAGAGACCCTGTTCAAACCGATAGATATTTGTATCGGGATGTATGGTGTTTCTATAGGGTGTATCGGTTTGTATAGGACCCATAGTTGAGATTTATGGTTGTTCTATAGGGATATCCACCATTGATTTATTTGCTATCGGTTTCAATGGGGAAAATACACATAAATGTAGAAATTAGTTTTTTCCCTATAGGACCCCATAGGTTTTAATAAAATTTTGTCAAATGTTTTATGGTTGCTCTATAGGGATATCCCTATATATCCTTCATTAAGTTATTTTCTATCGGTCTCAATAGGGAAAATGTAAAAGTTATGGTGTGCCTATAGGTAATTTCCTATACATTTTCTATCGGGCTGTATCCGGAAAAAACCATGGACAAATGCACATATTGAATCCGGTAGCGCCCGATAGATTATTTTGTATAGGTCTCTATGGGGTATTTTAAGCAGGGAAATGCGCGGGGTTAAAATTTTATACTTTTGGATCAAATTTTTGGGTTACTGGGTAAATAAACACATACATAAGCAAATTGTTAAACTTATTTCAAGTGTAAGTCTATTCTATATCTAAACCTTTTGGGAAAATATAAGCATAAGAATCAATTACTTTTCAATTGGGCAAATTTAATTTACTTAAATAATGTAATATTTAGACATTTTATGGTTGAATGGTCTTGGTTTTGCATGCACAATTTCAAATAAGACAAGGCAACAAAATGGAACTAATAATTTTTATATAAAATAAATGTTTCCTTCTAAATTGTTATAAATTAGGTATAAAAATATTGTCAAGTTAGCAAGAAAAAACACATTTAATACTTTGTGAAAAAACACATTTAATACTTTGTGAAATTGATAAATTTGTTTTTTCATGTTTAATTAAAATTACAAGTTTTATTTTATTGTGGTTTTAAATATTAAATATTTGAATCGGTGAGTTCAAGAACAGTACAAGTCCTAAATTTAGAATTTTTACAAATTATTTTTATAGTTTAAAAAGGATTTTTGTAAGAAATTTTTCAACTATTGTACAAAATATGGTTTATATTTTATAAAATAGTTAAAATATTCTCAAAAAAATGCATTTTAAACTACAAAATAATTTTATAAAATAACTTGTAAACAATTTAAATTTTTGACTTGTACTGTCCTCAGCGATTCATTTGGACAAAACAGTACTCAAATAGATTCACCATGGTGAATTCTTTGGGTTAAATAAAGAAAGCACAGGGGGAATATTTAGTATATTTAATGGCCCAGTAGTAGCGGTAGCTCACCGTGTGATACTTATGCAAATAGTCCCTTTGTGGCGAATGATGCGACTTAGGCGTCGATCTACCGCTTACAGGTGGACTTTGTCGTTCGAGGCTCCGACCGCGGGCCAGAAGGTTCATGTGCTCCATGCTGCCGACCCGCGATTCCAGCTCTTCGGCGCGCGCCTCTGTCGTCTGTTTCTCTTCCTGGATTAGCCGGATCTCGTTGTTGATAGCGTCCAGCTGGTCCTGCAGCATCATAGCCAGCGTCTGGGCGTCGGTGTGCCCGGATGGCGACAGCATGTCGGCCGTGCTAAAGATGCTGTCGTTGTCGTCACCTAGATAAAAATCTTATCGTGGAAAATCAGAAATAACTTAATACCGTTAACGAAACGTTTTGAAAGCTTTACTTAATAATTCGATACTATCCCATTTTAATAAGGCTGTTTTAAGACAGTGCGATATTGACTTTGTTATGTTTAATAACTATTTATGTTATTTTTGATTATCAGAGAAGTGATAATTTTTGACCCATTATCGGGTTCTTGATGTAACTTAACAGGCTGTTAAAACAGTAACTTTTGGTAAAATGTTAGTGGTGGTACCACAAAAAAGAAGAACGTTTGGATAAGGGTCATATCTCTGTTATACCACAGCAGGTCCACTCAGGCGAATATTTTTAGACGCGAGTATTTTGAATCGAGCGTTTGTTGGGTAAAATCGGTCGTAAAAAAGAGGTGTATTTAAATTATAAATTTAAGTGTGTAATGCGTTGTGCAGCCAAAGGCTGTATGAACACTTATTGCAATTCTTCCCATGGTTAAAATATTCAGAAGTAAGAATACTTTATGGACATTATTTTTGACACATGACCGTGAAAAAAAATAAAATGAAATTACCGCTAAAATTCAACGATATTTCTGTGTGTACCACGTACTGGATGGCGATCGCACATGGTTTTTTTGTAACATGTTGTTTCTCTATGAACGTGCTTGGCTATAAAATATACGTCAATCACATATTTGCCCCATTCCACGCCAAATTGACCACTTTCGAACCCAACCCCTTTCAATTTGGCTAAAATTTGTGTATGTTTAACTCAGGGTTGGCATGTTTAAAACAAAACCTATAGGTATCCCAAAAAACGTATAAGAATTAAAAAAAAAACATAACCTTTAATAAATAAATACCTAATTGAATTTATTTCATTATTAAATCATGGTTTTATATTCGGGTATTGTTTTTCGAGCCGACTGATATCAGACATATGTCTCTATGAAAACAGTTTGAAAAATAAGTGACTTGTGACCCTGGAGGGACAAAATCGGAATCCCAGCACAAAAATACGCTGGTCAGTGCCAAATACATAAAGTTTACAATAGATTGATTAATTTAAGAATGTTTTCCACAATGGATGGGTGAAATAGTTAAAGAAATATTAGTGCATACAGCCATCTGCCATATGGTGCATGGTTGGAATTGAACGATAAAATGGAGTTTTAGCAACGAAAAATGTATTTATTATCTGTGATTTTATGGAAAACTAACTGAAGAAATATATGAATAAATTCTTTTTTAATGTATGCAATAATTAAATGGTTTGGACCAGTGGAAGATATACATATATAAAGTATGAAATTATTGTTTTATTAGACATACTCTTGCATACTGGTATTATTAATCAGTGACCATGGGGTTTGGGGTACAATCCCCCCAGCCTCATAATTTTAAAACAAACAAAAATAATAAAAAGACTATCTTAGATTTCTCATCCCCCCCAGACAAAATTTCTGGGCGCGCCACTATTAATAATAGTATTAATACAATAACTATTGTTATTGGTAATATTGTTAATATTAAGATGTCCCCATTTTACTTTTAATTTAACTACGTTTTATTTCTTTTTTTTAATCCTACTTATAACCTCACATAAGGTATAGATAATTAGGGGCAACCAAATTATGCGGGCGCATAATCGCATATTTTTTCAAAAGTGCAGATATTATCAATTTTTAAACACTTTGGTATGTTATGAGTCCAGTATGCATCATTTCCAGTCCGCATAATTTCGCATAATTCGATGTCGGTCACCGCATATTGCATTTCCGCATATTATGCGCATAATATCACATATTGTCGCATAATTTACGCGTTTTCTGGTTTCCATTTGGCCAAAATCACTTTTAATGCACAGTACATTTCGAAAAAACCAAAACTGGTCTTAATGAGGTACCTGGGGAGAAACAGAAAAAAATTCTGCAAAGAATGAAAGATGTTTGCACCTCCTGCTGTGACTAACTGAAAAAAATGTTGCAGGAGGATACTGCGAAGGACTTCTTTGAGTCCTCTCGTTTTTTGTTTGACTCCTGTAAGTTGACTAATCCTCTTTTAGCTGAAAGTTTTATTGCAGCAAAAGAAAAAATAAGTCTATTGTCTTCCATCCCATCATCAAATTTTGTAGTGTTACACTCTATTTTGGCAGATGCAGTCAAAGAAAATTCTAAAGATAAATCTAAAAAAGGTGAGAAAGAGGATCTGGTGCTTTGTGCATTTATTTCTATGATTAGGGAATATGTAAATTTCGTGATACCCTGTGTGCAAGTGTTCCATGTGTCTGTTTCAAATGTGGACACTAAGAGAGGCTTTAGTGCTTATGGAGACATATTTTCCTCCAGGAGGACTACTCTCACAAAGTATAAAGTTGAGGCAATGATGTGCATGTATTTTGGCAGCAAGTTGGAAATGGAGCACTTTAATTGTGATGGAGATGTAGTAGATAACTTATCTACTATCTAAGATAAGGATGAATCAATGCTTGACTTAAATGACAATGTGATGTGAGTGTGGTGAATAGTCTATTGTGACTGTAATGTAACATTACTAATGTTGTAATTGTTATCTTAGATAACTTATCTATGTTATGTATGTAACATGTTTATGTTGACTTTTAAAGATTTGACTAGTCTGCTCTTTTATAAAATACTATATGGAAAATAAAATACTACTTAGTTTAACTATCACTCACTTGTTTTATTAACGTGTGTGACCTGCAGTTCCCTATTCAGATTTTTTTTTAAATGAAAATTATGCATTCTTAACTCACTATTTCCTTCCAAATCTATAAAGTACACATACTTTTCGCTTATTTCTTGATTTCTGCCCGAATAATTTCGCATAATTCCTTATTTTTGCCCGCATAATTGGCGCATATTTTTCCAATTTTGCCCGCATAAAATGGCACAATTCCTGCGCATAATTTGAAGTTTTCAAACGCATAATTTAGTTGCCCCTATAGATAATGTAACAAAAAACTTTGGCGAGGTGTAGGTTCAATTTTTTCTTATATTCTTATGAATATTACCAGTGATGGGTCAAGAAAGTTTCTTAAAGAAACTAAGAAAATTGAATGTTTACGATAATGTACTTACTTTTTAATCATTATTAATTAATTTTTCGATAATAATAATTATATTTATATTAAAATAAAGGCTGATTCTCATAAGACGTGCAAGGAATCGAATTGGCAACGGCAAGGCACATGCTCGGCATGGGCAAGATTTTCTGTGGCAATTCACATTGCGAGAGACTTGCTGCGGGTTAGTAGTCTCTAGCTTTGTAAAAAGTGATTCTCTCGACTTTCACGTTAATAAGAATTACTATAATATTAGATGAACATGAAAAAAATATTGCAGAAAGAGAAGATAGTTTCGCCGAGTTGATGCCTTGCTTATGCAGGAAAGTGAGAATTGCCTTGTACGTCTAATAAGAATCAGATTTAAATTGATTTTGATTTGATTTAAGACTGGTAAATTACCAGTAGGTCGGTGGTTTAAATCTTTTGGCCACCATTTTTTTAAAATATTATATTTTAATAAAATTCATACTTATGTATGAATAAATGCATTTATATTAAAATAATTAATTGTAAAATATTTACAAAAAATGCATCTAAAATATTGAACAATTAAGGAATTTACGAGCTTGATAAAAATATTAACAGGTCCGACCGAACCTGATTTATTAGTACTAGCTGAGACCGAGAACAAAATAAATTCTCGACCGAGACAAAGTATAAAAAAATCTGAAAAATATACAAAAGTGCACAATTTGTTAAAAAAATCGTTTATTATTACGTAATTTATATTTGGTCATTGACAAGTTATCAATGTCTATTTAAAATAATGTACATATAGGCCATCCCAATTATTGCCCTGCTTGATAGCTTTAATGCATGTAGTTATAATGTAAACTCGGAAGAGATTAACATTTACTTACCTATTTAAATACGTTCGCAGCATAAAGGTAATGGTTACTCACGGCCAAAACGAGAAAGAGCTCAGAGTAATACTCACAGCTACTTTTCGTTTTGGCCGCGCATGCTTACCGCTTTGAATTTCCGAGTTCTGCGAAGTCTCGGGCATGGCCGAGACCGAGATCTCGGTTGGACCTTAATTAACAATCACAAAAACATATAAAATATTTGCTAATCTGTTAAAATTGATTGATTGGGCCATTTAATCGCAATCATAAACAGCAAATATATATAGTGGGGCAAATAAACCAGTAAACGTATCAGCTTGCCATCTAATTAAAACTAAAACTAGTTTCTTTTTTGGTAAAATTTTTAACAGAGCCCGTTAACAGGAGAGTTACATCAAGACCCCGAAATTTGGGGCTCGAATATCTATAAAACACAATCTCGGGAACTGCAATTTTGATTTGGCAAGTTTGAAATAACAAAATAGATATATAAAACAAACAAAAAATACATATTTATATATATTAAGTGTTTTAAGGGTGTCTAAACTCAAATAAAATAAACGGTGTTACTCTTTGGTGTAAGATATAAGAAAAATATTAATTGCGGTTTAAAGTACATTAAATGGGTAACATTAAGTTTTTAATATTACACCATTTATATGTTGCATTTTAGACAAAGCACATATCTGGTTGTACCGCTTGCAAGCAAAATTGCCGCTTTTAGGGGCGGAATCAATCGACATGAATTTAAATCTTCATTGCATACAGAAAAATTCGCTGTTTGGTGTTGCATGGGGCCAAAACAAGAGTGGCTTTAACTGCTTTTTTTACCCAAAATTGCACGATACAATTGTTTAAACATGAACAGAATGGTGGAACATGCCACACACCGAGTAATTTACTGGGTTGTTGCAAGAAAAGTTACTAAACGGCATCATTTTGTAAAAAGATGATGTGCATTGTTTACCAAGATCATGCGATTTAACGTCCTCTCCGGGGTTACCTACATCTACTATTAATAAAATTATTGTGAAATCCAACTTTATTTATCTAACACAGTCAAATATAGACCTCTTTTTTTTAAACGATTGTATTGAATGTACTTAAAAAGCAATAAATATGTTTTGATTAATCTTACAATTTTGAAACCATAATGAAAAATCTTTTAAAATAATAAATTTAAAATTAAAATAAGTTACCTTCAGCATCGCTGGAGACATCGAAAGCTTGTTGCACATTGGCCAACACGTGGGCTTGCTGCATCTTTTCCCATTCGTGTTCGGTCATGGACCGTGACCCGTAAGGCGGAAGCTTGGGCTCCTCGTCGATAGGCGTCCGGCACTTGTTGGGCCTGCGTGGCAGCGAATGCGTATCGAAGCTGGAGTGACTGGCGCTGCGCGAGAAACTCTTTGGATCGCACGTGTTCGGCGAAAGAGAGCGCGTTAACGCGTCCGTCTGCTGGATGTTGTACGCGATCTCTTGCTGCAGCATCTGGCGTTTCACGTTGTCGATTTCCAGGCGTGATTTGGCCAGCTCCTTCATTATATCGCCTTTCTGGCATTCTAGTTCTTCCATCATCTTTCTTGTTTTGTCAAGCTCTTGAGTAAGGCTGTTCTTTTCTTGCAACGCGTGCATTCTTTCTTTTAGATGATCTTGTAGCCTAAAAATATTACCAAATTAAAAATGTGTAGTTACATTGTTTTTAATAATTATTAGTGATGAGCCAAACAGCAATTTAAAATGCTACCGTGATTGCAAATTTTAATATTTGTTAGTGCGATATTTAATAACGGCAATTTTAAAGCGCTGACGCGATCGCAACCTTTAACCACTAACAAATAGTGCGATTTTTCACCATTTAGGAGGCAAGTCAAGTTTCGTATTAGGCAATGCGTAATTTATTTTGCTGCTACATGTTTATCCCACTCGCCTGTGTAAAGTTGGAACTGCTGAAAAATATTTATTTATTGACACCAAGGAAATCATAAAATGTAGGTACAGTGGAGAACACGGAATTTCGAACATCATAATTTGGTCGTCCTTGTATAAATCTATAAATAATAGATACAATAATGACAATTTTTGCTTTTGCTGTCAAAATTACAAGAATAGTATAAACCGGGAGTAAGGTAATTTGTCGTAGAAGGAAGTTTAGATTTTAATGTTAACGGGATGATAGTTCTTCATTCCGTGTAACCCAAGGTACTATAAATTATAATACATTTTATATATTTATATAATTTATTACTTTTCTTAAAAAATAAAAAGATAAACAAAATATAAAAAATAATAAACTCGTTAGAGGCGGTTTTGCTTATTTTAAAAAATCGCATTTGTTTACGATATTCGTGCTATTTTTAAGTAACACATATTAAATCACCGTAAGCAATATTTTTTTCATCACTTATAATTATAGAGGAACATGTTCAGTAAAAATTAAGTAGTTATATTATTAGGGTGTCTAGCGGACTAGCGGGAAAAAAATCTAGTAGGTACATTTCCCATAATTTCCATTACAATTTCAAATTTTAATTTATAGAATAATTAAAGCCGCAGATAAGGATAGCAAATCAAAAAGGAATAATAATTTTATTGTATTTACAATGTTTATGATTTAGTTAAGTTTCTTATTATTTCATAACAAACAATACATCGAAATCGAAAATAGCCTAAGGCAACATCGCGCTCTGATTCGAGCCTAATAATGTTATTTTTTACGTAAATGTTAAGGATAACATAATATTAACTGTCTGTTAATAGTTATTTACGTGTCAAGCTTTGAAAATGAATCTTTACGGGCGAGCTGGAAGTTTGCGGGGTGAGCGACGCAGGAAAGAACCCCATAACCCAGTGAGCCTAGTAAAGATTAATTGCAAAGCGTGACACGTACAAACTTTTATTTTCACCTCTAGAAAACTATTTTAAAATTTTAAAGTTTTAATTAATGTCTCAAATGTGACATTTCATTTCATAAATAGCTTTTCTACAAGCCTGTAAAACTTTAGAGGTCTTTTATACAAGCCCGTAAAATATTACAGGTCTGTTCTCATAATGTTTTGTTTACTTGAATACAAAAACAACAAAATTAACCTATACGCTAAAGAAGTATCGGGCTTTCGCAACGCGCTTCATCTGGTGGACTTCAAAAGCATTGCGTGAATTTAAGAATTGTCAACAATACATTGAAAGCATATGAACTGTACATTATTTTTAATAAATAGGTAGTTTTTTCACAAAATAGAGAGAAGTCTTACTCGACAAATTTTGTTCAATTTCACAGCTAAATCGCGCACTTTATTTGTGTTTTACGCAGTGGCGGTTGGTGGATTTTGGGTATACCAATATTTCAGTTATTAGACATGGGACCCAAACCAAATTTATAATAGTTTATAATGACATTAAATAGACAAGTTCGGCGCAAACAGAATTTAAATTGAAGTTTAGTTAGTTTTTCGTGTCGACTCACCCGCCTCCAGGCCCCCTATTTAAGATAATTCAAATTAAAGTGGTGCAATTTATTATCTACTATAGTAGATAATAAATATAATATATATAATTTATCGACAAATTTAAAATTTTATTTAAAAAATCCAAATATTACAGTTTTTATACCATTTAAAATAATTAATTAATTGTAATAAAATAAATAATAAAAATTTAAAACCGAATAAAATCTCTAATATTTGGATTTTTTAAATAAAATTTTAAATTTGACGATAAATTATAGTAGATAATAAATAGCACCACTTTAGTTTATATTATCTCAAATAGGGGGGCCTGGAGGCGGGTGAGGCGACAGGAAAAACTTTTTTTCGCAAACTTCAATTTAAATTCTGTTTGCGCCGAACTTGTTTATTTAATGTCATAATAAACTATTATAAATTTGGTGTGGGTCCCATGTCTAGTAACCCTGCTTAAAATACCCCATAGAGACCCTGTTCAAACTGATAGATATTTGTATCGGAATGTATGGTGTTTCCTTAGGGTGTATCAGTATGTATAGGACCCCTAGTTGGGATTTATGGTTGTTCTATAAGGATATTCACCCTTGATTTATTTGCTATTGGTTTCAATAGGGAAAATACACATAAATGTAGAAATCAGTTTTTCCCCCATAGGACCCTATAGATTTTAATAAAATTTTGTCAAATGTTTTATGGTTGTTCTATAGGGATATCCCTATAATATATATATATATATATATATATATATATATATATATATATATATATATATATATATATATATATATATTATATCCTTCATTGAATTATTTGCTATCGGTCTCAATAGGGAAAATGTAAAAGTTATGGTGTGCCTATAGGTAATTTCCTATAAATTTTCTATCGGGCCGTATATCCGAAAAAAACCATGAACAAATGCACATATTGAATCCGGTAGCGCCCGATAGATTATTTTATATAGGTCTCTATAGGGTATTTTAAGCAGGGAACTGAGATATTGGTATACTGTATGTATAATATGTATAATACATAAAATCCACCAGCCGCCACTGGTTTTACGTTGCAAGGAAAAAACAAAAAAAAACTGGTTTAGTACTCGATTACGTTAGTGTATGTATTTTATCTAAGGGATCATGGTGAATTATTGTGTTTTTAATTGTAAATAAAATTCAAAAACTAAATCGTTGCATTTCCATGTTTTGCCCAAGGATCCAATTCGGTAAGTTGTTGGTGCAGAATTAATTAATGATAACTTTACCTAATATAATTTATATTTAAGTTAGGACATTTTTAAGAAATAAGTAAAAAATATTTTTTGCACAAACATAACCTTAAAATCATCCATTTTTATATTTGAGTTCTCTAAAAAACGCCGACAGCTGCATTTTAAACAACAAAATATACCTACGTATTCATGGCAACATAATATTATATATAATACATAATAAAATGGTAATTTACCGTTAAGTGGACACTAAAGAATTCTTAATCAACGCTTTTAATAATGCTAAATGCTGTTTAAATTTAGACGACTTATTTGACGATTTTTACTGAATTGAAATATTTACACTAAAATGTGTATTTATTGTATCTAACACTAATTTTTTCCACTAATTACGAGGCTTAAGCCTCATTCAGAACCTCGTAATTAGTGTAAAAAATTAGTGGTTTCAATTATACTTATAATTATATACACCCAACAACACAACAAATCGTGCCATGTTTTTTTCCGTTATTTTTTTTTAACAATTTGCGGCTTTATTCTTAAAAACATTCGTTTGTAACACACGCGTTTGACAGCTGATTATCAAAAGTTGTACTTTTGTTACGATGATAACAGCCGAGTGGTGGCGCTACTAGCGATACTTCTTTAGCGTATAAAATGTCATTTACTAAGAAGGTGGAAATAAAATAACATAATGTTATCTGTTTGCTATTATCTAAGCACATTTGCGCTCTGTCAGCAACATAATGTCATTTTTTTTCATAACAGACAGTTAAGATTATGCTATATTCTTACAGAATAGCACCATTAATTTGTTTTGACTACAGCGGAGCGCGCTGTTGCCATATGCCATTTTTAATTTACTAAAATGTATTGTTTTTTTATTAAATAGTAAAAAAATTAACTAAATCATCGTCTAACTCGCAGCAGAGCACTAACAGCAGAAGACCTGAAGATGGTACATGAGATTGTACCGAAACGTCGTCAGACATACGGTTCTTTTAAGAACCAAAAACCGACAACACGGAGCAGATCCCGAAAAACCACTAATATATATATATATATATATATATATATAAATAATTTAAATAAGTGTGTAGCAAAAAGGTAACGATTACTCAGATCACGTTCTAATTTTGACCGCGCATGGCCAAGAATCTCGGCCTTTTTTTGCCGAGGATCTTGGCCTTTTTTGCCGAGAATGTACATTAAAAAATTTCCTGTACATTTTCCGCACATTTCCTGCCCGCTAGCTACCCTGATTATTTTCCTTTTTCAAAAATAACAAAAATTATTGTCACATTAACGTACTTGGCTTCAGGACAATTTTAAGGGAGATTTGGATAAAAATAAGAAATACACTGCAATAACCAAAATACCTTATTTGTACTTAATTCCCTTCTTTAGAATCTAAAGTTTATATTTAACATGAGCGTTTCAACTATTGTTGATTTTAAATAAAATTAATTGTTAAGATTTTATATTTATAAACAAGGCAAAAGACAAGTTGGAAATGTCAAATATTCTTATTCATAAATATACCGTACCTATCATTGGACTCTGACAGCAGTTTGTCCACCGTGGCGGAAAGACGGGAGTTATGGTCTTCGTTCATTTTAAGTCTTTGATTAAGGCGAACCATTTCCGTGTTCTTTTCATCCAAATTACCCTCCAATCGCTGGATGCGGTCTTCCGCAGAACCGTGTCTTTCCTGAGCCTAAAAATTTTGCGTAAGAACGAAAACAGAACTGAATTAATAATAAAATGTTCCAATGAGTGATATAACTAGCTAGCTAATTTAATATTAATTTAAGTTTAGTTTTCTATATTTTATAGCATATATACATTAAAGCTTCTATTGGTTATGTGATTAATCTAAAATTGTCTTATGTGCATTAATTTAAATCAACAATTATTTATATCGCCCTTGTGAAAATTTTTCTTTGAAAAAGTTTTAATAAGTAAAAATAAGGGTTTTGAAAGTCAATCTTTCTTTTAAAAACTCTTATTAATAATTATTCGAAAAAAGTAAGAATATGACTTATTAAATCTTTAAAACTTAGAATAAGTCTTAGTAAGTCATACAAATAGCAAGATTCTTTCGGAAGAGTTAAGAGCAGGGAAATGGTAGGTACCTATAGCGATAAAAAAATATCCGAAATTATTCAGAGAGGTTTTATTTGGTAATTGTAAAATAAAACACGAAGAAAAGTGTTTATTAACATTTTTTGTGTGTTGATATAAGCCAAGTTTATTTCATAATTACTTATATAATTTTTCAAAACAGGGCGAATGCGTTAGTAAATTTAAAATATACCTAGTTTTTTTACTATTGCTGATAAAATCGGATATTTTGTAATTTTTGGTCGGGAACTTTTATGAGTATCATCCGGCAACACTGTACGTTCCATGAAACAGCCATGCATGAAAGCAAGTCAAAGTTCGAAAATATTTGTTATATGAGTTCGGCTGTCGAACACATCATGCCTACGCGTTATAAATAGGGGTGTGCGAATATCGTTCGAATCGAATCGAATAATCCGAAAAATTTGGAATTATTCGAAAAATTTGGAATTATTCGAAAAATTTCGAATTATTCGAAAAATTTCGAATTATTCGAGAACTTTCGAATTATTCGATTCGAGTTCCGAATCGAATATTAATATTCGATTCGGAACGAATAATTCGTAAGTTCGAATTATTCGCACACCCCTAGTTATAAATTATAACTGTTATAGTTATTACACCTTATGTAATCAATGTACAAAAACCAAACTGATGTCTCAACTATTTTATTGTGATGAATTGAAATAAACATTGCTTCTGTATTGTTAAGACTTTTCAGAGAAAAAGTTTCCACAAGGGCGATTTATATATTTATTTTTTAAGTCAAACTAACTAGCATTTCTACCAGGGCTGGAATTTAACATGGAAGGATTTACATTAAAAAAAAAGTAACATAACATAATACATTTAAATGCGCATAAGAATTAAAAAGTTATGGTCAAATGTTTTCTTTCTAAAAAAATGTTACGTAAATTGTTATAGTACTGCTTTTTTAAATAATGCGCGCTTAAATACTACCCTAAGCTAGCAAAAACCAAATTTATCGCCAAAAATACTTCAAGATAAAAATAATCCAAAAAATGTTTGAAGTTTGCTTAAAAAAATATATATTTTTTGACATATTTGATTTTTAATATACATGTATAGGTACTTCCTAATTGATCCTGATATAAAGGGTGTCTCAGATTTTAATAAAAATAAGAAGAAAAGTTTATACGAACTTATGAATTATGGTCTACAAGTAAAAACAAAAGAAAAAATTGTCATAAACAGATGTCCGAAAATGCCTCCTGGGGGCGCTATAGGCATTTTAAACTGTTTAAATAAGTTTTTATTAATTATTTCAGGGGTATTTTTTCGACAAGAAATCATCTGATGGTGTCAAATAAATGATGACCATAGGCGTGTGAAACAGGGTCCACTCGGGGAAAAATCCTCCTAATTTTTTGTGTTTTTTTTTAATTCTTAATCTTGGAATACAATTTTCCAGATAAATTTACGTAAAAAAGGTTATATACAAGGCGTCCCAGAACTCGCGCCACAGGTAAAAAGGGGGCGTGTTGATAGTAATGGAGATGCCAAATTTAAAAATTTAAAGGTAATAGTGTAATCAAACAAGCGTCCCCCGGAGGCATTAATCACCCCCATTTTTTTCTGTCATTTTATTATAATATAACTATAGCTACTTTAAAAATTAGGGTTGATTTTTCTTGTCAAATAATGTCTGTGTTGACAAATCTTAATATAAATTGAGACACCCTAACGCTATATTTACGAGGATTAATGCAAAAGATTGCGCGTAAATTTAGAAATAATAAAAATAATAGCATTATCTTAAATTACACATGCAAATGGTATATTAGGTACCGTAAACACGGGTGGCTTTAGCTCACTTTCAAACTTAAGCTTAAAATTTGTATGGTTTTAACAATCATAAACATTACCCTAGTAGCAATTCCGGAAAAGTCTTGGCCCAGTTTTTTTGTTTATGTGAAAATACGAATAAGAGCTTATTGGATTCGTCTTCTAGCTGAGAAAAAATTTGATTTTTTGAAAAATAAAAATTGTTATTTCTAAAAATCAAAAATTAAAAAAAAAAAGTGTGTGTCAGCTCTGACGCATAACTAGAGTTTACTCTTTATGAACATGAAAGATTATAAAATACATGTTTATTTTTACGGGCACCTGGTTTTTTTTTAACATAGAAAATTAAAAACTTTAACTCTTTCAAAATTTGTTTCGTTTTTAATTCTATTGTTTACCAGATTTATGGATAAAAACCGAATTTACTGGAAAGAAATCGTGAAAAAATAATGTTTTTAGTAACATTCTTAACTTTTGAAGTTCAACAAAATTTTGTATTGACCAAAAATCTTGAATTGAAGGTTTAACGTGTAATCGTGTAAAAATTCTTGGCCAAGAATCTGGTCAAATTCTGGTCACAGACTTGTCCAAGTCTGCCACCAGTCTGGATAAAGAATTTTGATCAAGAGTCTTGGTCAAGAATTGTCCGATTCTTTACAAAGTGCTTCTCCAAGTATCTTGACAAAGAATCTTGTCCAATTCCATTGCTACTAGGGTAAATATTATATACATTGAGTTGCTCTTTCATAATTACTTTGTTATAATATTACGTAGGGCTGTTTCAAAAATAAAAATTAAAAAACTGGGTGTGCAAAGTTACTCCCTGGTTGCGGGTAACTTTGTCTCACAGTGTATTTTCCGTATAAAATTAACTTAATATTTTATTTTATTTTTATTAGACACATGTTATTAGCGGCATGTAGCGATTGCACGGGATTACCGATAAAAAAAAATAAAAAATCGACCTGTAGTTAACCAAGGATCATCATTCCAAAGGAAGGCTCTTAATATAGAAATTTTAACGCGTGTATTTCTAAGAGTTCTGCACTGATGCAATATAAACAATCTAGTGTTAAAGTCTAATAAATCCCATTTATTTCTTTAAAACAGTGATTTTCCTGTAATATAAACTTAATTGAATCGCTCAATTGACATGTTTAGACCAACAAACTATACATGTTAATTTTATCGAGCTCGAAAAATTTTTTCATAAAAAGGTTAAAGTCACCCGCGGGGTGCAAAGCCACCCGTGTTTACGGTACTTTAAAGGTAGTGTCTCCCCGACCGTCGGACGGACGTAGAAAAGTGTGTGCTCGACCGTCGGACGGACGTAGAAATGTGTGTGCTCAACCGTCGCATATTTTAACCTCATTTTCAACTAGAGGCTAAATGTAGCAAAGTATTCCTCAAGGTTATGACGAATAGCTGTCATTTTGGTTATGCAGGTACACTGCATTGTGCCATACCAAACTAACCCAAACTTAACAACCCAACCCAACCGACCCCGCCCCATTGTCACAATCCAGCCTGCCCTTAAATATATTATACCTCTATTGCTCAATGGGGCGGGGTCGGTTGGGTTAGTTGTTAAGTTTGGGTTGGTTTGGTACACTGCAAATGAAAAAATATTGGCCGTATTCAAAGCACTGTGCAGTGAATTGAAGATTTGAACTCTTGTGGGAAGTATAGACTTTATTCAATGTTATGATAAATGAATGTTTGTTGACGGTATTAAGCACGTGAATGCCTCTAGGAAGCATTCAGCTTTCGGAGAGCTGAATCCTTGTCAGAAGTATTCAAAACTAGTGGTTGTGTATCGTAATCTAAACATTCGAGTTACTACTGCAGTACCACTTCACATACTGTTCTTTGGACTTTTTGGAAACAACTCGGTAGCTTACTAACTGCTTCATTTATTTACACATTTGGATAGTTTTCTTCCAGATTATCCATCGAAAATCGTAAATTTTTGTATAAGTTATTGACAGCGTCTTTTCGTAACTAACAACAATAGGTACACATTGGTTGCCACGTAACTAAGAACAAAGAGTTACTTGATCTTAGATTTGTATGGCTTTAATTTTAAATTTATTAATTATTGTTTATTTAAGTGTCTGTTTAATAATGTTTGTAGATAAAATATTGATTGATGTAAATGTTACAATAGTTATTTATGTATTAAGGGCATAATAAGGTTTTTATGGTCCGAGGCGCTATTTCGAGCCCGAGCGCGTTAGGACCATAAAAACCAGTTATGCCAGCAATACATACAAAACTTTATGCACGATTAATATATTAATATTTTTAATATATTAATGTTTTTAAAGACGTTTACGTCAAAGAATTTTTGTTATAATTGTCATATTATAATGTCAACTGACATCAGTCAGTTTTAAAGTTTAAAGATGAATGAAATTGAGGAAGCAGCTGAAAAGGCGAAAAATTGCGGGCTGCTGCCGGAAAAATCAAAATCTTTATACGAAAAAACTTACTTCGAATATATCAAATGGTGTAACATTGTTGTTTTTAATTTTTGACGTTTCATTATAGCCCGCTGGGTCATAATAACGCCCGCGGGCTATAAAAAGACGTTTACGTCAATGAATTTTTGTTATAATTGTCATATTATAATGTCATCGTGCATAAATGTTTTTATTTTGTTTGAATGGTTGGATCACTTGCCCCGCTCGTTATCCAATTTCCCTTTTCACAAAATAAAATTACTTTTAACACTTACTATTCTCCACACAAGTTCCACTACGTGACTTTGATAGAAATAATTAAGGTTAATTTTCAGATTCAAATTAGGTCTTAATTTAGAACCCAAAAAATACATTTATTGCATTATTTTCAGAAAATAGGTTAAAATTAGCTTGACACTGACAGAAAATTAACCTTAATTATTTATATCAAAGTCACGTGGTGGCTCTTTGCTGTGTGGAGCATAGTAGGTACATACATAATTATTTGTTCTACTCACGTGCGCAAAGTAATATCCGCACGCATTTAATTTCCGCACTTTCGTGCGTGCGGAAAGTAAGCGACCGGAAAAGTGCAACTTTCGGCACGCTTGTAGAAAATTAGGTGAAAAACAAAATAAACATTAAATTATTATTTTAAATAAGTGTTATTTGCCTATTACTTTGCTTTTTACGTGAGTTTTAAATTTAAAAAATCTGTCATCTGTCACCAACTTGTCATTTGTCACTTATCATCTGTCACCTGTCAAAGTGTTGCTTGATATTGTATTGAGTATACCTATGATTTGCAAAAAAAAATATTTTTTATTCTGGTAATTTTGACAAAATCTGGCAACACTGCAAATGTGGCAATTTCGCATTATATTTGATTTTTTCCCTTCGTATATGACGTCACTTCCGTCTCGTGTCGAGGTTTCTATTTTTACTCCCGATTACGACACGTTCTCTTCCACTTAATCCTTGAAATTGAATCCTCGACTCAAGTATAGAGCATATAATATTAATTTTTACATGGCCCAAACACATCCACGGAAATAGAATGAATAACATTCATCAGCACAAAATTTGAACGCTCGACTCAAGTGTATATATCAGAACATACATAAACTTTGACTTTGAATACTTCAGAGAGGTATTGAGAACTTGACCTATTGAGAAGTATTCAGCACCTTAAATTTCCTATATCAAATTCCTATTCATCACAAAATATTCAATGACTATGAAGGTAAAAACGTCAACAAAGTATAAGAGCCGAAAAGTATTCGGACACATGAGCTGCAAATATAAAAGGTCAAATCTTGAATAGAACCAGATTCAGGTCCATAGAACTTGAATACAGCCAATATTTTTTCATTTGCAGTGTATGGCACAATGCAGTGTACCTGCATAACCAGGATGACAGCTATTCGTCATAACCTTGAGGAATAATTTGCTACATTTAGCCTCTAGTCATTTTCACACGTTTGTACGTCCGTCCGACGGTCGAGCACACACATTTCTACGTCTGTCCGACGGTCGAGCACACACTTTTCTACGTCCGTCCGACGGTCGGGGAGACACTACCTACTTTAAACGATGTTATAATAAAATAAGTTTTTAATAAAACTTTATGGTTAGCTCAAGGCTCACATGTAGACCTAAATATTTTCTAGTCTATAACAACAAAAGCAATCTTACTGAAAATCTTCCCAAAATGATGTTAATAGTTGTATAAGTATTAAAATATAGTATAATAATAATAATATAATACAGTTCGATTTTTAAAAGAAGTAATTTTCATCATTAATTTACGGATCAAACTCAGACATTGTTTTGTATTTAGGTTTTAAATCTATGACGAAAGTTACTTTTAAAAATCGAACTGTATAACAATTTTTTATTGTTAATATTAAATAAGCAGAGGAATTTAAATAACTGATTTTATTATATTCAACACTTATACAAAATCCAAGTTCAAGACAACATCTAATTATCGTATTTGTTTGTTCTAGAAATTCTGTAAATTAATATTAAAAAAAATTAAACCTTATGATTAACATACAGAATTAAAAGAAAATGCCATATGAAATTAAAATAGATACTGAGTGCTAAAATACATAAAAATATGAAAAGTGAGCTGAGAGCCTCATTACCTGGGGTCTCACCTGATTCAGCGCTTCCATGCGCTGCTTTAGTTGCTCCTCCATTTCTGGCAACTTTGAGTATTGCGCCAACTTTTGCTCTGCCAATTCGAGCTTTTCTTGGATAGCGGCAATCTTTTCTTCATGCAACTAAAATTTAAAAGAATTAGAAAAAATCCGATTTACTAAATAAAAAGTTTAAAGCCAATTTAGGGGCCAAATGGCAAAATGGTAGCAAATTAGAACATATAAAAGAATAAGATGTGCATTGCCAAGGAAGATTTAACCTAAAAATTTAATTAACAAGATCAGATTCCAATTAACCCGGACAACAATCGTGATATTCATACGAACATCATGTCGTGATTTTCACAAATTTTATTCATACTGATATCATACGGAAGTCACCTCGTGATAAATGAAAATCATACGAACGTCACGTCGTGATTTTCACAAATTTTATTCATACGGACATCATCCGGATGTCACTGCGTGAGAAATGAAAATCATGTCGTGATTTTTTATGCCATCGCTGTTTGCGATTGACCGATGGCACAAAAAATCATGTCGCGATTTTTTATGCCAACGGTGTTTGGATAATCATTTTTGCGCTTCGTTCGTACACTAAGAGAAAAATTGTGTTGAATCAACAGTTTTTGCGGTTAAATACATTTAATATTTTCTTGGATTTAAATCCAAGAAAATTAATAAATGTATTTAACCACAAAAACTGTTGATTCAATATATATGTAGGTATACTTTTTCTCTCAATGTACGAATGTGGCGCAAAAATAAATATCCAAACACCGATGGCATAAAAAATCACGACATGATTTTTTATGCTATCGGTGTTTGATCATAAAAAATCACGACATGATTTTTTATTCCTTCGGTCCACCGACATGTTTGGATATTCATTTTTGCGACACATTCGTACATTGAAAAAAAAAGTATGTTAACAATTGAATCAACAGTTTAACATTCAATATTTTCTTGGATTTAAATTAATTATATATAGTTAATTTAAATCCAAGAAAATATTAAATGTATTTAACCGCAAAAACTGTTGATTCAACATAATTTTTCTCTTACTGTACGAACGTGGCGCAAAAATGATTAAACACCGTTGGCATAAAAAATCACGACATGATTTTTTGTGCCATCGGTCAATCGCAAACAGCGATGGCATAAAAATCACGACATGATTTTCATTTCTGACGCAGTGACATCCGGATGATGTCCGTATGAATAAAATTTGTGAAAATCACGACGTGACGTTCGTATGATTTTCATTTATTACGCGGTAAATTCCGTATATCAGTATGAATAAAATTTGTGAAAATCACGACGTGATGTTCGTATGAATATCACGAATGTTGTCCGGGTAGGTTTTAAATTCGCAGTTCGCAGGGCTCATACGCATGCGCAAATTTTGCAAATATCACACCGTGAGTTCTACATGATATCACTGTGATGAAGCATGTGTATGCACTTAGGATATCACGGCGTGATAAAAAAAATCACGTTGTGATATCATCATGACTTCACCAGGAAATCCCGATTGTTGTCCGGGAAGATAAATATATGAAAAGCATTATATTGTCAAAGAAGGCGTTGGAGTATTACGTAAAGAAAATTTCAATGATTTTAGACCGCCACCCCCTCTATAAGAGAAAATAACAAAAACTACGTGAACACCCCTTAAATATTAAGACGTAAGATTTTTTTAAAACAAAAATTTAAATTTAAAAAACTAAAATATTTTCAAGATCAAAATTACATTGATTTATTAAACGACTTTGGTATGCGAGTGTTTAGATTGGCACAAGCTTGAAAAATGCTTTGCTCACAAGTAAAACACAATGCTTTTTCTACAACAAACACAAAGTACATATTTTTTCAAAATTTAAAGCCAATTTTATTTGACATTTTACCTGACATGTGGCAACTGTCAAGTCAAAATATTTTCAAGATCAAAATTATATTGATTTATTAAACGACTTTTGTATGCGAGTGTTTAGATTGGCACAAGCTTGAAATAGTATATTACACTACAAGGGCCGAAAGTTAAATTTTCGGCCCTGCGCGTCATATGCCCGAGGCGAAGCCAACCCAACCTATTAAAAACTTTTACGAATTTGAATTTTGATATAATCAAAATACTCTCACAAAACCATTAAGTAATAACATTTTAAACACATCCAACAGTAGCTCTCAAGCCTAAATATGTGCCTAAAAGTACTACAATGGAATATATGCAGTATAAATTCAAATAAACATAACTTAATAAGTCTTGTGAGGGAACTTAATCTGGATGTAGTTATCTTAAATGAGACATGGCTTAAAGCCAACTATAATTTTAATTTTTTAGGCTATGAAATAATAAGGGTAGATAGAATGGATGGCTATGGTGGAGTTGCTGTCATGATCAAAAATAACATAAAATATCAGGTAATCAACCAAACTAATAACACAAATCACAACTTCCAAAGCATTACAATCCAAATCAACAATTTAAATATTATGGGATCTTATTGTCCTCCAAATACAAAGGTAAAGAAAAATGATCTAAATAATACAATTAACAATTTAACAGGATCCTTACTAATTATGGGAGATTTTAACGCTCATCATAACCTTTGGGGCGGCTCTGGGACAAATTATAACGGCAAAATAATTGCAGAACTAACAGAGGAACATAATTGGTGTGTTTTGAATGATGGGAGTGACCCTAGATTTCGGAACCCAAGTACACAGGCTAACCCAGTGGATATCTCTCTCAGTTCGACTGATATAGTACTTAAATCCAAATGGGAAATCATAACTGATGTTGGATTCAGCGATCACTTTCCAACCCTATCCTTGATAACATCACACCCATTATATCCAACCCCATCTCAAATAAAAGAAATTTAAAAAAAGTAAACTGGATAAATTTTACCAAAACTTTGGAAATAGAGCTCGCGTCGATACCGGAGGCAGGTAATGATTTTAATGCATTCTATAATAAAATTAACAAAGTATCAGAAAAAACAATCCCTAGGTTCACAAAACCAAAACCAACTAACAAACTTAGAGCTCCTTGGTGGGATCAAACCTGTCAGCTGGCATTCGAAAGTAGGAAAATATTCTTGGTGAAGTTTAGGGATGACCCTTGTCTCAAAAATTTTATAAAATTCAAAAAACAAATAGCTATAACTAGAAAAATATTAAAAAAGAAAAAAAAGATAGCTTCAAAATTTTCTGTGAATCTCTAAACAGAGTATGACACTCATCTGGAATAAAATAAGACAAAACTGCAGCCCCTTTAATTCTAGATAAACTAAGCATCACCAACATAGATCCTTATATACATCTGATGCCAGCTGATGGAGAGTTTCAGCCAATAACCCCATCAGAAATCAAAATAAATATAAAAAATAAGAAGAACTCAGCCACCGGTATCGACGAGATTTCATATTTAATTATAAAAAACTTCCCTAAAAAGGCATTCGAGATCCTCTGCAATATTTTTAACATGTGTTTAACTGAGCAGTCCATTCCTGACCAATGGCGGGAGTACCTAATAATTGCACTACTGAAACCTAACAAAGCTCCCAATATTATAAACAATTACAGACCCATTGTACTATCGTCAGTCTTCTTAAACTCTCTAGAATTTATCATACAAAATCGAGTAGAATGGCACATTGAAAATGCAAAACTCCTACATAAACTACAAACAGGGTTTCGTAAAGGTATGGGAGTCAACGAGAACATTTTATTTTTAACTTCTAGTGTGCAACTTGCCTTCAGCAGAAAGGAGTCAGTCCTAGCAATATTTATAGACATTAAATCAGCATATGACCATGTGAATATATCAAAATTATACGCCTACATGACTGAATTAAACATCCCTATTAACTATGCCAACCTAATTTATAACATACTATCACATAGAATCATATATACAAAAGATAATAATGGAGAAACATATGGCCCGGCAGTGGTCGGGAATGGAATTGCTCAGGGATCTCCACTAAGCCCACTTTTATTTAATATATACCTACACACAATATTTAAAATAATCCCAGAGGACTCATACCTGCTTTCATACGCACATGATCTCGTGCTTTTTACTAAGGGAAATAACATACACGTACACTATGGTACACCACCAACTATCCTGCTCGGCTGAGAAAACTGAATATATCTGGTTCAAAAAGAGAAAATCTAGAGTCACTCCACCACCAGTCAAGATGGGCGACGAAATAATATCAAGAAAATCCTCTGTAAAATATTTAGGAATCATTCTTGAAGAAAATCTTAACTGGAAACAACAAGTAAATAAAATAATCGCAAAAGCCAACCAAGGAATAAATGTCCTAAGAGCCGTCTCTAGAGTATGGTGGGGGGCGGACCCTAAGATCCTACATATACTATATACTGGAATTGTTAGATCACATCTAGATCATGGTAGCATACTATTTAGCCCCATTCAAAAATCCCTAAATAACAAATTGAACACCATCCAGTTTAAAGCTCTCAGAACAATAACAGGACTAATGAGATCAACTCCCACCAATGTAGTACTTGCGGAGTGTGGGGAACTTCCGTTAAATGAAAGACGAATTTGGCTAACCAGCAAATTGATATTAAAAATTCTAAGATACAAATCACACTATAATTCAAGTAATTTCTTCTTTAAAAATCGATTGTTCTCGCCCAACTACATACTGGAGAAATAAATCCAAACCCTATATAATACAATCCCTCCCCCTCCTAAAGGAGTACATCAACATAGGCAGAAGACATTGTTTACTACCATGCTTCAAAATCGAATATTCCTACCAGTTTGCAGAAATCGACCTTATAGATCTAGAACTTAGTAAAAACAATCCCAAGAACAATATAAAGATCATGCCAATTATCGAAACTTTCAAACAAGGAAAGTTCAATATTATTTACACAGATGCATCCAAGATAGACATAAAAACGGGTATCGGAGTATACAGCCCCGACTTAAAAATTCATTTTGCGGCAAGATTACCAAATAACCTACAGATTTGTACCGCTGAAATAGCAGCAATATGTAAAGGGACCGAGCTTGCGCTCTCTAAAAATAGTAAAAAAAATCTACTTCTATCCGATTCTCTCAGCGCATTGCAAATACTAACAAACACTAACTACAATGCAAAAGACAACTATTTAGCTCTGGCAACTAAGAAACTAATAACTACAGCAAATGAAAATGGATTTGAATCAAACTGGGATGGATACCAGGCCACAATGATATCAAGGGAAATAAAAAAGCAGACCATCTGGCTAAAATTGGAATCAACCTTAATGTCCCCCTGGAATGCCAACCCGACATGTATGAAATGATGCCTAACTTAAAGAAACAAATTATAAAGGCATGGAATGAAAAATGGAAAAAAATATCAACATACAAAGGAAAATGGTTCAATCAAATTGAAGAAAACTTTCCAATAAAACCATGGTTTCATACAAATAAAATCAAAAACAGAAGACATCTAACAACAATCATATGTTTAAGGTCTGGACATGGATTATTTAAATTATTCATAGAATAGGAATAGAGGATAACCCTATCTGTGAATGCGGAGGGGAAGAAAATTTATACCATATATTACTGGAATGTCCCATAAACAAAATACCTGGAACAGACATCTACTTTGAACTGACAAAAAATGACATTATCCTCCCTGCCAGCATATCTACAATATTGAAAAATTCAAACAAAAAGAACTTAAAAATTATACTTAACTACTTTGACACAAACAAAATCAAAATTTAATCATATATTTTTTTTAGATCCACACATAACTCATATCCTGGGATCCCCTTCCGAGGTAGCATCTTTGGGGTTGTCCAAGTCGCTTGGCCGCTGCCCCCAAGCGTGAAAAGTTTTTAACCTTTGTTGTGTTTTGTCCTATACTAACTTTAATTTAAAACAAAAAACATAAATATACTCTACTCAAACAAAAAGTTTACCACACATAAGACATTTAGAAGAACAAGCGACAAACAAATCTATAAAAGCCCAAAAATCAAGGGATGAGAAATCTCAGACACTCTTAACTGGGTCCCTTGATTATTATGTATATTCAAGATATAATGAGCTGGCCAAATAGTTTTTAAATAAGCTAAAGGCCATCCCCCCCTGAAGAAACGGAGACGTTTTTTTAGACCGAAGAAGAAGAAGAAGTGGTGTATACTATTTTTCTTCAGAAATTGGTCGAAAGTACTTACTTTCGTCCCTGCTATTAGGCACGAAAGTAAGTACTTTCGAACAAGGTATGAAGAAAAATAGTTATTTATGTCATCTATGGTTGACAAGTGAGTCAGCCAAATGGCATACAACATTTTATCTTTAAGGCGCAGTTTTATTTGTTGGAAGATACATAAAACCACAATCCACCCAACAAGGTCTGTTCTATCTCGTACTAAAAATCACAATGCAGAGTTTAACGGCGGCCATTTTTGTTGTTTACAATTTTTGTGTTTTGGGTTTGTGATTTATTATCTATGGTTTGTGCTCTGTTTATACAGATTAATAATGGTTTTAAACGTTGTGTTTCTTACAGAGGCACTAGTAAGCCCTAAAAGAGGACTTAAGTGCTAAGAACAACAATTTTACTCATCTTTTGTAAAAAATAAACCTTATTCTATCAGGGCTGTCATCAAACTGTCAAATGTCAATTTTAAGGTTAATTTATAACCCACAAATTAACCTTAAAATTGACATTTGACAGCCCTGATAGAATAAGGTATAATTTTTTTATAAAAAGAGGAGTAAAATAGTTGTCCTTAGACCTTTGATGCTTACAAGTGACTCTGTAAGAAAGGTAACGTTTAAAACAATTATTAAACAGCACAAACCCAAAGCACAAGAAAAGTAAACAACAAAAATGGCCGCCGTTAAACTCTGTGCAGTGTTGCAGTGATTTTTAGTATTTTTAGCATGTGATAGAACAGACCTTGCTGTGTGGATTGTGCATAAAACATACTATTACTATTATAATGATTTATTTATTTATTATCTTTGGATTTAACCTGTTAACTTTTGACACAAACTTTCAACCATGTTAACTTCCGCTAGTTACATGCGTTTTTATATGAGTGATGTTTAGAAAATGCAAGCTTAATTATTCGAAAAGTACTTATTGAAAAAAAAATATTTTTATTTAAATATACCCCTACAGGAAAAATGTGCTTCGCTCAATTGTAGGCTCCGCTAACGCGTCGGACTTCAAACTATTATAACTATTATTTAATAGTCTTAAAACATTAGAATAATAAAAATAAAATTTAAAATTGTTTAACGTTTGTAAATTACATAATTATAAATTACATATTTTACATATTGTAATATTGTATACATACAAAATTTGTTCTGCCAGTGGGGTATAAAAAAATGCGTTGCAGGCGGCAATCAATGGAATGGTACAGTTTTTTTTTAAACAAAAAAAATAATTCTGAAATGTGAGTGCATGTGTGATAAAGTTTGTTTATTTTGGAGGGTTTAAAATAGAATTTTTAAAGTTATATCTTTCTAAATAATAAATTTACTTTGATTTGAGCTTCCTTGTGTTGCAACTCCTGCTCCAGTTTCTCGTTGAGGTCGTGAAGCGACGTGGACTCTCTCTGCGCATTCAAATATCTCTTCTCCAGCGTGGCTATTCGCTCCTCTTGGTCCTCTTTTTGTGCAACGTTCTCCCTAAGATCTCTTTGTAGTTTTGAATACCCGTCTTGTGCCTTCAATAATTCCTTTTGTGCTTTCGATAGGGTCTCCTCCAGCTCGCCCACGCGGTTCTGCATGTCCGCACAACGACGTTGCCAGGTGCTTATCTCTCCAGTCTAAGAACAAACAATTTCAATGTTAATATTTTTATTTAATTTAAATGTCTAGTATACCTGCGATTAATGTATGCAATGTGAAATAGTGTGTTTGTAGGGAATGGATTTTAATCATTTAGTCTTTTTCATAAATCAAATTTGATATTTCAGAGTTAAAAAATACATTAACAATGTATTTCCAAAAAAAAAACGAACATTCCTTACTGTAATATACAATTTTGTAAAATGTTTAAAACTATGAAAATACCAAGAATTAATTCTTGTTTTTTTCTTAACTAAAATGCCGGAAAATAGGAAAATATTTATATAAATATTTGTAAATGTGGAAAACATTCAAAATATGTGCAAATATTTACATTTTTGGTTAAAGGATTTACTTAAGCTGCCATATTTATTAAATCTTACTTATATTTAATAAATATGGCAGCTGTCAGGAAATATATTAGAAATTTGTATTGTTAGGAATGTTAATGTTCGAACGCTGTACTTTTGATACCGCAACGTCATCAGCCATGCATTGTCTACCGTTGTTGAGCGATAACGTTGCGTCATCGCAACGTTCGAACTATATCTAATATATTAACAAATTAATTAAAATAATTAACTTCTTAGGGCAGACTATGACGTAGGCAGTTAAAACGCGGTTGTACTCAATAGGAAAGCACCTATTAAATTAATAAATATTTTCTCTAAAAGCTATTCTACTGTATCTAGTTTGTGTGTTGTGTGTCTCACCTGTTGCTCCAACGCTACCTGTAGATCGGCGATTCGGGCTGCGCTGTCAGTATCTGATTCCACTCCGCCATTAGTGAGTCGGGGCTTCGGCGCGCCCTGGATTTTTACAACAACATGCCACATAACAACATCCATTTTATACATGCACATTTTTAATTTTAGGTATATACTTAAAAGAGAACTCTACTGAAGGACTATTACAAATCTTATATAAATTAAATCAGTTCTGTTAACAGGCCCACAAAATAACACAAAATATTAGTAAATAAATTTAAAATATGTATATTACGCTTAACCACAAAAAACGTTTGCTTCAATATACAGGGTGTCTGAGATTTTAATGGAGGAAATTTAATAGTCAATAGAACTCTAAAAAAATAAGAAGAAAAGTTTATATGAACTTGTTGCTTTACAGCTTTGTTTTCGAGATACAGAGTGTTTAAGTTAATAAAAAAGCCACTCACTTTTTAAGAGTTTATTATATTTAGATTAAGCAATTTGCATTTTTTCTCTATCTTGCTAATATTTTTAGAATAAAATTAAATTCGTTTTTTCGCTTGTGACCATAATGTTGCCAGGGCGAGCGAATAAAGGATTTTTATTTTTGAAAATTAAACAAGAAAAAATGCAGGATACAAAAAGTTCAATTATATAAATATAATATTGTGTGGGTGTCCATGAGGATTTTCCTCTCGGAGGTTTGGTGCTAATAATCTTGGCAATTGATGCGACCTAAACTAAAAAGAATATTAAAAGCACAATTGTGATTGTGAGAAAACGTATAAAAAAGCAGTACCGTACCCAATTTTTTTTTAAATACTGTATTCTCACTTATGGAATAAAATTCGTTATTCGATGAGAACAGATTTTTAATAAATACGCTCGACACGTAAACTGTACTTTTTTTATACAAAATCATATAATTATAATTTTAAATTGTTTGCCCTCACCATATTTCCCCCAGAACTATAATTTTCGATGAAAAAAGTGGGGTTGTTGTTTAAGATAAATGTGCATAATGTGGTAGGGTAAAATGATGGGGGTAAACAATTTAAAATAAGAATTACCTATAAGATATTAAATACAAAACAAAAGTTTATGTGTCAGAGCAATTTTCACAAACATATTTTCTCATCGAAAAACGATTTTTTTTGGGTGAGAAGCACACTGTATTTAGTTGGGATGACTCAGCGCCGCCTTTGGATTAAATAAATTAAATTAAATTAAGCTCTTTGCCCATCACTAAAAACCTGAGTTTTATTATATTCAACTGGAATTTATGAAAAAATAAAATTTGTTTAATAACTTTACCACCCTCGGATTAAAAAGTTTATATATTTTTTTTCTTCTTATTTTTGCAGTTTTTGTAGTTCTATCGACTACAAAATTTTTCCCATTTAAATCTGAGACATAATAAATAAAATAGATTAAGAGCAACTTTGTTGTCCTTTAGTCCTTTAAGGCATAATCTTAAATAAAAATAATGTCCAACCATTAATTTTTAAAGTGAAAATTGAATAGATATAATTTGTAAATAATTTATAAAACTATTTAGTTGGGTACATGTGGTGATTTCCCGCGAAATACGCACATTTTACTCGATCTAATGCTTGTTGGCGCACGAGCAGCGGATCGCAAAAAAGTGACAAGGAGGACAGCTAGGGCAACTTCAAAGGTATGTATCGATATCGCGAACCTTTTTGATTTTTTTTCGAAAAATTTTTAAACGATTTGTAGGGCGAGAGAAATTTTTGAAATTGGTTCAACGAAATACACGAATCGACGGGAAAAAGACAAAGGTTAACATACTAAAAGATGAGCTTTATTGAATAAAAACTAATAGGCCAGAAGCCCGTTTAATTTTTGTTGGGTATTTAAAAAAGTTAAACAATAAAAATCCCCAAAATTAAATCGATTACAGGGGGCCAAATTTAGTTGCGGGGTTGCTAGCTTTTGCATAAATTTCTCAAACAAAAAAATATAATTGATAAAATTCATTTAACAAGTGGATCTTTTAATTAAAGTCGATTTAATTTTTTCGCATATCATATACAGGGAAACCCAACAAAGTATCCAACAACACTTTGACATATGTCAAGTGGCAGATGTCAAGTTTACAGATGATAGATGAAAGATGTCAAGTTGACAGATGACAGGTGACAGATGATTACAATTGGCAGATGACACTTATAAGGTGACAGAAGACGTGAGAAATATAAAATTCATCTTTGAAATTACTACCCAGTTTAGGTGGAGAGGTCGCGGCGCGATTCCCACCCGCAGCGAGCACCATCGTTTTAGTGTGCAAGTAATTTTTCTAATGCTCATTTAATTAAAATATTGCTCATTTGATATCTGTTTTGCTGCGCACAGAATTCTAATGCGCATAATAATGAATTCATTGCTTAAAATATTTAAACTAATGCGCACTTAAAAACATTTATTTTGTGTAGTAGTAGTACATAGTAAATGTATTTGTGCAAAAACCTTTGCACGTAAAAAAAGTTGGTTAATTTGTATTAAAAAAAACTGTAACTTTAATGGTGTGTTGAAAGCTTTTTGCCCAATAATATTGTGCAAATGAATACACTTCTTAACAATTGATCAATTATTGATATGGGTAATTCATAAAATATAAAAAGTAATCCAAACGATGACCATATGCTTGAAACATTTTTAAATATTTATGTCATTGATCTTTCAATTTAAAAAATGATGGGCTAAAAATATTTTTTGTTCTAATTGTTTAGGAGATGGTAAAAACAGTCTAAAAACACCCTTTAATAATTTAATTACTTTGTATAATTTATGTATTTAATAGGTACATTAAGGATTAGAATAATTATAATAACCCTTCAATTATTTATATACCTACCATGTATAAAAAAAATTTGTAATATAAATACAATAAATTATACAATTAATATTATTATAAATCTATATTAGTAGTAGGTGTGTATATAAATAGCAGAGCGCTAATAGTACACAAACTGAATTTAAAGAAGCGTACAAATTACAATAATTTATATAATTTTGTTATATTTAACTACGAGCGAGGGGTAAACCACTGTTTTTTTTTAAATTAAAAATCGCCTACGAATTAACGGCTAAGGATAACAATCCCAAGGGTAGTCATGCGCAACGTGTCGCTAAGAGAAATTTGTTATTGATAAGGATTTTTCCTTATTGATAACGACTGATAACGTCCACATATATGTGGACGTTGTGCTATAACGTTGAACGTTGGTCTCGCTGATTTTAAAGTGGTTTACCCCTCGACTACGAGTTGTCGTAAAACATCGTTTTTAGAAAAAAATAAATCAAAAATTGTTTAAGCGTTAGTTTTGATGTTTAAATTTCAGTAAATTCTCTCATGCCCAAATAATAAAATGAAAAAAAAATAAAATTATATCTCACCTTATTAGTAACAGTTATAACTTGGTCCCCTACATCAACTTGTCCATTTTCTTTGGGTTTGTCTTCTACAGCAGGTACACTTGAGGGGGTGTGTCCTTGTTTGTACTGTTGTAACTGTGGGAAAAAATAAGGTGGGTTATTATAATTTACAAGTAAAACAAACAATATTAACAAACCTCTTCTTTGGTTGCAGCTAATTCCTCTTCTAATTTTGTATTTCCTTCTAATGCTACTTTCAGTCTCTCGCGAACCTTAAAAAACCAAAATATTTATTAATATTTTAGGTAAAACCTTCTGATTAAAGTTTTTACAACAATTAATAATATTAATTATCCAAAGAATATTATACAGATTTATTTTGTATTTAATAGGTAACAAAATAAAATTAGTAAATTACCTTTTCGTCCAGAGCCTTGTGATGTTCGAATAAACTTTTCAAAGCTTTTAAAACCTCTACTTCGCTTGAGACGCCCGATTGCGCGGCTGCCTGCCTTTTTACCACAGTCATCCGCAGAGATCTCTCGTGCCTCGAAACCAGACATTCCAAATGTTCGAGCAATAACTGAAAACATAGAAAACGGCATTTAATTAATATGCACACATCCAAAATCAAATTATTTTGTTTTATATCCTATAATCCTATATAATATAAATGATTTTCTTTTAAACAATGCATCTTCCTGAATTTTTAAAATTGTTTTCAACAAGAAAATTATAAATGGTAACTGACATTTTGCTTTAAGGCCCAATAAAAGTATATTTGTTCTATTTGATTTTTTCATCCTATGAAAAATTTCTATAGATTTTGAAAATAGACCAAAAAAATGATCACGTCATTTGCGATTCAATAAAATGTTATTCACGGTATTCGGCACATAATATAACAGCTAAACTGTATATTTTTAAGAAACATTTATTTGCTGAATAAATGGAGAACCAATAAAATTATTTAAATATTTTAAAATTATTTTAATTATATACAAGGTGTTGCACATTTACGTGTGTTTTACGTTCGTGGTCCATTAAAAGTTTCTGAGGAACGGCAAAAGATATTGATTTGAAATTTTTAAACCGTTTATTATCCAATTAAACCTATTTTTCTAGAATATTTTAAACAAAATTCCACTTCCGGTTTGACCGGAAGTGACATCATCTTTGTTATTTGAAATAGAACACCCCATACATTTTTACATTTTTAAATTCTACATAAAATTTCAAGTAAAATTACTGTACCATGACCTATACCTAAAGTGAATAGTTTGATTTTTTTTCGTTAAAATTTGACAAATGCGCGTCAATCAAAAATAGCCTATAGCTTTTTTGGTATAAGGTTTGTTGAAATGGGGGTGGAATTTTTGAAATCTTAAAACATTGTTTAAAAGATTCCATGTCAATTCTTTAACATTTTTTAACAAATTACCCAAGAAAACCCAGGGCAAATTAGGCTAACTTGAAAGTTAATAACTTTTTTATTTTAAATGAAACACCCTGTTTGTTTTTACATAATCAAATAGAAAATTAAAAAACATTTCGATTCATGTAATTGTTAAATATCTTTGAAATTATTAACTTTAGGTATAGGGAACTCGAAAACTATTTACTTTAGGAAATTAGGGAATTGTATGGTAATTTTACTCAGAATTTTATGTTAATTTAAAAATGTAAAAATATATGGGATGTTCTGTTTGAAATAGCAAAGTTTCGGTCAAACCGGAAGTGGATTTTGTTCAAAATATTTAAAAAAATAGACTTAAATAGATTATAAACGCTTTTAAATTTAAAATCGATATTTTTTTCAGTTCTCCAGAAACCAATGGACCATGAAGGTGAAACACCCTGTATACAGAGCTGTTCCGAGTACAATGAAAAAGTACTCGAGTGCTCAATATATGAAAGTACTCGAGTACTGAATATATAAAAGTACTCAAGTACCAAGTACAAGTACAGTACCGCTGTACTCGAGTACCCATACGAGTACAAAGTACCAAGTACACTTTAGTTATGAAATGTTGGGAAAAAATGCTAGAGAAATACATATACTTAAATATGTGTTTATTACATTATAAGATACATTTTTAAAATGTATTATTAAATATACACATAAATACATTTATAACTAACTAAACCTTATTATTAACAAAAACTTGTTTTGGATTGTGGATTTCAGCAATATAAAACATACACAGTTGGGTTATGTTCGCAGGTATAAGTAAATTTGCATTAGAACTCTAATGCAAATTAACTAGACCTGTTTCTAAAAGGCAATGCTCTTTTACCTATTTTTTTACAGGCACCAATAACACCTTTTTAGCCATTTAGGAAAATGTTTTGAAAAATAAATGCAATTGACATCGAGGAAAATATTTTTTTGACAAGAATATAAAAAAAATAAGAAACATACTCTAGACTCTAGAGGATAACATATGTTGGTTCATGCTTGATATACATCGGATAAACTTTAATCATAAGGAGCTATACTCATATACATGCATATAGTTTACCCTTGCCTGCCCCCCTGAACAAAATCCTGGCTACACCCTTGCTGGAAATGGGGCAAGAATCCTTGCTTTTTTCAAAGGTTAAATTAAACCCAATGAAAAAAATTATGCATGCCTTATACACTTTGTTTTTTAAATAATTTATATTGAAAAATATATGTAGGTACACAAATTTTAAAAACTGTTACTTTAATAAAGCAAATTTTAAAATTTAACGGTTGCAGTTCTAGTCCAGATTTTTTTACCCTTTGTATTTTGTTTTAAAAATAAAAATAATGTTTCAGAGCATATTTTTTAGAGATGGGAAAATTCCCATTTGACGAAAATTCCCGGAAAGTTTCCATCGAAAATTCCCGAAATTTTCCGAGTTTCAAAAAAAAATTTTTTATTGCGAAAATATTTTTGGGATTTGCAAAAATATATAACACATTAACTTTTTGTCAAATTTTTGGTTGCATTAACGACATAGATTTTCTTACAGAACTTGCTTTAAGCATGGTCTTTTTTTGCACTATTTTGTAATAATTCCAAACACTAGATTTTTCTTTTGGCATTGTGCTATGCTTATAAATAAACAACAAAAATGTAAGAATGATTTTAACTTTGTTTATTGTATTTATTTTGTTTAACTTTTTTTAAAAAAGTTTTTTGTGTTGATGCTGAATAATCCGGCTTCATTGAGGTTATGTAACATAACTTACATTATTTATACTTCTTCTTCTGCTTTAAATTAACACAAATTAAATTTATATTCAAAGTTTCTTGGCCTTGTATCATGGCCTTAACGAAAATCAGCGGTTAAACAATTGACATTTAAATGAAAAAAACAAGGAAAGTTTCCAAGGAATGTTTCCGGTAGCTTAAAAGAAACTTTCAAAATGAAAATAAATTCCCAATTGGAAACTTTCCAAAACGGAAAGTTTCCTTAAAATGGAAACTTTCCGATTCCCATCTCTAATATTTTTAATTATTTGTCAAATAAATATTACAAATGATAAAAACAATTTGAACCAAAAATATAAACAAATAGTTTCATACACTGTGTATTAGGGTGGAGTGAATTTTATTAAATTTATTAATTGATTTTCCCTATATTATTAATTGTTGACTAAAGGCGTAAAATGAATAAATATCGAAAAAATATTCCAATTTTTTAATATCTTGAGGTGGCGCATCAGTCTCGAAGTTTTGAAAATTCTAAAAAAATATTACTTTAATCAAAGTAATAAAAATAGCATTATTTATAAATAAAAAGTTTATTTTAGTAAAATTAACGTGAAACGTAAACATATTTAATAGTAAATCATATGCTTTAAGTAACTTCAGGACTGTTTATTGGTAGAAATGAGATCTTCTTTTTCGCGAAAATACTGATATTTGGTATAAAAATTTGGTAATTATTTTCTGACTTTAATTCTTGTTCTGATGAAACCATCTCTTGCTTCCGATCCACAAACCGAGACTGAAGATTCAGTATACTAGTTATAACCAGTTTTACACAGCGTTCCACTGCTTGGGTGTGATACGGAAATTTTTGGAAGTATAGGAAATGGTCACCCGAAGAAATCATATCGGTAATTTCTGTCATCGTATTTCATAGTCATAGGTGGTTCAGTTACCTTTTCTGTCGCCCAGTGAATTAACTCGTAAAAATGTAATGCTTCAGTATTTAGTTGTGGAAGCTTTAATTCCCGTAATCTCGAACATTTTGATTCTTTTCTCGCCTTTAATATTTTCGGCAATGCTAGTTCTCTGATCGATAGATATATTGTAGGTAACATAGCTAGTAATAGGTTTTCGGGATAAATATTAGCTATAGCTTACAAAGATCCAGGCAAGCTAGCACATTCCCTATGGCTGACGTGGGCTAATAGGATTATTCGTTTATATGGGGGGACAGCAAATCCATCGGAAAACCTAAAAGAATTGGCTACTTTTATCATGAAAGTGTATGCCCCAACGTGGTTTTACATCAACAGCAAGCCTACGTGCAAACATGGTCCTATTCACATATTTAATTTGACTAAAAGAGCATTACACCTCCAGAAAAACTTGAAGGCCTTATAACTATAGTTATAAAGAATATTCAGCGAAATATTTATCCCGAAAACCTATTACTTGCTATGTTACCTACAATATATCTATCGATCAGAGAACTAGCATTGCCGAAAATATTAAAGGCGAGAAAAGAATCAAAATGTTCGAGATTACGGGAATTAAAGCTTCCACAACTAAATACTGAAGCATTACGTTTGTACCAGTTAATTCACTGGGCGACAGAAGAAAAGGTGACTGAACCACCAATGACTATGAAATACGATGACAGAAATTACCGATATGATTTCTTCGGGTGACCATTTCCTACACTTCCAAAAATTTCAGTGTCACACCCAAGCAGTGGAACGCTGTGTAAAACTGGTTATAACCAGTATACTGAATCTTCAGTGTCGGTTTGTGGATCGGAAGCAAGAAATGGTTTCATCAGAACAAGAATTAAAGTCAGAAAATAATTACCAAATTTTGATACCAAATGTCAGTATTTTCGCGAAAAAGAAGATCTCATTTCTACCAATAAACACTCCTGAAGTTACTTAAAGCATATGATTTACTATTAAATATGTTTACGTTTCACGTTAATTTTACTAAAATAAACTTTTTATTTATAAATAATGCTATTTTTATTACTTTGATTAAAGTAATATTTTTTTAGAATTTTCAAAACTTCGAGACAGATGCGCCACCTCAAGATATTAAAAAATTGGAATATTTTTTCGATATTTATTCATTTTACGCCTTTAGTCAACAATTAATAATATAGGAAAAATCAATTAATAAATTTAATAAAATTCACTCCACCCTACTGTGTATGTATGTTTTTGCTTCCAAGCAATTATAAAATGCCTTTTAAACTTTTATTATTGGCAAAAACTGTTAATAATATTATAATATATAATATATTATGTATATTCAATTTGAAATACCCATGTTGTTGCTCCTCATTTCATTTTCTTTTATATTTAATGGTATATTTCTGGGCCCAAAAATAAATAGAGTTAAATTTCCTTAGAAAAAAAGTCCCCTCTACCTTGTTAAGAACTTTACCAAAAACCTACTGTTTCTATTTGAAGCACATAATTGAAAAATTTTAAAGCAGAAAATAAGTTAAACATGGTCCAAAATTTAAAATTCTTTAAAAGTATTTAAAAATTAAGACAAATATTTTTTAAACATAATATTGGTTTTATTTTATACTCCTTATGAAGTAGTTTTTTTTTTAATTATCTAAGTTTATATTAAAATGTAAACATTTATGGAAGGCATGTATGTTTTTAATAATAAAAAAATATAATCAATAAATATTTTCACCCAAGTTCAATGTTAGGGGTAATTATTTTAAAATAAAACCAAAGAAAAAATCAATTGATTTCAAGCATTCAGTTTTTCAATCAGACAAAAAACAGCAAAGATATTTTATATAATTAACATGGTAGTAGTTTTATCTTTAAATTTTTTTTATTTTTTAATTATATCTTTGTTATAGGTATGTTTACCTTCTGAATTTATTTTTTCATATACAGTGTGTCGCACTTAAGATGAAGACACCCCCATATTTTCGCTATTTGAAGGAATAAAGGTTTGAATTTTTTCACATTCATACATGTTGATGGGTCACATTTTTTAAGCTACTCAACTGAAATCTGAACTTTAAACTTGGCCTACTACAAATTCACAAACAGGGCCAGTTCTCGATATTTTGCTTCGCGTTAGAGATATCGAAAAAAGTTATTGGAAAAAGTTGGTCAGAATATTATTCTAACCCCATACAAAATTTTATAACAAAATTAGCATTTTTAATTTTTTTTTATTTTGGTCCACACAAAATTATTACAAGTTCATTTTTTAGTTTGATAATAAGGGAGCCATGGAAAGTAATAATTGGATACTAACTAGTGTTTATGGCCGTTAAATAAATAATTAAAACAATTTTTGGAAATTAAAAATCAATTATAATTTATTAAATTAAGGAAATGGTATAAAACAATAATAAAACTAATAAAAATAAATAAATTAGAAATGAGAATTTTGCTATGAAAATCGGTTTACGAGGTTAGAATAATATTCTGAAAAACTTTTTCTAATAATTTTTTTCGATATTTCTAACGCGAAGGAAAATATCTACAACTGGCCCCGTTTATGAATTCGTAGTAGGCCAAGTTTAAAGTTTAGATTTCAGTTGAGTATCTTAAAAAATGTGACCCACCAACATGAATGTGAAAAATGTGAATGTGAAAAAATTCAAATCTCTATTTCTTGAAATAGCGAAAATATGGGGGTGTCTTCATCTTAAATGCGACACACTGTATATTTACAAACAAAATACTGTCTTTTTACCCATATTTTAAATCAACGTTTCTGCATACGGTAAAAGTGCAAAATAAACTTATTTTGCTTTATAAAAAATTAATAATATGCATTATTTATTTCCCTTTTTTATTTTTATTTCTAAATATCTTTTACGTTGTTAATACAATCAGTGGTTTAAATATCACCTATTGCTAACTAAATAAAGTATTTCCCTGATTTACGAGTATGATGAACTAATATAATTTATATATTTAAAACGGAAAGTAACAATTTGTGAAACATGAAGTATAACTTCCTAAGTGAATCCCTACATCAATTTACTTGCAACCATCATCCAGAAGAACTGTTACCGGATAAAAGGTCACAGAATAAATATTAACAATCACATGACATGTGACACATGTGCAAATACTGTGAAAGAACCCAAATACGCTCAGCAGGATTTATTTCCTCTTGTAATACTCAATTACAGTGGCGGCTCGTGACCATTCATGAAGATGAGGCCCATGAACCGCTATATGGCGCCGCAGGCAATTTTTTTTGAAATTATCAGTCTCGCGTTTTTGGAGCACTTCAGAATCTAAATAATACAAATATATTATTTAAAAACATGTTCTTTCACGAGAATAATTTTCAAAATTTAGCTAGAATAATACAAAAAGTGCGGGACGAGGTGGGATTTTTATTTATTCCTTCAGCAGGTTTCCACATAACCCAGAAAGTACTGCTTATTTTTACCTATCTTACAATAATTATTTTTAGATTAATAAAGGCACAACCGCACAACAACAAAATAATAATGTACAAGCACAGTATATAAAACTTCGACGATTTAACACTGAACTATAAAAAATATGAATATTTTTATTTATATTTTTTGTGGTTTTTACTGTGGTATTTGTGTGTTAATATTATAATATATTAAAATAAAAATGATCTTTTATAATTATTTAAATTATTTTTACATGAATTCACAACACAATAATGTATTTTACGCTTGCATTTTTATCACAACTTTCCATTTTAACGCATAGATCTAATTAATAAGCTTTGTTAACTAAAACTGTAGTACAAGCCCAACTTTGTGGGCCTCAATGTCTACAAAAATTCGCGTATTATATCCGCCTTGCGGGGGTGCCGGCGGCACCGTGCAGCGGTGGGGAGTATGTTGTATCGGCAATGTGTGACGTATATGAAGCGCAAATTTCTGGGATTACTATTTTATTATTATGCGGTCGGGCAATGATTTAAGCGTTTAGAATTAAAGTTGGAAGGGGTGCGCGCTAAATTTAAAAGAAATATTTTAAACTTTGATGGTATTCGATGTTTTGATACTTTTAATGGCTGAAAATTACTTTAAAAACGTTTTATATTTAAATAAGTAATGTATCTAACATTTCAAATTATATTATAATTTTAACATGTGGGGCCCGGCCTCAGTTGCTTTATACGACGAGCCGCCCCTGCTCAATTACTTTTAATACTACGAAATTTTAAATTAACTTGTTCATTGGGTTATTAATACACAGAAAGTGTCTAAAACATTTGGTAAAATTTCCTTTGTAAGCCAGAAATCTTACGTAAGTCTCTAATTACACGGTTGAGAACTATTTAAATTCTTCTCAAACATGCAGAATTAGTTACTCCAATTGAAGGTATTATTACACAACCTCGCTAAAATTAAAAGGTAAATTATGTTTTAAAATATTTAACGAGTAATTTAATTTTTACCTAAGGTGTGTTATGCATATTTCCATAAATGTAAAATTAATGCATTATAATATCATTTACATTGCAGTACAATTTAGGTGTATTAAGTCTATGCAGTCAAATTTTTAATTTAAAGTTATTTAATATAAATTAATTTTTACCAACTCTGTATATTGTAGATCAAATTTTCTTACTCAGAACTAATACACACACTACGCCCAAAATTTCAAATTTCTACGCTATGTTTTCAAGAAAACATAAAGAAACTAATTTATATTTCGAAAACCACTAGAGTTAGGTATAGGGAAGTTTATACGAAAATATGTAGTATATACGAGAAGTACAGAAGTCCATTATCTAATGTTAATTTGTTTGTACAAAGAATTGAAAATCTTTTATTATTTCTATTAAGAAGGAAAAATGCTGGTATTATTTTGTGTGGCGATTTAAATGTCGATCAGTTGACTGATAAAAATGACAAATTACTACTAAATGATGTTTTATATTCCTTGCATATAAAGCATACTGTAGAGGGACCTACACGCATTTCAAGATATAGTCTATATATATATATCATATAGATCAACTAGTATTGACTATATAAGTAGTAATATCCATGAGATCTTTGATGTAAGGGGATGGGTTGATTTTAATGATGTTTCTGACCACTGCTCAATTTTTTTCCATAAATGTTAGTATTAAGGAAGTTGGTGTTTATACTAAAAGATTTTTTAACAGTTTGGGGTTAAATGCATTATATTATTACTTAAATAAGAAAAAATGTTGGATTTATATATATTCAACTGATTCAGTTAATAATTCTTTTAAAATATTTATAGAAACCTTTAGCTTCTATATCAATATTTCGTTTCCATTAAAGTTAGTCAAACACAAATTAAAAACAAAAAAACCTTGGCTCACCAATGGTATTAGAATCTCACCAAAACAACTAAAAAAACTTTACTTCAAATCCATTAACACAAATAATCAAAATGGTGTTGAATATTACAAAAAATATAAAAAAGTATATAGAGATACCATTAAAAAAGCAAAACAGATAAATAATGATAACCAAATACTAAATTCAAGTAACATATCAAAGGCATCTTGGAAACTTATAAAAGAAAATACAAATAGCAATAAAAGTGCACTTAAAATAAATAAAATAAAAATGCAAATAATGAGTTGGTTACAAACAACAATGAAATTGTAGAATATTTTAATCAATATTTTGTAAACATATAATATATTATATTATGGTATACCAAAACAATTTAATACAAAAATAGATAATCAAAAGTGTTCCTTAAATAAAAGCGTCTTAAACACATTTTTGATTACTCAAGTTAGTGAAGCAGAATTACAGGCATTAAAAAAATGAAAAATTCAACTTTAACTGGTATTGATAATATGAGCATAAATTTAGTCAAAAAATCGATAGAATTCATTTTAAAACCTCTAACATATATCATTAACTTATCGTTGCAAAACGGAATATTTCCTAATATGTTAAAAATTGCAAAAATTATACCGATCTTTAAAAAAGGAGATAACACAATGGTAGAAAATTTTAGACCCATATCATTATTATCTACAATATCGAAAATTTTGGAAAAGGTTGTTTACTTAAAAATGATTTCTTTTATAGACTTGAACAATATGCTTAGTAACTCCCAACATGGCTTTCGTTCCAAAAAGTCCACCAAAACTGCAATTCTTGCTTTCTTAACTAACCTTTACAATAATCTACATGAAATGCATTGGCTTGTTTATGGATCTCAGCAAGGCTTTTGATCTGGTTGACCACTCGCTTTTGCTTGAGAAGTGTTATAGATATGGTTTTAGGGGTATAATACATGACATCATATCTACATGAAAGATCGCAAATTGTTGAAATAAACTGTTAGATCAAAGAAAGAGCATATTGATTGCGGTGTACCTCAAGGGTCAGTCTTGGGTCCGCTGTTATTCTTACTTTTTATTAACGATTTACAAGATACTGAGTCAAGCAATAACCTGGTTATATTTGCTGATGACAATAATTATCTTTGTTGCTCAAACAGTATAAAGGATTGTATTGCTGAGGTTTCGTTAGCTTTAAATAATTTCCTCCTATGGTTTCAACAAAACAGCATGAATTTAAATACCACTAAGACTGTATTTATTCACTTTACACCAATATCAGGATTTATATCCGAGAGTCATTTGTTGAGAGTAAGCAACAGGTCAGTACAACAAGTTATATCTTCAAAATTCTTAGGTCTAACTATCGACAACAAGTTATGTTGGGAAAGTCATGTAGACAACCTTTGTCAAAAATTACACTCAAATTGTTATGCTCTTTTCAGACTAAGTGATCTAACAAGCATAAATATATTATTGATATATTATCATGCACAATTTATTTCCAGAATGTCTTATGGTATATTATTTTGGGGCCCATCTTCTTACATTAAAAGATTATTTTGTTTGCAGAAAAAAGCAATTAGAACTATATTTAAGCTGTCATATAGAGAGTCTTGTCGAAATTCATTTAAACTTAACAAATTACTAACACTTCCATGTATTTATATAAGAGAAGCCATTATGCATATTAAGAATAATAAAAGTGATTTTTGTTCAAATGATGCATATCACTCCTACAACACTCGTGGACATTAGGGTGAGCCAAAAAAACTAACCTATCGGATTTATGGGTTAAAATTAACCTACATACCGAGAAAAAAATTTCCCTGCAAGGCAAAATTTTTTTGCTCAATTTTAAAAGGTGTCGGTGAGCATTCTAAGTTTTCCATTGAAATAACACGTAAAAAAATTCTTTTTCATTAAAAAGACTATAACTGTTGAACCGTTTGAGATAAAATTTTTTACGTCGCGGATTCTTGTAGAGCATAAAATTTCCCAAAGAATCTATACCAGGATTATTTTTTTTAATTCAAAAATTCGTATGTTTGAAAGCTTTGAAAAGTGTAAAAAATCACTAAAACTGCAGGTTTAGTGATTTTTTACACTTTTCAAAGCTTTCAAACATACGAATTTTTGAATTAAAAAAAAATAATCCTGGTATAGATTCTTTGGGAAATTTTATGCTCTACAAGAATCCGCGACGTAAAAATTTTTATCTCAAACGGTTCAAAAGTTATAGTCTTTTTAATAAAAAAAGATTTTTTTACGTGTTATTTCAATGGAAAACTTAAAATGCTCACCGACACCTTTTAAAATTGAGCAAAAAATTTTGCCTTGCAGGGAAATTTTTTGCTCGGTATGTAGGTTCATTTTAACCCATAAATCCGATAGGTTAGTTTTTTTGGCTCACCCTAGTGGACATGGTGACTTATGTGTCCCTAAGCATAGACTTAGACTGTTTGAAAATATCCCTAACTATATTGGTATCAAGCTTTACAGGAAACTTCCTGAATACTTAAAGTCCATCGAAAGTATTAAGCAGTTCAAGGTTCAACTAACAATATTCTTAGCTTCAAATGTATTTTATAGTGTCGAAGAGTTTTTTAACTGTTAGGCTGTGATATGCAACACTATTTAAAGAATTATTGTAAATAGAATAGAATAGAAATCTATATTTTTGTATTAATTAATCACTGTAATTTAGTAATGTTTTTTTTATATTATTTTCTGTTCTAATACTTTGTATTTTGTGACTAGTCCTATATCTAAATGTACAAATTGTACTTGATCCTTGGACAATAAAGATATTATTATTATTATTATTATTATATTCAGAATGCCATAACGGATCAAAAAATGCAATAAAGGGGGTCCCGGTGATGCTACTTTTTTGTATACGCGGCAACGTATCATCGTTAAAAATATTTTAGATCGATCGATAGATAGATAGGAGCAATAACTTAAGTAACCAAATTTTTAGATCATTTCTATGTACCGTTCTCCGTAAACGTCTAACGTACCATCGACTATCAATCACCCTGTATATATGTATATGTATATATATAGGGTAATTCCATTTAGTAGCCACCAATGAGTGCACCTCATATACTCTAATTTTATTTCTTTTATAACTGTAAATATACAAGGACGCAAGAAGTGAAAAAAACTCCCCTTTTCTTTTCTCCCCCTATCACCTATTTATACCGGGCTACGCAAAAGTTACTGTGCAGACCTAACTTTAAAAAATTGTACTTCTTTTGCTAATAAAGCTATCGACATTAAACAAACTGTTAATTGTTAAGAAAATATTTCTCTTTTAAACCATATAGGACACATTTAGTTATTGATGCCCTAAATTTTTTTTAAAATGCAATTTTTTTGGCAAAATTGTCTAATTTTATAAATTCATATATTCTTAGAACAACTTGCCAGCAAATTTTTTTTAAAGTAGTTTGTTACCAAAGACCTTACTCTATATAAAAGCAATGAAAACATTTTCTAATAATATTGGCTAAGAGTTCAAAAAAATATAATATAAAATCATGTTTTCAAAAAGTCACTATTTTCAGCCATTTCACGGAGTGAGTCGATTTAAACCAACGTATGCTTATCACTTATTGCACTTATTAGCCTCCAATAACCATGAATAAAATTATTGTGTATATGGCTTTTAACTGGGCTGTGGCTGTATCATCTACAGCCCAGCTCTAAGCAAAATACACAATATGCCCACCTGACTAAATCCATAATATGGATCTTAAAAGAACCGTATGTCTGACGACGTTTCGGTACAATCTCATGTACCATCTTCAGGGCTTATCTGCTGGGCTGCTGAGAGTTAGACGTGCAGCAGAGCAGCAACAGTAGCCCAGCAGATATATATATATATATATATACACCCAACCCAAAAATAGAGGGAAGGGTTGTTAATTTATTGATGAAAATATCCTTAGGGTCAATCTTAAAAACCCAAAAATGGGACCACATTACCTAATAGTCGACTATATTAAAATAATTAAAATCAAAATAAAAAAAATTACAAAATTTAAAAAAAGTGACTGTTATTTATAAACTTTTTATGAACATAATATTTGCAAAATTAAACAGAAGAAACAATAAAAAGCAACGATACTAAAATCCTTTCACGTTTAAATAAAACTAAAAATATTATTAAAACAATAAAATGATTAATCTAAGTCAATTAATTAAACTTTTTAGGGAGAGTGACAGATATATCCTTAAATAAACAAAAAACACGATGAGTCTTAGCATATGACATTCAAAATGAATAACGTCCTAGTTTACCCAGGACAGGTTCTGGTTTTTGCTAATGTATACTGGTTTTGTCCTGGTTTTGCAGATTTGGTCCTGGTCTATACTATTTTTTTATTATTGACGTTTCTTTTCAAATAATAAACATTGTATAAAATAAATTTTGTTTATTTTTGGAAGGGCGAAGAGGGGCATGTTGTGTCCTGGTTTTTCATTTTAGAAAGTTGGTCACCTTAAAAATGAAGCATGCTTAAGCAGAGTTGCAAGCAGCTCTAGTATAGTACATGCCCAGCGGTCTATAGTATAGGCCCAGCGCCTGCCATCGTACTGAAGCATGGCGAATAACTGATAATTATTACAACAACTAATAACTCCGGTAACTTTTAATTAACCACAAAAGGCTTATTTTTAAATTATTTTTTTATTTTTATAGTACTTTTTTTTAATTGTAATTTTTGCGACCCCCTGTGGCTGCGCCGTTGGCGGCGGCGCCTTTCGCCAACCCCTAGTTACGGCCCTGATTACATAGTTTTTAACAAGTTGGATAATTAATTTAGGGATAAAATCACAATCATTTAGCGATTTAGACACCATAGTGCACCACTGCAGTGATTTATCAAATACCATAAACTTAAAATAATATACAATATTTGGAGACCAGAGTGTTAATGTTAAAAAAGTCAAACTAAATCAATAGTGCAATTAATATTCCCCTTACTGGGATAGTACAAAAACGAGTTTTCAATCTAAATTCAGCTTGAAAAATTAAATTAGATCCATACATTGGCATTCCCGTTGCAAAAATCGTGTTTACTATTAATCAAAGTGGCTTAGGGTATTAATTTTTCGGCTAACGTGGCTTCGCGATAGCGCAGAAAGACTCAAGCAAAGCATGCCAAAGAAGATCACAGGACTGGTTCGCCACAAAGCCAAACAAACGCTCGGCAAATCACTAATGCCTTTAAACAAGAAATTGATAACCACAAAGATTTTTTTGATACGAATAAGCTCAGCCACCTTACACGCAATTCATTTTTATTTAAAATATTAAATACCTACTAAATACCCTATTATAATAGGAAACTGACTAAATTATAACGATTTTACAAAAAATAGCTTTAATTTAAAATGGCTTATAAGTTTAGTTGCTGTTTTGATTACACTGTGCGACAAATTTTGACCTTACAATTTGAACTGGGATGAAATGTGGAAAAATCGAATCTATGCAACCCCCAAAACTAATCTTTAAAGGGGTTTTGCTAGTTTAGCTCGAATAATGGAGATATATATCTCCATTATTCGAGCTAAACTGGTAAAACCCCTTAAAGGATTTGTTTTGGGGGTTGCCTAGATTAGATTTTTTCAGATTTGATCCCAGTTCATTTTTTGTGTTGCACAGTGTTATAAAACAATTAATAACTTTTACTTTTTATTTAAAAAAGACCTCAATACTTGGCAAATAAAGTTGATATACTACAATTATAAGTTTTTTTCTGTACAGAAAATGCAATAAATAATTGTAATCTGATTATCTAATTATTAGATCTTATGTTCTAATGTTAAAACATACAAAAAAAAGTAGTTTTTAGAGATGCAAATGCAATTTTAAAATATTCTTCCTGTTCCTTCCTTTCTCCTAAAATTATAATTATGATTGAATTTAAACACTCACATTGAAGATATGTATTTTTTAAATGTGTAGAATACCTATATATATATATATATATATATATATATACAGGGTGGGCCAATGGAAAGTTTCCACCCGGTTTTCTCAGGTGTTACGAAAAAAAATAAAAAACGCTCGCACCCGTCGATTTCTGATTTGAGGGGGACAATTTGTTTTTATATTTTTAACCCCTTAACTTCAACCCCTGAGCGGGGGTGAAAGTTACCCTCAAAATTTGAATAGGAAAAGGGGGTCGAGTGATACTTTTTTTTGAAGGTATTTTTGCCCTGATTATACCCTCCAAGTTTAAACTCGCTGCTATCATCCCTATTGATATGACAGCTTGTTAAAATCTTGAAAATTGGCTATTATTTTAGTAAGAGTAAAAGCGATACTTTTGAGACAGTCTGTAGGTATGCCGAAGGAATAAAGTAAATATTAGCAAAACATCAGTTTTTTTACGTTTGAAGAAAAAAGTGTGTTTTTTGTAAACTTTATTTACAAAATATTGTCGCACAATCATCATTAAGATTATTATCGTTAGTTCAAGAGCTTATAACTAAATTTAATTATGGTATACACTATAGCCGAGCGAGTTGAATTAGTTTATACTTATTTCAAAAACAATGACTGTGCAAGACAAACAGCACGACTATTTAATGAAAGACATCAGGACAAAAATGTCTCTCATACTTATATTAGGAAACTGATGGTAAAGTTTTTGGAAACTGGAACAGTGGAGAACAAAAAAGATAATCCGATTCGTGTCGTTAGGAATGAAGGTATGCAAATCGCAGTCGTAGGGCACATTGCAATGGATAACACCTTAAGTACTAGGCAATTGTCCGAAGTTTCCGGCATATCACGAACAAGCGTAAGGAGAATTTTGAAGGTTCACAAATTTTACCCCTACAAGATACAATTGCTTCACGAACTTAATGAGGATGATTATGATCGACGATTACAATTTGTAGAAGAAATGAGTGAAATGTGTTGGCAATCTAAATTTTCTTTATAATGTCTGCTTTTCAGATGAATGCTCCTTTTTTTTACATGGATTAGTCAATCGACATAATTGTCGATACTGGAGCGATTCAAATCCACATTTATTTAGAGAGTCTCATACTCAAAATCCTGAAAAGTTAAATGTCTGGGCAGGTATTCTAGGCAATAACAAAATTGGACCATTCTTTTTACAAGGCAATTTGACTGGGGCTATGTATCTGACTTTACTTGAAGAAAATATTGTTCCTAGAATAAGGGAAGTTATTGCTGAAGATAATAACTTGTCGCAAAATGAAATGTTTTTTCAACAAGATGGAGCCCCACCGCATTATGCAGCACCCGTTCAGCAATTTTTAAATGAAAATTTTAGAGACCATTGGATTGGCCGAAGAGGACCTATTGAGTGGCCTGCAAGGTCCCCTGATCTTTCACCTCTGGACTTCTTTCTATGGGGCCATTTAAAGTCTAAAATTTATAAAACACAGCCAGCTTCTCTTCAAGTTCTACAAGAACGAATAACTGAAGAGTGTCAAAGGATAACTACCGATATGTTGCAGAATGTTAGAGAAGAGGTAGAGAATCGATTTTATTTTTGCATGAATGTTAATGGAGGACATTTTGAACAGTTTATTAAATAAATATCATGTAAATAACTTTTTATTAATAATAATAAAACTTTAAAACTTTAATTAGTAGATATTTTTATTAAGGAAGGTAAGTATTGTTTTTACTTATAATAAAACGTGATCTATTTCCAAGATTTTAACAAGCTTTCATATCCACGGGGATGCTAGCAGCGAGTTCAAACTTGGAGGGTATAATCAGGGCAAAAATACCTTCAAAATGAAGTATCACTCGACCCCCCTTTCCTATTTAAATTTTGGGGGTAACTATCACCCACGCTTAGGGGTTGAAGTTAAGGGGTTGAAAATATAAAAATAAATTGTCCCCCTCAAATCAGAAATCGACGGGTGCAAGCGTATTTTATTATTTTTCGTAACACCTGAGATAACCGGGGTGGAAACTTTCCATTGGCCCACCCTGTATATAACATCTGATTTAATATAACAAGTAAAAAAATATTTTAGCGGTGATTTTACGGGTTAATTTATAAAAATGTTGTACGGCAACGAACATGATGTTTTTGACAACATTAAAATGTAAGCTTATTTTTTATAAAAAAGGAAAAGTGAAATTAGAAAAGTAAATAAAAGCAAAGAAAATACATTAATACAAGATAATTTATATGAAAAATTTGATATAAGCAATAATAAATTTGAATCCAGTTTATGCCTTACCTGTCGGGCAAAATTAAAAAAAAAATAGAACATAGTGATAAGATAGTGATAATAATTATTGTTAATTATTGTACAGTACTACATTATACCGGGTGTATCTGAGAATAGGCGCACCACTGCAACTTTTTTATTTATAAAGATGGACACATGAAATTTAGCATGGTTAATTAGGATATAAAATGCCACTTATAAGAGTACAAAATTATTTTTTTTAATTTCCGGTTTTGCCGGAAATGATATCAACTTTCGATTTTTAAATGGAACGCCCTATATATTTTTACACATTTAGAATCCTCAGAAAATTCTGAGTCGGACAGCATCCTCAAATTGACATTTCGACGTTTCGTCATTAGGAAATGCATTATCATAAAGATCAATCTAGAGTGCTTTGAACTATTTGAGAAAAACGAATTTTGACAAGTTTAGACTGCTGGGAAGCTGAATAACAACTTTCTAAGGCAAGTTCCATTTTTCAGGCATAAGAAAATAAGATAGTTCAAAGCACTCTAGATTGATCTTTATGATGATCATTTTCTGATGACGAAACGTCAATTTGAGGATGCTGTCTAACTCAGAATTTCCTCAGGATTCCAAATATGTAAAAATATATAGGGCATTCCATTTAAAAATCAAAAGTTGGTATCATTTCTGGCGAAACCGGAAGTTCAAAAAATTCATTTTGTACTCTTATAAGTGGCATTTTAAATCCTAATTAACCATGCAAAATTTCATGTGTCCATCTTTATAAATAAAAAAAGTTACAGGGGTGCGCCTATTCTCAGATACACCCGGTATAATAAAAGCTTTAATTCTAATTTATTTTTCTACTCCCACCTTTAAAACGCCCATTATCGTACATGTTTCCATGACACTAGGCGATTTTTAAATAGACATTGCCAAGTTGCGAATTTATGGCGTTTTAGTCACGGGCTGTTTTAGTTAGTTATAACTATAGTTTGAAGTAAGTTGAAAGTTGTCATATGTCAAACAATCGTTAGAATAAAGTGCCTTTCTTGTAAAATAATACTAAATGTGACAATTATTTTATTATCTCAACACAAAAATACAAATGTATTAAATAGTTTCTCAACGCCAATAGCAGTAGTTTACAAAATCGAAAAAAAATTCTGCCCACCATATCCCATTATAATTTTTCCATGAAAATCACACTCAATTTTCAATTGTTTTTTTTTCAATTTTCGGAGGTTTTGACGATTTTGAGTATAGCTTAAAATCTAATTGATCGATTTGGTCAAACAAGCCCTTAAATTGAAGGTATTTGAGCCCTCTAAAACTTTCTTTTGCATACTTTTGATATTGGATAAGTATTTTAACGCTAGCGATTTAATTAACTTAAAAAATTCGTTTTTATAGCAAAAATTGAGGTCGAAAATTTACGTATCGTCCTGGGAAAGGTTTCAATCAAACAGATAACTTCAGTTTGATTTTTTTGTGAAGCTAATATTTTTATAAAAAAAAACAAGCTAATGTTTATAAAAATAGATAAAAAAATGGCGAAGTTATGAACTTTTTAGTGGAAGACCAAAGTTTAGCTTTTTGACGATTTTTATTTTATTTTGTAATATGTTTATTCTTTAATGAAAACCTAAGTAAAGTGCATGGAGCGGCGGAATCACGGCTTCTGGAATGCAGCCATGATGGGTGATTAAATTTGGTCCCTCATACGAGAAACGGAATACGAAAGTCACAAAAAACAAAGAAGGAGCCCGATTTTGTTTTAAACCTATGCTTATTGCAACAAAATAAAACTTTCAATATCTTTAATGTTCAATAATTATTGTTCAATATTCAATATAAAACTTAATTTCAATATTTAATGTTTAAACTAAAAATCAATGTTCAATATTAAATTCAATATATAATTTAATTTCAATATTTAATGTTTAAAATAAAAATCAATGTTCAATATTAAATTTTATATAATTCAATAAAATGAAAAGAAAACGTAAAAATTCTCGAAAAACTGAATTTTGGTCTTCCACTGAAAAATTCATAACTACGCCATTTATCCATGGATTTTTATTAGCAGCAACTTATTTTTTTTCCTTTAAGTATAATCTATACGTAAAATTAATCAAACTGGACTTATATTTCCCAGAAAGATATGTAAATTTTCGACCTTGATGTTTGTAAAAAAGGACTTTTTCAACTTCATAAAATCGCCAGTATCGAACTACTGAGCCGATACCAAAACTATACAATTTAAAGTTGTAGAGGGCTCAATTACCTTTGATTTAAGTGCTTGTTTGATCAAATCGATCAATTAGAACTCGATGTATACTCTAAAAGGTCAAAACACCTCAGAAAATTTAAAAAAACACAATTGAAAATACATATCTCGAAAACGCTTCCATGAAAAAAAAAATTAAGTGTGATTTTCGTGTTTAGTGAGCCAAACTACACAAGAAAAACATAGTGAGAGATAGTGGGCAAAATGGCTGTAAACTAGTGTAATTGAAGTTTATATGAACATTGTGCTAACCTTTTACTTTCGCCGGCAGTAAACTTAACTTAATTTCTGGATCGGACACCGTGCTCATAAAACAGTATCTTTACTTTTACTGTAAAAAACTGTTGTTAATCCATTTTCAAGGACTCCATTTTGATTTATAACACATACAAATTTGAAATTTGACGGTAACACAGATTCCCAAGTTGGTTATTCTACTGTGTAGATGTCTTTGTATGCAAATATTTAATTTAAATTATTTTTAGATAATAATAAGTATTTGTCATAGAAAAAGTATAGTATGCAACTCGTTTATAAACTTTTCTAGACACTCATTAATCTAACCACTCGCTCGCAAGCTCGCTTGTGCCTAAATTAAATTCGTGTCTAAAGCGGCATTTATTAAACTATAGTAATATATTACATGTTTATTATGACAATTTATTTAAAATAATCTTGGGCCTCTTTGAAACACATTTTTGTGGATATATCAAAGCACTTTTAAATTATTGCATATTTCTTTACGAACCAAATTTTTTTAAATTGTGGAATCCTAACTGATTTTTCTTACAGAGATTAAAAAATATGCTTGACAATGAAGTTTATCATATATTTGTTAAAATAAAACTATAATTTGTCTCCAGATTTCGTCTAACTAAATATATTTGTCAAGAGTGATAAAATATATAAAACAAGTTAAAATGTAATAATAATATAGTAGATATTGATTAGCAATTAATAATTAATTACGTACCTATAATAAAGTCAAAATGTATTATAACGCAACGCAGGTTATGTTCATAATTCCTTAGATCAATTTAATCGTTTGAAAATCGCAGTAAAGTACTAGAGGTGCGAATTTTAAATTTAAAACTGTTTAAAACAAGTAAAAAGGTTTGAACTGTCAACGAAATTGGTTATGTTATAACTCTTACCTACTCCTCGTTATTGAAATATTTTCTGTTAAAATATTTGAAGTTATTTAAAACAAAAAAACCAATTACTATTATAAAAATCCTACATTGGCTACCAGCATAACAAAATGAAAATCTTACTAATTTTAATAATTAATTGCCAATTGCGTTGTAATTAAAGAATATCTAAACAATATCTTAAGGTATGTTGACATATGAGGTGGTATGTTTTGAATTTACTAAATGGCTATTATTTATCGATAGTAATTTGTAATTCTGCTATAATTAATATGTTATGTACGCATAACTACCTACTACATTATCTGAAGGATTTATGCGATCCTAATTGGATTATTCCCTAGTCATTGTTGAGGCATGTCTAAATGTCCATCTTTGATGGACTCAAGAGCTGCTTTTAATTTACAATTTTACTTCATAATAATAATTGTGTTACACTTTTAAAAATATGGTTTTACTTTAGACCCAAAAAGAAAGAAGTCACCTATAAGGTAAGATTTTTTAAATGTGAGATTTATAAAAAGAGCTTAACTTGATCGCAAATTTTAAATAAAAGCCCATATTTTCATAAGTGTTAAAAAAATTAGTAAGTAATAAAACCTGTAAATATTTTAAAAAAACTTTGCAAACTAACCCTTAACATTTTAATGACTTAACAATAACCATTAACAATTTTGCTTAGCATACATGCTACTCTGTATAAGATTTTTCGAAATTTTTCCTTCTTATTTGTGACTTTTATCTGTTTTGTGTTAAAGTTAACTTTTAAAACAAAAAGAAATTGTTATTTAATAAATACAGTATATAAAGTGCTCTTTTAGTTCCACCCTTACATCCAAACTAAGATGTCCCATAAGCCAACTGAATGGCTTGTGCGGGTTAGGGGTAGGAACGGACCGACGGCTTAAAGTCCCCTCCGAAGGACTATACACAATGGACAAACACAAATAAACAACCATACCCAAGTGGGATTCGAACCCACGACCTCTTGGCTCGTACCCAGGAGCAAATCAAATCAAATCAAATCAAAAATATTTATTCAAGTTATTGTATAAAATGTAAATTGTAAAAATAATTCCAGGTATAATAAGAGGTGTATAAATAAAATGAACAAAACAAATGTGCCTGGCACGTAATGTTCATCATAAAGGAGGTTACTATATATACGCTGTAGCGCAATATAGCAACCCCCCTGGCCGATGTTTTGGCCTACCCAAAACCATGATACAATTTAAATTGTCTTGCAGCTCGCCATTCCCTTCGCTTATCCGATACAGGGGCCATATTGTTAAGATGTTTTGCGTGTAAAAATTGGAGACTGTCAGATTATGCTTTTTTTATAATTTATTGTATAGATATTAAGGGAAAAATTCAAAAAAACCCTCTCGAAAAAATTGAAAAAATTTGTGGTATTTTACGAATTCAGTTATTTTTAGTTATGTTTATAAACATATATGGATTATATAATTTCAAATTTAGAATTTTAATTTTCAAATTATTTAAGGAACAGGGGGAGGCAGTGGCTCGTGAAAAATGGGTAATCGTCCGTAGATTAATCTGTACCCAGGAGCTCTGACCACTACACCACCGAGGCCGGTAACTAATAATAATAATGTAAAATTAAGGTTATTAAAACATGGATTTTTTAAAATATTACAATATTGTTAGATTATTTTTTCTTTCATTAAATACTTCTTTAGTATAACAAATCATCATGACGGCGTGTCTCTTGCAAATACGGATTATAGATGTCGAAAAGAAGTGATTTGCTCCATATTTATCACGTTTTGAAACCGAGACATATATTTCAATATCAATTTAATCGTATCATGTAGACGTCTTTATGTCACGGAACTGTGCATCAAATTTATACTTTAGATATCGTAAAATATTATTTGAATATATTTGTTGGGGATACGCCTCATCTCAGTAGCATATAAAGGGCTTTTCAATAGGGCCATAACAATTTTGTTTTATAATACGGACCATAGCCTACAAACTTTTAATGATCTGTCAATGTTAAAACGTCAGTCAAAGTTTACATTTTTATCATGGTGAAGTTCACGAACGAGCAACGTTTGGAAATCGTTAAAACTTATTACCAAATTCTGAGTCGATGGTTGCAACTTTAAGAGCGCTTACTCTGGTTGCAATATTCGTCCCACCAGACAAGCTGTGCGTGCGATGGTGAATAAATTTAAATAAACATATTCACTATTAAATGTTCCTGTGCCAGTAAGACAAACCACCGGTCAAAGTACTGAACATATTGCAGCCGTTAGAGCTTAAGTTCAAAATAAACCAAACAAGTCGATTCCACGCCGTTCACAAGAATTGGGTAGGTATTTATTAGTCCACATTATGGCGAATTTTGTGTAAAGATCTTAAGCTACACCCTTACAAGATCAAATTAACCCAAGAACTGAAACCTCTGGATCATTTAAAGCGCCGGAACTTTTCCGATTTTGTTCTGCAAAAGTTTAAAGAAAATCCCGAATTTCATCGAAAAATTATCTTTTGTGATGAAGCTCATTTTTGGCCGAATGGCTTTGTCAATAAGCAGAATATGCGTTATTGGACAGCAACAAACCCACATGTGCTTCATGAGACTCCATTGCATCCACAAAAATTGACCGTGTGGTGTGGATTTCATGCCGAAGGTGTAATATGGCCGTATTTTTTCGTCGATGAAACTAATCGCCATGTTACGGTCAATGGAGTTCGCTATCGTGCCATGTTGAAAGTTAATTCTTGGCCTGAATTGACATCAACGATATGTGGTTTCAACAAGATAGTGCCACAAGCCACACAGCTGGTCAAACAATTGCTTTATTAACAGAAAAATTTGGTAATCGTTTAATCTCGAGAAATCATCCAGTCGAATGGCCACCTCGCTCATGCTTTTTGACGACGTTGGATTTTTCTTATGGGGTTACCTTAAGTCGAAGGTTTATGCCACAATCCAACTATTTACGTTAGAGGAGCTCAGGAACAATATCGAACGGAAAATTGCCAACATTCCGGCTGATATGTGTGAAAGAGTGATTGAAAATTGGACCCAAAGAATGGATCGCTGCCGTCGTGCTTGTGGTGGTCATATGAACGACGTTCCATACATAACTATAATATGTGCACTACACCTGGAATAAATTTGTCCCCGATATCTCAATTATTCTGTGTTTTATTTATAAACAAAATTTTTATGTCACTATTGAAAAACCCTTTACAAGTATTTAGGTTTTCAATAATTGAACACCATTTTGGTTATTTTATAATAGAGTTAGTATATTATGCAATGACTATTTTAAGTGATGGCTATTAAGACATGAGCATGAGATAATTTTATGAGATGAGCCAAAGGCGAATGTGATAATGATAGTAAATGTAAAATTGAAAATTTAACCCCGCCAGAAATTGTAACAGGCCGCAAAATCTGCAAACAATTCATTACCTTTAAAATCAGCAAAAAGTTACAAAAAGTCAGAATTCTAGTGATAATTTTCTACTTTATTATGATAGTCGTAAAAAATTAACGCCTTAATTGCTGCTTTTGTGGCCTGTTACAATTCCTGCCGGGGCTAATTTTACATTCACTATCGCACATATTCACTAATTTTAACTAAGTTTAAAAAATGTCTATGTTACTGCAGTAACTTAATATTGATAAATATTAGATCAGTCAGATGTCCAAGGCAATAGTTTATATTTAGAGAATATTGCGGTGTATCGAATTTCTATGGGTTAAAAATCTATATAGTAATGAAAAATTAGTATAATATTTTTTTAATGACAATTATAGTTATGTATGTCATAAGGCTAAGAAGTCTTTTTGTGCCAAGCCTCAAAAAGACCTTTTCCAGCCGAATGACATTTTGGTTTGGGACGGGCTTGGCCCAGCCGTGTAGGCTTTATTAAGGTAAACACTAAAACCCTAAAAAAGCACGGTTAACTTTTTGCAAATTTTTCAATGACTTCGATAGGTTGTAGGCTGCCAGATATACCTTGGTTAAAATACATTGCAGCCAAACCGTTCAACCTGTCTTCCGTCATTGTCGTACGAAGGTTTTATTAGTTTAACCATTGAGTAAAGAACACTTTACTCAATAGTTTAACCCTTAAGCAGGCACGCGGGGTGTACAAATCACCACATTCTGAAGCATCCTAAATATAGCTTCCGGTCTTACTTCGATTCGAATAAATGTCAAATGTCAAAGTATTGTCAGTCATATTACATTGCCGATTTTGAAGTTAATGTGATTTGTTGTCTGGTATTTTGCTTAAAACAGGCTCTGGGTGCTGTGGAAACCCCGTGCGCCTTCCCACGTACAATTTTTTTGCATTAATTTGTTAAGTTGATTTTTTCAACTTTTGTTATTACTTCACATTAAATAAGGTTAAACCCTGTAAAAAGCAATTGGAACGCACCACAAAATATTCATTTTTATCTTGAAAGCATTGCGATATGTGTTGCTTGTTTTCGTTCGTTCTAATTACTATATACATGATCAAAATTGTTGCATATTTCTTTATTTTAATTTTCGCTTTGTATAACATTCTGTATTTTGTTGTTTTGGAATAAATTTTCATTTAATGGTTATAATATGTAAAATAAAGAAAATTTAATAAATTAAAGTATATATTTTTGTAGGAAATATTAAAAATAAAACTAAATATAATTTTTAAAAAGTGAAAAAAATTTATTAACAGAAACGATTTAGGTGAAAAACATTTTAAATATAAATTTTATTTATAGAATGAAGGTGGTTATTTTCTCAAAATTGTTTATAATTGTAATGTACACTATGTATTTTATTGTCAATAAATTATTTATTTAAATACTGTCGTCAAAGTCATCATCCTCGTCGGAACTATCGTCTTCGAGGAGGATGATTGGTTCCGAAACTTTTATTTTTAATATTTCCCACAAAAATACTTCAATATATTAAATTTTCTTTATTTTACGTATTATAACAATTAAATGAAAATTATTCCAAAACAACAAATACAGAACGTTATACAAAACGAAAACGAAAAATATGCAACAATTTTGATCATGTGTGTATATGCACTGCACGTCAAAATTAACGCATAATAAGTAAAAAATTCTAACTCTAAAACTTTACCAATCTTTATGAAATTTTGTATAAAAATACTTAAACTTATATCTCAGTTTACTTGTTCGAGGGTTTTTTGAGAAGGCGTTTTAGAGTTAGAATTGTTTTAGTTATTATGCGTTAATTTTGACAGGCAGTGTATATATATAAACACTGCCCGTCGTAAGATGCTCCGCATCGAATTTTCGATTTTCCATAAGAATAACATAGGACAAATTAAAAATAACACTGCAAGCTATTTATGGAGCTTTTCGAGATCGTAATATCGATATTTATGTTTTTCCGAATTTCCAGAGCACAAAAAAAATATTTTGATTCGTTTTTAGCCCTTTGAACTAAAAAATCCAGGAGTTTTTTCGAGAAAACAACTAAATTGACGGTTAATTTCACTTTAACCTTGAATAACTTTTAACTTAAGTTAACTTACCGAAAATTGACTTTAGACCTTTTTTGTAAAACGTTCAATTCTCTACAAAAATATTTCAAAATTTCTTAAATGAGTCGGGTGGACTCGCCAAAAAAGTTAAAAAACCCAAAAATTTCTTATAATTTGAACTTTGACCTTAAATTTCTTTAGAAGGATCAAATTTATCAAAAAATCCTAAAAAACCTTTTTTGTAGAGCGTTTAATTCTCTACAAAAATATGTCAAAAACTTTACAGTACGACCTATTTACGACCTAGTTACAAAAATAAAAAGAAACAAAAATATTATTTTTTTCAAGCGGCCATGATATACAACCTTATATGCATGTATGTTTTTTTATTAGCGGTAGACAAAAAACTCAAAAAAGCCTAGGGATAGAAGTAAATCCATAGGTGACTCAATAGACGTCAAATAATAAAATTAATTTAGCATTTCATAAAAAGCAATCACGATGTATTAATTATAATCGCACGGAATATTTAGTGATTATTTATTAAATTTTAATTGAACGAAATAAAGAACAACTAATTTATTAGTATAATATTATGATGATAGACGAGTCGCCAATGTCGGAACTCCAAACAAATGTCAGTACGTCAAAATTAATTCAAGAGCAGCATTTTGACAGAGCAGTGTTTATTTTTAGTTTAGGATATTTATCGGCATTGTACCCTTGTTATAAGTTTTTTTTAGATTTTATCAATAATTTCTAATGCTTTTAGCCAAAATTTTATACCACATGAGTTATGAGTAAATAAAATAATTCTATTGCTTATCCTATTTATATTACGCCCTTGAAAAAAAATTGTATAGGTATGTTATTTGGAGTAGAAGCTCTTTTTGTGCTTCGAACAGTTGCCTGCCTCATCTACGCTTCAGCTGTCAATCTCTTTACTCACCACAAAAAGAGTCACTTCTACTTATAATGACATAATCTACTATTTCCTATGTTATTGTTATGGAAAATCGAAAAGTACGATGCGGAGCATCTTAATTTTGAAATTAAGACCTCTTTTTTTCACAGGCTCATTTTTATATCTAAACGAAACTTTTGAGCGTGGTTCCGAAAAAAAAAATCATAAAAAGGTTTTTTTGAATCACCCTAATAATATATATATATATATATTATCATTGTTTGTACCTCTAAAAACAATGATATTATTCATCCAAGCAAAAAAGAAACAGGTATGCGCACAGTGTATTATGTATCTGTAGGTACTTTGTTATCATTGATTACTGACAATTCGGTTGTTATTGAGGTTTCTCTGGGGCTACATGCAGGGCCGAGCCTAGGGTATCTTCCGCCCGGGTGCAAGAATTAAATTTGCCGCCCCCATTAATGTAAAAAATTAGGTTGTCGGTAGGGAAGGAGTTCATAATTTATCATTCTCAATAAACATGTAGGTAACAAATTTTATAGTAAAATAACAAAGTATTTATTAACAAATACATCAGGGCTCCCAGCAGTCCATGTTGCGAGAAATAGTGACTTAAGAGACTAATAATAAAAAATAAACGACCAAATATAGACCAAATTAATTACCGAAATAACTATAAAATGGAGGTATACATTTTTTTGGGATAAAAGATCTAAATTTGAATTTAAAATACATAGAGATAACTTGAAATTATAAATTTTTATTGAATTAAATTTAACAAGTAACCATAACTGTTATAAAACACATAAATAACAAAAAATTATTATATTAAATTCTGTAATAAATTATAACTTATAATAAATACAATCACATTTATATAAAAGGCACTGGCATCAGTCATTTAATGGGTTATATTTTTTTTTGGTGTGCTGCAGTTGATCTATAATTTTCGCCTTTCGTTTTTCTAAATCTTGGGCAAGACGACTAATCTTGTAAGTTACCTTCCCCGCTTCTTTTTTGGGATGGTTCACCCCTTCAAACATTAGTTGAGCCATACATATTTTAGTCATTTTTTTATTTTCTGCACCCTTCCTTAATCGTTCAATTTATTTTTTTTTATGTCAGTACAAGTACATTTAAACTTTGTTTTTATTAAATAATATAAATGTATAATTTTTAATTATCAAAACTATAGTTATACACTTACCTTTGCTATCGTCTGAACATATTTTTTTAGGGTTATGGAATGGATGATAAAACATAGAATAGGAACATGTTCTTTGATAGATACTAGGTACTTACTAATTTCATGAAAAATGCATAGGTAGTGATAACCTAGCGAACCGAAACTATAAACGTAAACGAAACCTTAGACCAAACCAGAAACAATTCAGCAATAATTTTGGCGAAGTTTTCGAATGTTTCACTTGGTTTACTGTGGTTTCGATATTTATAAAACTGAATATTTACATTTAAAAAAATATTTTTTAATAGTTGATTGTTACAGAAAATATAGACTTTATAGACTTTAGGTAAAAAAATAGACTTTTATAGACTTAAGACAAAAATATAGACAAGTCTTTAAAAAAACTACCTGCTGGGAGCCCTGAAATACATAAAAGAATAAAATAAAAATACATTCAGGAAAAAAAAACAAAAATAATTAAACTAAACTAAAAAACTAAAATCTAATTTTCTCGCTTTTTTATTAGCAAATTCCCTAATCAAGTCGCCTACATCCAAGTTGTTAGAAACGGAGCTTACACTTGATTATAGTTTATTTCTTTTTAGTTTTTAACTTAAACGCATTAAACGACAAAAGAAACTACTATTTTTGCATCCTATTTGCCTCACGTTAATAGAAAAACCAAAAATTGCTGAAATACGCAGCCGTCAAATCGGAAGAAATTATGCTTTAACTAAACAGTTCAGTTTGTAAACAATATCACGTGGTACACAGCGCGCGATTTAATTGGTTTCCCGTAAGCCCGCTTCCGTAAAACATGAAACTTGACGAACTTGAAGCGGACGGACGGAAAGCGAAGCGGGCGGGCGGCAATCTATAAACCGGGCTTTAAGAAAATTGCCATCATCATTTTTTGTGGCTATCGCGCGTTCTTTTTTATCATTGCCGCCTGACAGCACAATTTTGGCATTGTTTTTATGTGTAGAATAAAAACGATGATTCCTTGAAACGCCGACATCAATAAAACGCAAGTGATTTTTAGAAAGTTTTTTGCATATTGCAAGGTGGCTTTTTTATTTTTGATAATATTATACAATTTTTTTGATGATATTTTGCCGCCCTGTGTTAGTGCCGCCCGGCACGGCTCGGCCCTGGTTACATGAACAGTTTAGTGCACCAGAGCGAAGTTGACACATTAGATTAGAAAAACTCCGCAATTTTGTCACTGCAGCGGCAGATATAATCCGAAATTATCCGGATATGATAGCAAGAGCGACACATCATTATTATCTACGCCGCTGTCAACTATGTGGCTAATAAGGGCAGGATAGTTGAACATTTATTATGATATTGTGAAATATCGACGGAAAAATCACGGATATCTCGAGATACCTAACAATAAAAAGTAAGTTTTGTTTTATTCAAAGTACCTAAAAATAGCTGAGTATGCAAAAAAAAAACAATTATCATCAAAGTAATCAATGATAACACAAAAGTAAATTTTTTATGATTGTAGATTATTGTCCACTGCGCAAGCATATTTTGCGTCAGTCATAGGTCAGGAACAACCAGTGGCGGCCCAAAATTTCTACTTTACTTATAAAAATTTTAATGATTTTTTATTAAAAAATGGCACTAATTCAAAAAACTTTCTTATTTTGGCGTGTGCTATAATTCCCTTAAATGGTGACACCCTGTATATATATAAATAAATATATACATATATATGTATATATATATATAAAGGGTGTCCAATTAAGAGCGCTCTAACTTTAAAATGAAATAAAACCAACTACACTTAAGATATTAGGAAAAAAATATATTTATTTAAAAGAACATCCTATGGCATTAATTATGAAAAATAACATCTTTCAAATGCCCCCCGCGGCTGCGCTCCACAGCGCGCATTCTGTAGGTCCAATTTTCTATCACTTTTTCGCACATTTCGGGTTCGATTTCATTTATTATACGAGTTATGTTGGCCTTCAGTGCTTCAATTGTTCGTGGCTTATTTACGTACACAAGGGACTTTACGTAGCCCCACAAAAAAAAGTTGCATGATGTCGGTGGCCACTGGATATCGCCGCCGCATGAAAAATTCAACGGCGTCATTTCACGCGGCGGCGATATCCAGTGGCGAGATCATGCGATCTAACGCCGCTGGACTTTTTTTTGTGGGCCTACGTAAAGTCCCTTGTGTACGTGAGTAAGCCACGAACAATTGAAGCACTGAAGGCCAACATAACTCGTATAATATGTAAATGAAATCGAACCCGAAATGTGCGAAAAAGTGATAGAAAATTGGACCTGCAGAATGCGCGCTGTGGAGCGCAGCTGCGGGGGGCATTTGAAAGATGTTATTTTTCATAATGAATGCCATAGGATGTTCTTTTAAATAAATATATTTTTTTCCTAATATCTTAAGTGTAGTTGGTTTTATTTCATTTTAAAGTTAGAGCGCTCTTAATTGGACACCCTTTATATATACATATATATATATATATATATGTATATATATATATATATATATACATAGGATGTATATGGCTCATAATCATAATAGCATATACCTACATTAGGGTGGCCCAAAAAAAATGAATATTTTTTTTCTTCTCGTCTCTTGTGAAAATATGTTGGTTTGTCATGTTTTAAGAGCCCTGTCAAAAGATCAGCACCATTAAAAATTTTTTAAGGGTCGCTCAAGATTTTTAAAAATTACCAAAATCGTCAAAAATTGGATTTTTTTTATTTTAATTTTTTTTCTCGTTCCTATATTATTTTTTTTATTTAAAAATAATAATGATTCTGAAAATTTCAAATCGATATTTTAATTTCTAAAGGTCGCTCAAGATTTTTTTAACTTTAAAAGTAGAGTATGCTGAATGTTTTCGAGCGACCTCTGAATATAAATATCAACAAACTTTTAGCGACCTTTAGAAATCAAAATATTGATTTAAAATTTACAGAATTTTTATTATTTTTAACCTAAAAAATAATATCGAGACGAGAAAAGAATTAAAATAAAACAATAATTCAATTTTTGACGATTTTGAAAATTTTTAAAAATCTTGAGCGACCCCTACAAAATTTTTAATCGAGCTGATATTTTGAAAGGGCTCTTAAAACATGACAAAACCAACATATTTTCACAAGAGACGAGAAGAAAAAAAAAATTTTTTTTTTTGCCACCCTAACCTACATAAAAATAAACTAAAAATATTGGGTATACCCTAGTATAAATTAAAATAACAAAAAATGTAAAACGCAGACAAAAAACTAAATGTTTTGATTAACGCAGGCATGCAGGATTATCCCGAATATTAAATAACAATTTTAAATTATTGCGATAAGTTAAAATGGTTATTTAATATTTCGGATAATCCTGCATGCCTGGGTTAATTAAAACATCTAATTTGTTTGTCTGCGTTTTACAATTTTTGTTATTTTAATTTATTTAATTTAAGAATGCTTTTAAAACTTTATTATTGTTTATGAATTGTCTTTTTGCAAAATGTCCTAATTAATACAATAAACTGTTTAATTAATCATAAACTGATTTTCCCCTTCATTAATTAAAACAAAAGCGATGGAAACAATTTAAGCTTCAGTAATAAAAGGTATCGAAAGTAGCAAAAGCGGGAATAACGACAAAGCTAATAAATCCATCCATGAAATCTATATTGTAAATTGCAATACAAAATGTACAGATTTATTTTAGCTGAAAAATTTAGGTTCAGTATTTCTTTTTATTTACAACAATAGCTATTTTTGTGTATTAAGTGCGCAAAGTGACATATTGTCACTCTGAGGGAGAAGTTTGGCTCGCGAGAGCGGCAATGTCACTTTGCGCTCGGATTACACACAATCAGGGCCGGATTAAGAGTTTTAAGGCCCCGGGGCCGACATTTGGTGGGGGCCCTCAATATTTCTAAAAAATTTGAAACTGAAAATGAAAACCTATGGTAAATTTTTAAGCTGGAGGAATCATTTATTATTTAATAAACCATATAAATTTTAATAAAATCGGCCAAAGCGTTTTTAAGCTTTAAATAAAAAACTCATTTTTTTTAAACGAAACACCCTGTATCTCGATTATGAAGCATATTCGGACACGTGTTTATAGGAACTTTTTTCATATTTTGATGAGAGGAATTTCCCCTCAGGTTTTGTCACCACAAGTCTTATTCACCCTGTATATTTTGAATAATACATTATAATACATTATATACATATATTTTATATATTTTGAATAATACGAACATAACCTTATATACATTTTACTCAAGTAAAATATAAATTGATCTATGTTTTGTTTGTATTTTTAATACTTTTTTAAAAGTGCATCAAAAGTAGTATTATTTGTCTGTTTTTCATACTAAATCAAACAATAAAACAATCTTTTGTCCAAAGAAAAGTACGAAACAGTATTTCGGAAACACCGGAACATATTCCACAACACTCCAATGTACCAATAAAAATCTGGGACAAAAACTAACTTTAATATTAGATTATAAGTAATTGACTGTTTGCCTGTATTTACAAAAACGTTACGACAAGCACTAAAGGAGCAACTGCTTAAAATTGTTATGAGTCATACCTTATGACTATAAACTATATAAAAACTTTGAGTGTGATAATTTACATTCTGATTTGCAAGCGGATAAGCGATAAAAAATCCGCGAAAAATTACAGGATTCGCGCGGTATAACCGACCCAATTTTTTGTTTTCTCGCTAATTTTTTTCATGTTTGTTTCATTAAAAAGCGACATATTGCATTGGTGGGGGCCCCTAAATGGTGGGGGCCCTGGGGCCGTGGCCCCGCTGCACAGTGTTGCTAGAGATAGGGGGCATGGGACAAAAGTATTTACACGGTATAATTTTGAAAAATAAAGTTGTAGTCAGTTTTAAAAATAAAAACAAAGTACCATACTTTATATTTACATACATAGTTGTATTTTAAAGTTGTAATAAAAAGAAAAAATAACAAAAGAACATTTTTCTCCAGAGAGTTAATTAAATTGCAATTATAAATAGTAATAAACAGTTTAGTTACTAACAACAAAATATACCTAAATATTTTTTACGAACTAATTGTAGTCATCAATGTGTATTGTTACAAAACTAAAAAAGTACCCATTATAATGAGTAATAAAATAATTATTTTAAATAATAATTTGAATAATAAAAAAATAAGAAAAACTTTACTATACTATATTGCCAATCCCAATAAGTTTTATATAGAGAAAAAGAAGAATTTTAATTCTTAAAAAAAACCTTTACTCTGATTCAGTGTCGCTAATATCTTCATCTTCACTATTTTGGGTAAATAAACTGAAATCAACAGACAAATCTGAATCATTTAGAGACTCCTCAATTAAGAAATATTCTTTAATATCTGAATAATCCCACCTCTTTTCTAATGATTTTATTTGCCTAAGGGATGCTAGTTCAGGGTCAGAAGACATTATAAGGTTTCTTATTATGTCGTAATTGGCATCTGTTCTCGTTTTTCGGCTATTATGTAATCGGATTTTTCTGAATTCCTTACGTCTAGCCTCTAAAGCATCTTCCGAAAGTTGCCCAATAGGAAATTCAAAAAAATCGATTATTTCGCAGCCATGCACTAAAACCTTGTGAACCGAACTAGGCATATAGTACCAGTTATATAGACTTAAATAAAGAGAGCGTGTTTCATTAAGTAAGGGTTTTAATTTTTCAACATTTATCTTAAAACCCGAAACTAGTACCCTTATAATTGTATACAATATATGGAATTTGATAATTAGGTCCTTACTAATCCCTGTTATTTCGGCACTTAATTGTGGATTCTGAAAAAACTTTCTTGCGGTATTGCCATCATTTGTGGAGCCACATCCCGGCTTTGGCTTATCAACAATAAGATGCAGTTTACTTTTAAAGCCCTCCTGAATAGATTTTTTTGTGTTTTTAAAAATTGCCTTGTTTGGTTCTCCCTTTACTTGCCAGGTTTTTATTTGTAAACGATAAGCTATGTGTAGCAAACACTCGAAAAATCTTATCCAGCAATGTAAAGTTGAAATTCCAAAACGATAGTTTTCAACTTTTTTCAATATTTGGTTAAAACTGTGTCCAGGTTCATTTCTTTAGGAGTGGCTCCACAAATGATGCATTCAGGGCTCCCACGGCTAAATTACAAATTTTATTTAGGAATTTAGGAGGTTTTTTGTAAAATTTTAGGAGAAATAAAGTATGGAAATGAATTTCTTTAATTAAATAAAAACATCTCTTTACTACTTAGAAAATAAAAAAAAATAAATAATTCTTTTGTAAAAATAAGTTATATTGACTAGTTTTTTAGCCAAATCGCTCGACGAGTTTTTTTTAAATAAAATTAAAAGTGAGGTAAAATTACTATTTTTGTATATATCTGAGGTACATACATATATATACAAGTATAAATTTCACCACACTTTTAATATATTATTTAAAAAATTGCGTCGATAGATTTGGTTAAAAAACTATGCCAAAATCAAATGATGTTATATTTATATTTTAAGAAAAAAAATGTTAACCGTTTAGTTAATAACTATCAGTAATTAAATCGGTAAGGTTAAGAATAGTAAAGTCCAAAAGTAAAATTTTTGATAAAATATTTCAAAAAATCAGTTTTATAGTTCTAAATGCATTTTTGTTAGAATATTTTAAATATTTTATGAAATATAATATTCATATTCTGTAAAATAATTTATATCTTCTCACTAAAATGTATTTTAAACTTAAAATTGGTTTTAGAAAATAAATTGTCAAAATTAAATTTTTTGACTTACTGTTCTTATTATCACCGATTCAATTGTAATGTGGATCTTAATAATTAAAAATCTCATAACAAAATATGAAGTTTTCAAAATACAGCAAAACATTCTTTAGATTGTTTACTATTTTAGCTGTCATTTGAAAGAAAATTAAAAATCCTTTTGTTTGGTAAATTTTTGACTAAAAAACGAAATATCGCTAAAAATGACAATTTTGTAGAAGTTTTTATGTTGTTTTTTAAGAAAAATTTTGGTTGTGATATTATATCATTTTAAAAAGAATTTAATAAAATAGAACCTAAATATATATATTTTTAAATTACTTTTTAAAAAAGAATTTTTTTAGCACTACCTTAATGAAACGCAGTCCTATTTAAATTTAATTTTTAGGATTTTAGGAGTTTTAGGAGATTGAATGCAATTTTAGGAGAATTTTAGGAGTTTTCAAGATTTAAGTAAAATTTTAGGAATTTTATGAGTTTTAGGAGGTGTGGGAGCCCTGCTGCAGCATTTCGCAGATGAATTTGTTTGAGACAAGATATTAGCAACACTGCCATCAAACATAGTAAAAAGCATCTCAAATGATACTTTAAAATTTGCATCCCCTACCGAAATTTCATACGTTTTTAGGGCATTAATTGATTTAACAACGTTTTTTTCCTCTTGTCGAATAATTTCGGCACATTCTTTAATAAAAGTAAATTTAATGGGTCTACAGTAAAAGGTTGATGAAGTTTTAAAATTACACCAGCATTCTTGCCACCATTTGTTAATTTGGCGACAAAACTGATACTATTTTCTTTTAAGTTTTGTTCTATACCTTCAGCAATATCAGTAGGCAGATATGACTTAATTTTTAACAAAATTTTGATGGGGCCTTTCATTTTTTTTGTAAGCACACCACTCTTCAAATAAAGCGCGGCTAAAAAAATACTTATCTTAGTTCTTTGCAGGCCGTTGCAGATAATTTCTGCGGCAAAAGATACTATAATAAGTCGAGTATTTATGCACCAAAAATCTTGCATAACATACGATCACTTTTTTTTAAAAGCTTAGCCAAAGTTATTATTTTTAAATCCTCATATTTACAAATAAAATGAATAAAGAAGGATAGACAAAACTGATCAAATATATTTATTTAATAAAATTACGTACCTCTAGTAAGACCGCTCATTATTATATAATATTATTTTTCACCTTCTAACCACATTAAAATTTGTATTATTGTTTTGTCTTGAGTCTACCTTTAATACTGATAAGAGCATTTATTTGATTTCAAGTGTTTGTGTTTTTTTGTATATGTATAAAAAAGCACATTTTTTGCCAGTTTATGAAAACCTGGTTATTTTATTATGAATTCCTATAATTAAAATTGCAAAAATCGAGATTTGCATTTAGGACTTTTGTCCATTGGATGCAACACTGCGCGCTGGCCCCATGCTAAATCCGGCCCTGCACACAATACTTCACCTATAAATATAGTGTCAAAACTGCAAAATATGTTAATAAGTTTGTGTGTATGACAATAAAATAATGTAATACAAGTAAATAACAAATATTAACTTAATTGAATGTAATGCATTGTTAACAGTAATATACCGATAGAAGAAGCGTCTAATCGATAATACCTCTGTTATAGAAAAGAAATCGATTTTTCGAAAATTTCTGATAATTTACTGAACGATTATGTTTTGTTTTTACGCATAATATAACATGTAGTATGATTATCATCAATGATATATTTTTGAATTCAAACCAAGCTGCAGAGTCCGCTGGATGAGTGAAATGTGCTGCTTTGGTTTCAATGAGTAAATATCATCGATTATTAATTATCCACGAGCGAGAAAATATCAAACATTTTAGAATATAACAAATATCAGTTTAACATTTAAAATTAAATTAAATTTTCCCTGTATCCATTTTCCAATTTTTCTTATACGTAGAAAAAAAGTATTTTTTAGTACATACATAACCACACTTTTAAATTTTTTGGGACACTTAAAATAAAAAAGTTAAATGGGGGCGACATTATAGGCGATCACCCTGTACCTAATGTTAAAAATAAATAATTTTATAAATTTGTATTTGTATTTTTATAGCTCAGGACCAAAGTATGTATAATGTATAAATCAATCAATCAATTAACTAACATTTTTTTTCTAAAGTACTCTTACTCTTTACTCGTGTTTTTACGATTACTACACTCAGAGAAATATCATGCCATGAAAAGCATATAAAATTATATAAATTTAAATAATCGGGTAAATTTGATTCAAATAGAAAAATTTGTAGTTTTATATTCATTTACCAACAGTTTTACAATACTTTGAAACACTTTTAAAGTGTACCCTCTTTAAAATATATATACAAAAAGAAATCTATTTATTTCATTGCTTTTCTCAACGTTGTTTTAAAAAGATATGTATTATACAATTTTTATACACCTATTAATTTAATGGGACACACCAATGACGCCAAAACATATTTGAATCCCTTTGAGTTATTATCGTTTTGAATGATTCTACAACATGTTTTCTCTCAGTGTACTCGTAACCGTAACCTCTCTTTACAAATGTACTTACGAGTAAATATTTTAAGTATTCGTACTTAAAATTTTACGAATACTTTTTTTAGTACTCGTGCCCAGCTCTGAAATAAAGTACCAAATTCGAGTTTTAAAATGTGCCTGAAATGTACCTCTTATTTAAATGCAATTAATAAAAACGTTTTTGGGTTTTTCGTTTTTCCCCAAAATTAAATATAGAGCGATGTTGCCAACAGACAAATATAAAAATAAAACCAATAAAGATTTGCGATTTTAATAACGCCTGATTTATAGATTGCCTTCCTTCCTCCCGTAAAAGATGAACAATACGAAAACCGTAGTGCTGTTTATAGATTCCGGTACGGTAATCTATAAACAGCACTAGGGTTTTCGTAATGTTCACCTTTTACGCGAGGAAGAAAGGAAGGAAGGAAGAAAGGGAGGCAATCTTTAAATCAAGCTTTAGACAGGAAGCGGAAATGCAACTTTATTGAAAATAGGCAAAATATTGAAAATATATAAAAATTGAAAAATTTCATGAATATGTACCAAAATAGTCCTTGTAGTTCCTCTGTACCATCAAAGCACCAAACGTACCAAAAAGGTACAAATGTACCACCTATGGCAACACAGCTAGCCAACGAGCGCGACTGATTTGACTCGACAGAACAAACAATGGTGGGGAATGGGATCGTTTATAAGTGATCTCTTGGTTTTTGTTCGGGGAAAAAACCGGCGATGACGCCTGTATTTTTCTTCAGTAAAATTAGCAGGCGAGCTAAATTCAATAATAATGCGGTTCGGCGAATTTTTAATGGGTCCATTTTCTCAAATTATGATATGTTTAGCATCCCGGGATTCTCCTGGGGTGACCTCTGTTTGTTTTGTCTTACCTTATCGACTTACAAAGAAGAAATATCTCGTAAATGGGGTCGAGTCAGGAAGGCCCAGCAAACGCACGCAAGTGACTCGTAAACCCGCCATGACAACCACAGCAATAGAACACTCGTGCCTGGTCAGTAAGAGTTCAAAAGACTCAATACCAATTTTCTCCATATACTCTGTGGTTAAATAAATAGTTAAAGAAGAAGAAGAGGAACCAGCTGATGTTCGAAACGCGCGCCTCGTAAATGTCAGGAAGGACGCGTTGACGCGAAGGCCCAGCTATAGGTACAAAACCAATGTACTTCAAGGAAAATGTATATTTTTAGTTTAGTAACCCTCTAGAACGGTGAAATAGACCTTTTTGACAGTACTTAATACCATCCTTTTTTTCTCAGTATAGAGATAGGTCTTACTCGGTAAGACCTTGTTACCAGTTCAGTTGCTATGCAAATAAGAGTTTTGATTGGATTAATAAAGGTAAAGTAAATTATCTCCAGATGTTTACTCAACAGTTTAAATCTTGGTAAGATATTTAGCAGTTACAAAATGGCGAATGCGCAGGGATTAATAAGATTAATAGGATACTTATATTCCATATTTTTGTTTAAAGGCTAAATTTCCGTAAAAAAAGAGATGACATGCGTTTGTTTTTTATAATTATAACAATTAATAATAATAAAGTAGTTTAGGAAAGAATTTAATAATAAACTGAACATTTATTTCTTGTTAAACAAATTATTAAAATAATTAAAATAATTTAAAAGTAAACGTTAATAAACCAAAAATATAAATAGAAGGTATAAAATTTATATTTAATATATTTATATTTAATATTTGGTACAATAAATATTAAATAAATTATTAAAATAATAAAATGTTATATTATTTGTTCACTTTCAAAAATATTTCCATTTTTAAATAACGATTCCAACATTAAATTTTATTATTTTTAGAATTATTTTCAATACCTACTTTATTATAATTTCCCTTCATAAATAGCCAATTCTTTTTTCAATATTTTGTGATTGGATACAATAAACTAAAAAACTGATTTTTCCCTTATTTAATTAAAACGAAAGAGGTGGATACAATTGAAGTTGCAGTATAAAAGGTATGAGGCAGTTGCAAAACGGGAACAACGGCAACGCTAATAAATAAGGGACTGAAAACTGTACTCACCCTAGTGTTGTTCCGTTCCGCTTTCAGTTCAGATATTTCCTCTTCCCTTTCCAGCAGTTTGTCTCTGGCGGCGTTTAGTTCCTTTGTCAAAGCCGCAAATTCCTGGAAACAAAACGGGATTATTTAATAACTAACTAACGTTCCATTATGTTTCTAGACAAGATACCTCGGTTGTTTAAAAAAGTTAATTAATCTTAAAAGGCCGGGAAGTAACTTAAAATAGTAGGATTGAGAAATTCGGGAGAAGGCAACAAATAGACCGAGTCTAAAATTTCTAGCAGTGTAGTGTTACAGCACTTTTTTTTTACTTTTTTGTCGCTTTATTTTTGACTTCCTATAGGTACTAATATGTCGCTATTATTTATTTGGTATGAAAAGTGTATTTTTAGAGAACTTACTGTGACTGATTGGGCGTACAAAAATAAAAATTATGATAGATTTGGCTATTCATCTATAAAGTTTACCTTACTAGTGGTTTAATGCTAATGGACTATAATCAATCATTTATTCGATATGATCCATCAAACTTAAATGTTTATTCTAGATGTTTTAAGAGTCTATATATTATTTACAAACAAATCTATAAAAAATATAAATATTATTAATATTTATTTATATAAATTTATTATATTAATTAATAATAAATATTGAATTTCTGAAAGGTAGTCTGGCTGCTTCATAAAGTAAATAATTATTTCATTTTATCTAACAATGATGGCCGTTTAAAGGATATAAAGATATTAAAACTATTTACAGGGTGTCCGGAAATAACATTTGGAAACTTCTGGAGTCCAATATTAGTATTAAGAAGTGCTATAAAAGTGCCAATAAACCATAAAAAAGCAGCTAGCATTCCACAATTAAAAAAATGTGCTTTGATAGGCCAACTATCTTAAAAAGTGCTTTGAGGCATCCTCGAAAATGCGTTTCGAAGGTGCCCAAGAATATTATTAATAAATAGGTAATTATTATAATAAAAAATGTTATATATAAAATAAAATTAGAATTTATTAAATAATTTAGTACAACTATTACCAAAGTATTATAATTGAAATATAAAATAGAATATTATGTCCTGTACAAGTTTTATAAACGCCATTTTAGTTACGAGTTTAATTAAGCACAAGCGAAGCTTGCGAGCGAGTGTTTAATAAAAACGAGTGTCTAGAGAATGTTATAAACGAGTTGCATACTATACTTTATCTACGACGAACACAAAACAGAATTTAAAGTCAATTTTATTTGTTAAAATTTTGACATCTGTCAACTGTCACCCGAATTTAACCTCACATTTTCCCAATTTATAATAAAGCTAACTTCAGCCCGTGACTAAAACGCCATAAAGTCACAGCTCGTCAAAGTAGGAGTAGATAAAATATATAAATTTATTACTAAAAAAACAGTATTTTTTTAACTCACTTTTCCTTTGTTAATACGTAGACTCTATTAAATATAAGTGTTAAGTTGTTTGCTTACATAATTATTTAAATTAACCCAAAAAAACAATATGTAATAGTATATTTTTAAGTGTATAATAATGTTTATATTATAATGTACTCTTGTAACATTTCGAGAACGCACCGTTAAACTAAGTTTTTATTACCTTAAATATTTTTTTTTACATACATAATATATCATATTATATATTAACGAAGGCAAACTTAAACTAAAATAATACCTAAAATATCGAGTACAATAATTGTTATTGTAAACAAGAGGATTCTTTTCAATTTGTAGCTTCGAAACAATACTGCATTATATCCAAGCTTCGGGCTAAAGTTATAAATTTAGCAGGCTAAAAATTATTGTATTGAATTCTTACAGTCCAATCCTATTTACTCTGGGAGCAATCTTTTCTCAATTATTTACTTCCGTGTTGCAAAATTGAAATAACAGCATTTTTTAGACAAATATTTGGCAAATATATATATATTTATAATTGCTATAATTATAGACCACCTGAGAATTTAAAAATGCTGCTACTATTTATACATGGTTTTTTATTCAGGTTTAAATTAAATGATATTTTTTCAATTTTAATAAAAAAAAAAATTTATTTATTAAGAACCTTTTTGGAAATAAAAAAATTCCTTTATTTCTTGCTTGATTTGAAATACGGTGTGCCTTAATTTTTAGTTTTGCTGGGCAAATAAAACCGCATCCTACCCCAGTAGCACAAAATATTGGTCCTATATGGGGCGCGTCTATGCACAATATTTTATCTGGGGCCAATATTAAATTTATTAAGCCGATGTTAGCCCTATATTGGCATAAAATGATAATTTAATATATCATTGCCAATGTTTATCCAAGGTTGGTCCTATATTGGCATATTATTTTACGCCAATATATCATTAACTATAGTCAACGATGCTTTCGGATTTCTAAAAGTAATATGTAACGACACACGGTTGTTTTCAGGATATGTCTATACTAGTGGCGCAGGAACGGTTTTAAAATAATAAGGCCATTCTTGCATATTACCGTAAGAATAAGAATATGCGATGTCTTGTCTTTTTAGCAATAAAATTCGTTATTACGTTAATAAAGCTCAAGCTGATCATTTTAGCACATCATACAAACGATTTTAGCATTTCATCGTAATTAAGAATAACATAGACGGTACACGACTTGTCTTATTGGTAGATTTTTTCAAAGAATTTGTAGGGTAGATTTTATATCAAGTAACCCCCCTCTCGCCCTTATTATTTGGGTGGGCATTGTCACCCCCCCAGGCTTCTACGACCCTAAGTACTAAACATTTCCTGAAAACAAACGTTTGTCGTCTCGATCGTGACATCACTTACATTAAAACATTTAGAACCAAATATAGAAACGAAATAAGGAATGCAAAAATTCAAGCAAACTCTACGTATATTATGAAAGCAGATAATAAAATCAAGACATCCTGGGAGGTATTAAACTCTGTAAGAAAAAAAACTGTGGCTGAAGATTTGGAAACAAACTTAAAAGCAGATGATATTAACGACTTTTTTCTAAGTATTGGAGAAGGCGTTGTTGGCATGCAAAATCGGGGAATTATTGATGCTGGAGTATATCTTCAAAACTTTAACAGAGGGGTTTCTGCAAAGGATGGTTTTTGCTTCAGAGAGGTCACCCTTATTGAGGTAAGAAATGCAATTGAGAATTTAAAAAACAAAAACAGTAAAGATTTTTATAAAATAAACTTACTTCTAATCAAGAGAGTCAAAAATTGTCTAAAATCAGTACTAACTAAACTGTTTAATGAATATCTGTCTCAAGGTATATTTCCCGATTGTTTGAAGATCTCCTAAGTTATAACGATCTTTAAAAAAGGAGATATGGACGACCCAAGTAATTATAGACCGATACCATTGATACCCGTATTCTTCAAAATTTTTGAGTATTTGTTAAAAAATCAAATCCAAAACTATTTTGATTCCAAAAACTTGATTGATTATCAATATGGATTTAGGAAAGGCAAATCTACAACAGCAGCTTGTCTACAAATGATTGACAACATAATCGAGGGTCTTGTGGGAACACTCTTTTGCGATCTCTCCAAGGCCTTTGATTGTGTTTCACATGACATTCTACTAAAAAAACTAAATTATTATGGTTTCAGTGATGTTGGTTTACTTTTTATGGAAAGTTACCTAAAGGGTAGATGACTTTTTATAGGGGTGAGGTGTCTGAGGTGAAGGCCGTTAAATGTGGGGTTCCTTAGGAATCACTACTAGGTCCATTGCTATTTATAATTTACATAAACAATATACCAACAATCACGCCAAATGCTCTGATTTTGTATGCAGATGATACCACCATAACAACTTCTTCAAGGAACTTAGTTGACGTAAGATCTAGTCTAAATATCGATACAAAATGCCAAAAGTTGGTTCACTGCCAACTGCTTAAATCTGAACGTCCAAAAAACCGAACAAGTTATTTTCTCGCTTAGAAGACATCAGGATCTGGCTCTGTGTGAAGTTAAATTTCTAGGAATCAAAATTGATACAGAGTTAAGATTTGAAGCCCATGTCAATTTTATTTCCCCTAAAATATGCAAAAACATTTTCCTTTTAAAAATATTATACATTAATGTAAATATAAAACTGTGTAAACCAGCATATTATTCTTTAATACACTCAGTATGCACTTATTCAATATTAAGTTGGGGGCATAATACTCATACAAATAGGGTTTTTGGACTTCAGAGGAGAGCAGTTAGGATTTTGGCCAATGTTTCTTACAGAACCGATGCCAAACATGCATTTATAGATAATAATATACTTACTCTGCCATGTTGCCTTATATGTGCAAGAGTAAATCAGTATACATATTATACAAGAAGCCAAGTTCACAGCCATAATAACATTATTATTATTATAATTAGATTATAGATAGATAGATAGATAGATATAGATTATACACTGAGAGAAAGAAATATTTGTTAATAACGAGGCACGTTAACTATTAACAAATCGTTGAGTTGGATATGGCGAAAGAAATATTAATTTGGGTCTAAGAACTGGTTAAGTTGAATTAAAGAAGCTCATAACGTATTAGCAAATGTAGATATATTAACTGTTAATATATCGAAGTTCCATTTTGTAAAAAACTATGGCAACGTCACATGCTTGCGCATATTGCATTTAAAATTATGTTGACAAATGTTAAAACGTTTTATTCGAATTTAGGTATATTAACTGTTAATATATCACAGTTCTAAGACAACTTTATCCTTTATTTATCTGAAACACAATCACCGGACGATGTTTTAATAATTAGTATATAATTTGTTCACGATTAAGAAATTTTTTAATAGTTAACATATATTTAAAAAAAATCGCAACTGTTTTGATTTCTTAATATTAAATATTTCATTTTCTCAGTGTAGATTATAATCTAAACATTGAATTTTTGCGTTTGAAAAGATCGTGGAATGCCACTCGTTACTATGTACCTACTTTTTACAATAAGTTACCTGACAGAATAAAAACTCTGAGTTTAAAATCTTTTAAACAAACTATTAAAACGTACCTAAAAAATGCTTTTTATAGTATACAGGAGTTTTTAAACAGTCATTTGCGTAATGCGTTTATTTAATTATTCCTTTTTTGATTGTATCGTTTTGTAACATTACGGAATACAATTTTTAATGTGTAATATTTGTACTAACATATCTTGAATTTTATTATTATTTTGATGTTTTATTTAAATCTATTTTGTATTTTTCTGACATGTGCAATAGTTTGTAAAAATTTAATGCATGAATAAACAACTATCTATCTATCTAAAAATCCATCATCTCCCTCAACTTTCCTGGAATATAATGTAACACAAATTCGGGGTCAGTCCCTGTCAACTTAACACACCCATTTTACCACACCACCTCAGATTTTCTTAATATATATATATATATATATATATATATATACATATACATATATACATAACATAATATACATAACATAAGTGGTTCTGCCCTAATTGTGAATATCTAGAGGTTTCTTGTAAAAAATATAAGAAAGTCGTAAAATATAAAGAAAAGAAAATACATGTTTAAGAAGCAATGAATGCATAAGTCCTTTTTTACAAATGACCAGTGTTATTTAAATAATTAATAAAGCATTTACAACTTTAGTCCAACTATACATTCATAAGCTTTTAACCATTATAACACCATTATAAGCATTAAGCTTTTAACCATTATAACACCCTATAGGGTGTCCGTTATTTACCAACTTGTTTTTTTTTTGCAGCGCCCCCTAAATTTTTAGTTAATGACCTAAATAAAATTATCGGACTCATATAAGCCCTTAATACATTTTCAATTTAAATAACATGGGGTTTCGGTACGTTTTTCATTTAATTTTTTTTCTACCATGCAAGTTAATATAAACTAAAATAAAAATATAAACTAAAAATGTAGGGGCGCTGCGAAATAAAAACCAAATTGGTAAATAATGTCCACCCTAATAACTAGAGACACGCATTTGAGATTCCTTATGCACAGGAATATTCATTTTAGCTAACAAAATAGATTTATTTCGGTTATTTTTCTTTAATTTTAATTAATTAATGTATTACCCTTTTTCGAGTTACACCTGCGTCACATTATTGTTATTATTATTATTATTATTATTATCATTTTGAAATAAAATTAATTAAATAAAAAAATAATAAATAAATATTGTATTAAAATTTGTTTGTATTTTTATAATTGACAAAAACTTAAGTTAGGAATTCTATAAATATGAGATGAAAAAAATTTAATATTTATATTTATCAAAACAAACTAAAATTATGATTTCACAATATTTTACAGGTTTTTTTATTATTACATCCAATCCTATTATAGGCCTTTATCCAACAGAAACTAAAAAAGTAAGGGTTCTTTAATAGGATTTTGAACCTTTATCGCCGTTAATTATAGGCTTTTACCGCTGAAATCAATAAAATTATCTTTATTTTTCCTATTGAGTTTTAAATAGCCAGGAAAAATTATGTATTTTAATAAATAAATTCTTTTCCTAATATTTATTAATAATGATGTTCCCAATAAAGATATAGGAAAAGCAGCCGGTACTTAATCATGGAGGCGACAGAGTGCAAATGGAAAATTGGCATAGCTCCGACATTCCCCATTTCCGATCCGTACGTGTTCCGGACCTTCGACCAATATTAAATTGTACAAGTTTGTTGTTAATTCTAATTATTATATAAAGCGATTACGCAGCAAATATTTCGCAGTGCCTTCAGGCATATTAAACTAATTATAACTGAGGACCTCCCAGTTGCATAAAATAGCATAGGGACGGATAATAAAAAAGTGTTTTTCTATTGGCGATCCAAACGTGAAGGGGCTAAACTAAGTAACTAATTTCTTTAATCGTTAATTTATTCTTAGAGTTAAATGCATGTACGCTCAATGGTTAAATGGCCGACAAAAACAAACAAAAATCAAAAAGTTTATAACACCGCTTTCGGTACTGTAATGAGATACTTTACCCCACCCAAAATTTTGATTTTATAGGTTGGCTATACTTTAAACAGCATACTAGTAGAATAATATTTTGCATATTGGTTATAATATTTTTATGATTTTTCTAGTACTTCTGGTACTTGTTTAACACCAAAGAAAATCCTTTATTTCTGCAAAATGGATAAAATAGCATAAAAAACTCATGTCATAAGACCTTTTGTCGCACTTGTGCGACAAAATGACGTCTTATGACATTAGTTCTTTAATATACTATTGTGTTATTATCTAATGATTTTTACAATTATCGTTAATTTCCAAAAAATCGATATAGAATAAATAAATAAGCATTAATAATTTTTGCGAATAAATTTACTTTTAATTAAAATATTTCAAGGCGACCCTCTAGCGTTGGTATAAAAATATATAAAGTAAAAAAATGGTAGTCGCATTTTTTTATGTCATCATAAAAAAGAAATTTAAAGCAAGTTTTTTATTGCATTAAGCTTTTGTGTGTTTGTTCTAAAAGATAACATATCCAGAATTTTTTTGATCTTTAGTTTAAAAATTCCTTATTTTTTTGTATAATTAAAATTCTAATTACAACTTTATGGAAAATGCCAACGGATTATTATGAGAGAGAAATTAATTTTGTGTAGAAATAAAGAGTCTTATGCAACCAATCACACATCTTTTTAAATATTGCCATGGTCACAAAATATATTATTAGTAATTATTTTAAAGTAATTTAATAAATGTACAGTTTTACTTTTTTAAATAATTTTTATTACTTTCACAATTTTTACCAAATACGTCTAAAAGTATTTAATAAATTATTAATTATTTTTTTAATAGCGAATATGATCGGTTTCATATTTTGCGTTAAGAAGCACTCAACGTATAAACCACTTTAATGGACATATACAACATGTGAAAGGTTGGTGAGTATATTATTAATAAATTTGGTTAAAAGTTTTCTCCTAGATGCAAATTTAAGATCGTACTCCTCGCCGCATCTAAACTTATTTAATTAGAGACTCTTTTCTAAAACTTGCAAGAAGTTTATAGATTTTCATTAAAATATTACATTTTCTTAAAAGTTGTTAAATACACATACTTAATTATAATTTTTTAACAGCACCACGTCTTAAATTTTCAAACAAGTTTTAAGCGGTTTTCTATAAACATTTTGCTTCATTTTTTTTAATAAAAAATAATTTATAAAATCATGTATGTCTAAACATAACCGTATTTTACAAAAAGATTGAAACAAAACCACACAATACAATTTTCTTATAGGGTCGGATTAAAAGTTATACAAGTTACACTCAGTCTGTGAGGATGCCCCGTCTCCCTCTGTAACAATTGTTTTATTTACAGTATCTACCATGGGTCAATTTTATAAACTAAAAAGTATTTAAATATTTATGAACAGAGATGAACAGAGAAAAAGCAAGAACCCAAGCCTCACCTTGTGGAAAATATTAAAGGAATAGCTCTCTCCTTTTATTTGTTCAAATATATGGGTATAATTATATAATTTGTTTTTTTTTTCTTTTTTTTATATACGTACATACATAAAATTATTTATATATATATATATCACAGACAAAATAGACTTGCCTTAGGGAGAAAATGATACGGCCGGGCGGGTGCCTGAACGGGTGCCTGTGTTCCAGTTCGCATCATTCATATTTGAGCAGTTGACCTGTGAGGATATATTATTTATGTAAAATTCTTTGAACATTATGGGTAAATGTGTTGTCAAAGTGTGTCCTAGTCGTAGTGAAACTAGTTCCAGCCAATTCCAACCAATTTCCTTTTTCCAGTAAGTAGTAATTACGAGATAAATTTTAAGCGATTTTATTAATTTTGCATGTCAACCTTGCGTGCGCACACAGATGTTGTGTTGTTCTCTCCTTTGCACAGAGCCGTACGTCGTTCATTCTGGAGCGTAAAACTAGATGAATTTCTTTGATAATCCACTAGGAATATTTTAAATAAAATATAATATTAAAATAATACTTTTTTCACTTTTTGTGGAAATTTATTTCATTTGGAGTTATTTATTCTGACTTTTTAGCGAAATTGGTCTGTTTCGTTCAGTTTTTTATTTTAAAATTTTCAGAATTTTAATTTTTTTTTATTTTAAGAGCTTAATTTGCCTTTTTTTTGATTAGAGAATTTATAATTTATTCTATTTTTTTTATTTTTTTTATTAAGGATTACATTAAAATTTGTTTAAATACATAATTTATTTAATTATTTTTACGTTTTTTCGTGTTTAAAATCTATAACGAATTTATGTACTTACAAATAAATATAAATATAAATGTAAAACAAAATAAATTTAATACTTTTTAAAAAGATACCGCTCGTACGAAATTATTTAATACGGGCCTGGCAGAATACATATCTTCTCTTATATAATATATAATATAATGTATACATTCCCTTGCCCCCCTTCCCCGATTTATGGCACGCTGGTTTCATGTTAGCGATACTGAACAGGGCAAGTCTATTTTGTCTGTGATATATATATTAGGGTGGGCCAAAAAAACTTTTAATTTTTTTTTCTTTAGTTACCATGAAAATATCGTCCAAGATGACGAAAAAAAAATTCTGATAAAGTTTGAGCTCTTAATATTAATATTAAGAGGTGGCTCATCGCGATTTTTTATTTTCCATTTAAATAACACGGGTAAAAAACATTTTTTTGTTTGTAATTTTATTGCGTTTTAACGAATCAGTAAGTTGTAAAAATCAATACACATTCTGGTAGGGAATTGAACGATCTACAAAAAAGATCTGATATGATTTTTTGCTTAGTCAACTCGTTTAAAAGTTATTTGAGGTTAAAGTTCAACCTCAAAAAGTAAATGAAGACTTTTATAGTTTTTCATACTCTATTACGAAATATTGGCTCAAAAATATGAAAAATCATATTTTTTGTGAAATTTATCGAGTGTCCTTCGGTAAAACAATATAATTTTTACGAAATATCAATAATCGTAAAAAAACGTTTTTTTTCTATAAGGTGAGGTGGGGTAATTGTGATGTAAAATTTGACTAGTGTAACTTTAAAGATCTATTAAAATTTGATTTTGTGTAAAAATTCCTGTAAAAATTCCTGAATAATCCTTGGTCCTTCACCAAACGATATCTATAACCTAAACAATAAATCGATACAGGGGCTACCTGAAAATTATTATTATTTTTTTTATGTCAATGTATCACATTTGCCCGAGATTTTGGGGCAAATGTGATAATGGACCGTTTCTTACTATAGGATTCCAATGGAGGTATCTTGATTTTTTTTACATAAGTAATGACAAAAAAAATTAATCATTTTCTCAAAAAATAATAATTATTCTATTTACACTTGACTATTAGGTAATAAAAGCCATGTTTCAATAATTTATCAATTAAAATAAACATTTTTATTTTAATTGAAAAATTATTGAAACATGACTTTTATTACTCTACATTACCTAATAGTCAAGTGTAAATAGAATATTTATTATTTTTTAATGATTATTTCTCTCATTATAATATGAACCAATCCAAAAGCCTTGAATTTTCAAATAAATTTCGTTTAAATAAGCGATTAAATCACTAGAACTATTTAACAGCAATTAAATTTTAGCCTCCATATTGGATTTTTGTTTACGATTTTATGGTGTTATTTACAAGTTTTAACAAACATTTTTTAAAAAACAATAAAAAATAAGTTATCTAGTTTACGAAATATCAATTATTACTTATTACATACCTTAAATTAATGGAAATAATCTAGACGTATATCACTTAACCTATAAATTTTATCTGTCAAACTATGCTCAGTAAGTTTTTTATTTGATTTTTCTTTTTGGAAAATAGTTTAATGCAAAATAATTAAAAATAAAACCCCTCGACCGCTACGCGGACTCGTGATTTTATTAAATTATTTTGCATTCAACATTTTCCAAGAAAAACCAAACAAAAAACTACTGAGCCTAGTTTAACCGATTAAATTCATAGTTCTCGTGATATAATATATGATTAATTTTTTTGTCTCAGGTAAAGAAAAAATTTCGAAATAAAAAAAAATTAAATATAGGAAAAAAACGTTTTTTTCACGGTTATTGATATTTCGTAAAAATTGTATTGTTTTACCGAAGAACACTCGATAAACTTCACGAAAAATATGATATTTCATGTTTTTGAGACAATATTTCGTGATAGAGTATGAAAAACTATAAAAGTCATCATTTACTATTTGAAGTTGAACTTTAACCTCAAATAACTTCTAAAAGGTTCGACTATGCAAAAAATCATATGAGATCTTTTTTGTAGATCGTTCAATTCCCTACAAGAATATGTATTGATTTCTACAACTCACTGATTCGTTAAAACGCAATAAAATTACAAACAAAAAAATGTATTTTTCCCGTGTTATTTAAATGGAAAATAAAAAATCGCGATGAGCCACCTCTTAATATTGATATTAAGAGCTAAAACTTTATCAGAATTTTTTTTTCGTCATCTTGGACGATATTTTCATGGTAGCTAAAGAAAAGAAAATTAAAAGTTTTTTTTGGCCCACCCTAATATATATATATATGTACATAAATATAAACCAAAACATTGTATAGAAACATATTATTTAAGTTGTAAACGGGCAGAAGGACCTAGGTCGATAGCCCTTTGGTTAAACCAATATTTTTTTTTTTACTTAAGAATGATTTAATTTAAAAAAGATTATGGTATTTATATAAAATATATATATAGTATAATAGTAGTGAATAAAAATGTGTTTAAAACAAATATTAAACATATTCCCCAACACCAAAACAAAACACAAAGCACTTTGTATATTTCTAATATTTGTTTAACATATCACCAAAGTCCTTTTTCAATTATGGTCTTAAAACTAAAGCATAGTGCAACATTTTATCCTCAAGGCATAATTTTATTTGTTAAACAATAACTAAAATGATTTCATAACCGTTTTTTTATGCAAAGCGTTGCCAACTTTTTATATTAAAAGCACGGTCTTATATACAGGTCTTGCAACTTCGCCCAATTTCAATAGGAAAAGTGACCTCTCTAATGAGACACCCACCAGATGGGGCATCAAGTTGTTGGTGAACCATAGATGTTTAAAGGTCGTTTTTACCTTCTTTATCTTTGGGTTTTACAATCGTTAGATAAGCTCTCTGGTTTTACAATCGTTAGATAAGCTCTCTGGTGCACCAGAAAATTATCCATGGATAATTTTCTTAGATAGAAGGTTTCTATGAAAGTTATCCGCCAAATAAGCTAACTTAATCTAACGATTGTAAAACCGGCTCTAAGTCCTTAAAGTCTATGGGATAAAAGGTCAAATGAACTACCTACTTATGTTAAGAAACATAACCTACATTTTTATAAACAAGCTTGTATATTTTGTTACTTATTAATTAGATTAAAATAGCTGACAGTTTGGCTAGTTTATAAACTACCCAGCTACTTTATAAACTATCCATTTTTACACATTAGCCGTCATATATATGATATACGTATGTATTTTATACATTAACATGTTTTACTTACATGTTTGGTCTGGGCATGTGACGGCCGAGGACTTTGTGCATAGAGTATAGACTTTGTTGTCCTATTTTGTTAACGTAAATTATCCGAAACAAACTCACAAATATTAAATTTTTGAAAATGTAAACAAAACATAGAAAAAGAATTTAAAAAGTTAGGTTATGGTTATGCAGTAGTTCCACATTTAACTAAGTAGTTCATTTAATTGACTTCACCCTTCGATCTTAGCGCCACCTAGCGGCTTGGCGCGTTAAGGAAGCCACCTCGAAGCTTAAAGTTGCAAGACCTGTATATAAGACCGTGATTAAAAGCTAAATTGACAAATACTCATCAGAAAACAAGTATATTTTATACTTAAAACTCCTTATCGCGTTAGTATGCCATTTTTTATATAGCCAGTACACAAATCCAATATAAAAAAAGACTTACTTATTTTATTTATTTTTATAAAGACTAATATTAATTTTTTTATTAATGTAGTCAAAATCCTTTAAAATAACAATTGTATACCTTCTTGATCAAAATATTAAAATATAAATTAAACATAATTTATTAGCACAATCGCACATTCATGTATATGATACATATATAATTATATATCATTATAATTAATTACTCACTAATGCACATTTTCAATTGTCATACATTATTTGTATTCAAAATGGTGCACTGGTGTTAGAGGTCACGTGTATTGACAGTCACTTGTTGTAAATGCATACTTCGCCTAAATTCGTACAGCACGTCCGAAATGACCACTTAACGTTACGGTGCACATACAATGTCATACGCTATGCGTTGTTGTATGTACCCACCCGGTTGTACAGATGTTTGGTCGAGCAAGCACCACTCGCATGCACCAGTTTAAATTGGTCATGTTATGAAATTATGCCATATAACATTAATTTAAATTACACCTTTAATGTTGCCATAAACAAAATACATCATTTCAAACATTTTTTGGCTAAAGATTAATTTACCCAGTAAAAAATGAGGGTGGCATGTTAGTAAATTATTAGATTAATAAAACATTCCGGACATACATTTTTTGATAAATAATTTTTAAGTTTTAATTAGTTTACTTTTTAAAGTAAAGCAAAAAATGTAAACATGAGCATTAGTATAATATTTCCACTAAAAGTCGCTGGCAGGGTCGCCAGATGTCCGGTTTTCGACCGGACTGTCTGCTTTTCTTTATGCCTGTCCGGTCAAGAAAATCTTGGTAAACCTGACAAAACTATTGAAATATGTCCATTTTTTCGTATTATTTTTTGCCAAAATAATGTTCAATTTTAATTCATATTCCGATTTAGGGATTCATTTTGTAGTTAATGATGCCTACACCGAAAAAAATAATGTAGTTGAGTTAACGTTTGCCTAAATGTCAATTTTGAAAATGTTGTTTCATCAAAAAACCTATTGGATTAATCTATATTTTGGTGTCAAAGCAATAGTCAGAGTTTGTCAAAGTTTATTTGTTCATTTGACAGTTAAAATATTGATTTAACATAAATTTAAAATTTAACATTTAAATTTTTTGAATTAAAATATTTATCCCATTTTGATTTAATAGCTGGTATTGGTTGAATCAAATACTGGAATTTTTAGGATTACCAAAAAAAACTATTAAATTAACGTTTAGTTGCTCTTTAAATCCAAAACATTAAATTTGTTCATTTAACAAATTGTAAATGTTGCTTTAAAATTTGTTAATTTTGCGTTCATAAAATTGCCGTGAAGGGCGCTTCGAACACCCACGCCACGTCATTAGACGATGTTGATCACGTGATGTTCTTACATCTCGCCTCAGTTGGCTTACGATAGGAGTATATAAGCTCAGGTAGCCGTTTGTTTTCGGTGTGTTCCACAGTGGAACTTCCACTACACCAATTTGCCCGACACTGATTATCAGTGACTGATAAGAGTCTTATCATAAGACCCTCAATATAGGTGGAATCAGCTGTCTGTAGGTGGAACGCACTCAATACAAAAACTCTGGCGAGGGAAGGTTCATTTCTTTCTCTTTATATTAATTCCATAATTTAATTAACCCAACATTAGCGCAAATTATTTTAATTTAACATTTTATTGGTGTTAAGTGAACATGCTAAAAAGGTTACCTGGACATTTCAAGAAATTTATCTTAACATTTTAAAAATGTTAGCACAACCATTTTTGAAATATTACTCCGACATATCAAGAATGTTTAATTAACCAAATTAGCAGATTAGAACAAATATTCTCATTTTGTTCATTTGACTAATATTTGCTGTTCAATTAAACAATACAATTTGACATTTTTAGATGGTTTAGTAAACGTGCAAAAACCATTGCTTGTATTTAAAGTGCATAAAGAATTGAATTAATATTTTTGTTGTTGTTTCAACAGCATTTTTTTTCAGTGTAATGTCAGCTGGACGTAACTATAGTTATAGCTATAGCAACAAAGAAAATTAGCTTAAATAATAATTTTCGTGATAGAAAGTGACACATTCTCTCACGCAAATTCGTTTTATAATAAGCCCATTATAATACAAGAAAAGTTGCGTAATTACAAGGCTTTTAAAATAAAATTTATATATATATACCTACTGAAAAAAAGCCAGCAGTTTTCAAAATATTTGAAATAAACTAAAACTCTTTCATAACCAACAATCGTTATAAAATTGAAAATAAGTAAGTTTTACACGTAAACATACACTCAGGCGCGTGCAGGCCCACCGGGCGACCGGAAGTTTCCTGGTGGGCCCTCATAAATTGGCCACAAGGGGCCCCACGACTCAGACGCGCGATAAGTTTAGCTGTTATTAGCAGGGACCTGGTATAAAAACGAAACTCAGTTTCTGGCGTTATCGTTCCGAGTAATATAAAAACATAATCAGAAACGGCACGTTGGAAATCGTCCCCAACAAGTAACAGAAGAGTAACAAAACTTATGGTAACAAAACTACCAAAAGCCGAACCGGGTATGGAAACGAAACCAGCAACGCCACCTGAGTAACCAAATCCTGAAGCCTCTTGATACAGAAACCAAACTAGTAACGTTTCTCGTATATAGAAATTGTAACCTATCCTTATGCACTGTTTAAAATATCAGTGGTGTAAAAAGTAATCTTAAAATGGTGTTAAAATCCAACACCAAGTGGTGTTAATATAACACCATGAATTATGGTTGAAAATGTGTACCGATCGCGGCAAAGGCGGTGTGGATCACGTGATGTTCTTAAATCTCGCCTCTGTTGACTTACATGAAGAATATATAAACTCAGGTGGTCCTTTGCTTTAGTGTGACACTAGAAGTTGTTCGATACTAAAGAGACCTTAAATAGGTGGAAACAGCTGTCAATACTTGAAGTATTTTAAGTTAGTGGAACGCACTAAAAACATTATCTCTAGCGAGTTGAAGGTTTCATTTTCTGGAATAATACCACTGGTAAATTACCACTGGTATTATTTCAGAAAATGGAACCAGTGGTAATATACTAGTAATGCGTCAAGGAACTTCCTGTTTCATTTTTTTTCCTTTTTTCTGTGTAATATGATTTAATTTGACCACAAACACTTAATATTTAACACTGAAAAGGAGTTCAATTTACACCAGGTAAAATTTATTTTGATACTGTGTGAATGTTAATTGAATGTAAATTAATACCATTTTAGTATTTGAATTTACACCGGCCAACGAACCATATTTAACACCATTTTGGTTTGTATCGATATAGACCATGTATGGTGTTAATTTGGTGTTAAAATGATCATGAAATTTTGAACAGTGTGTATAGAAAGAAAACTATTACCTAGTAACGTTTTCTGTTGATTAATAAATGAAACAGCGTACTTATAAAATACCTTTATAATTTACACTTAATTTTTTCTTATTTGGACTCCTGTTTTTTTATTAAGTTGGTAGCTTATGCCAGTTTGATTTATTATTTTTAGTATTTAAAAAATAGTACTTCTGCTGAAGACATTAAATAAATACTCTGACACTGTCAAATTGACAGTAATATTTATTATTGACTTTTCCACTCATTACTTTATGGACCAATCAGTGGTCTTTAAAATTAATGCCAGTACTAACATTCGTATAAAAATCAAAAATTTTATCGGTAAAATTTTACCACTAGTGGTATTATATACTATAATTTACTTGTTAATTATTACCTATATAATATCGATATAAAAAGATAACTATGGGGTCATTCCATGTGACGGGTGGGACGCTTACTACTAGTTTGTATATGTTTATTCAATTTATATTTTATTATTGTAAGGTTTTTTATCCATGGAACCCCAATATTTTTAAACACCCATACAACATCTAAATAAACAATACACTATTTAGTTTTATAGACTTTTTTAGTTTTATAAATTATAAATTTTTATTGTGACGAGTGGGACAAGCAAAAAACGATATTTTTATGACTTATTGCTTGGAAGCATAATTTTGCTAAATTATACAAAACTATAATATGTTTAAATTTTTTTTCGTTCCATATATGTATAAGTCTGTACTATATAATGCGTTTATATTTTAAAAACATGTTGATAAAGTCAATAAACAATATAATGCGATATTAAAAATGTGACGGGCGGGACATTTTATGTGACGGGTGGGACAAGTTGAAATTAATAAGGTTAGGAAATATATTACTACTTTATTTAATTTAAATTTATAAGAAAAAACATTATTTAACCCTATAATGTGCATTGAAGATTTTGTTTTAAATATGCTGTTGCACTATGTAAAAGATTTTCATTTTCAGCTCTAAAAAAATGTTGTAAATGAAGATTAGGTATGGGTTTTATATTCTTCCATTTGTCTGCTAAATTTTCGCCAGCCTCTTTTATTTTGATAGTAGGTATCTATGTAAAAACAATTATAAATTTTTAAGATGTTTTAAATACTCAAAACATTCTTTTGGAGTATTAATTGTCCTTTTCTAAATTTAATTTCTGGCCACAATTTTTTTTTAGCTGATGCTCCAACCTTACCCATTGCGCCTTTTTCATGACTGGTAACAAAAAATGCCCAATCAACACTTAAACCCCAATCATGAGGCGCGTTAAAAATATTAGACAAGATATATCGATTTTTAAATTGCCCAGCACAACCGTCGGTAAAAAATGTTATATGTTCTAAAGTGGAGCATTTAATTTTTAAATGGGAAACTATTTTCTTTGTAAAAGTCCAGACTAAAGACTTATCATGAGATAAATTATTACTTTTTTTCTTTGGCGTTATTTAGCCACACACAGGCAGCGTTTAAATCTTCTGTATTTTTCAATAAGTTTTTTTTTCAGCCCTTCTTTTATATCCCAAGTTTTTTAATTTTTTATAAATTTTATATATTTTATAGGGTTTGTTTTAATTTTATCTCCACTTTTTCGTGCAGCTTCAGCTAAATCATATCTAAATAAAAGATAGTTTTAGCATTTCGAAGGGTGACAAGAAAAATCCTTATTTTTTAGTTTTTGTAGTCCATTTTTAACAATGTTTGAATATTGAATTTTTTGAATTTAAATAAGATGTATTTTTATATAAGATTTATATTTCTTTGCCAAGCAAGGATATATATATATATATATATATATATATATATATTAGGGTGTCCCTTATTTTTATTTTTTTACGCATACCCTCTAATTATATTTATTACTTGTTTATATACTCCCAGTAAAAATTTCAGCTTATTCTATAAACGGGAACCCGTGCCGACTTGCATCTGAACCCTCCGTTAGCCAACGTTAGGCGCGCGGTATTTTGTAACACGAAACACTTTAAAAAGAAGATATACTTCATGACTGTATTTTTTTAATGATTTTATTAAATATGCTTACTAATTAATATTATTGCTTTTGTTTCTATCATTTGTTTCACTAATTTAGTTGATTTTATCCCTTAAATATATTAATATAATTAGTATTGCTAAAATATACTTTTATATGAAATTTCAGCTTTTTATAAGCATTTCTTTTCTTGGTGTCCACCCAAAAATATTTCAGACAGTTCAATAAGTTTTCGGTAGTCATCTCTCACAATAGACTCTTTTATTTATTTAGAGTAAAACCCATTAAGTTTATCAATTTTAGAGTTTACGGCATATTCACCAGACCCTTCCGGGTAACTAGCCACTCCCTGTGAAAATATACATTTTTATCAAAGTATACACATAAATAAAACTATATTTTAACATTTGTCATTAATTTATAATATAAGGGTCAAATAATAACAAACACAAAATGACTTACGATCGAAGACTTCGCGACCAACCGTGTTACAAAATACCGCGCGACTAACGTTGGCTAACGGAGGGTTCAGATGCAAGTCGGCACGGGTTCCCGTTTATAGAATGAGCTGAAATTTTTACTGGGAGTATATAAACACGTAATAAATATAATTAGAGGGTATGCGTAAAAAAACTAAAAATAAGGGACACCCTAATATATATATATAAATATATATATATATATATTAATTAAAAATTATTTTAAAAGGACAAAGGCAGTAGGAAAATTATCCTACCTATGTACAACACAGGTCTACAAAAACACTGTATAGTTTTTTGGTGCGCTGAATTCGAATCCAAATTGCTTCATGGAAGGTTTTTAAGAAATCCCAACCAAAGAATTATAATTATGTAATTATATAATATTGTAATTATAATTATTCAGGTAAATTAATGTTTTGACTTAAAAAAAGTAAATAAGGATGTAATCATTTTCAGAGAGGCATATAAAATATTTTATTAGCAAAGACTAATGTATTAAAAGCTTCGCTGTAAGCTTAAAAAAGTAACGAAAGTGCTTTAAACTGATAAATTCCGAAGTGATTCTCCTGAGGATGCGGTCCAAATGCATAAATGCCAACTTGACCCAATTAAGGGAACAGTATGCTTTGAATATTTATATGGTGTGGTGACATTGCAGATGTAGGTATAGTCACGTCAATATATTCTTAACAAAATGCTTAAAAATATTTTCTGTTTTTGATAAAAACATTTAGCAAGATAGATACATTTTATACCATATATTATATATAATATATATATTTTATAAACCAAAAAACTTATATCACCGTAGTTACCAATGCTAAAATAGTTATTTATCTTAATAGGTCAAGAGTCTTTCTTTGCTGAACTTAATGTTTAAAGGCATACAACATTGAATGAAATTTTCATCTTCAAGGCAAAAATTTTATTTGTTAAACCGTACATAAAACGTTCAATTATAAGTAGTAAAGGTAGAAAATGAGGTTCGGTAGATTTGACAGAAGTTGAATTTTTTTATTTTTCCAAAGTAGTAAATAATTTAACCAGATTGATCTAAATTATTTTTAAGCCCCTAGAGCATAATGAATCAATCGATCAATACTGAAAAAAAGAAATATTTTTTTAACAAGGCACGTTAACTATTATTGTTGGATATGGTAAAATAAATATTACTTTGTGTCTAAAAACTAGTTGAGTTGAATCTAAAAAGGACGTATTAGTAAATTTTAATATATTAACTGTTAATATATCAAAATGAGACTAATAACAATTATAGACTTATAAGTCATACACCAGTGATGGCAATGAAATGTCTCGCGCAAAACAGATAAAATCTCAACTCTTCTCGTTTCTTTATAATAAATAATCTTTTTCTTACAAAATTTAATCGTTACTAAAGTGATTGATTATATATTTGCACATAAAAATTATAATCGGGTTAGGTTTTTTACAGCCTATAGGTTTCATAGACTCCATATATGGAGTAAACATTTATTATTGGACCAATCACAAAATTTGAGATCTAACCAACTTCACTTTCTACTTTTAGTAATTGTTATTACAATTGTACCTTTTAAGTATCGTTTAACAAATGCCTTGAAAATAAAATGTTGTATCCCTACGCGACATCCTTCAATATGTGAGATCAGCACAAAGACTCACTTCTTGACCTAATGACATAAATAACTATTATCTTCCAGATAATTTTCATAAAATTCTCTAGTTTTATTACACTTGCTCGCAAAATTCGCTTTTGGTTAATAAAACTCATGACTAAAATGATGATTATAAATCTCGATACACAATAGTATATTATGTACTGAGTTTTATAAACGCTTGTTTATTAACAAGTTTTATTAGGCTTGAACAAGTTGCATTATATATATATATATATATATATATATATATATATATATATATATATATATATATATATATATATATATATATATATATAAAGTATACTTTATATACGACGAATACAAAAAATAATATAAAGCCAATTTTAATTGTTAAATATTTGATATCCGACTTATTTAACCTCACTTTTTCGCAATTTCAAATAAAGCTAACTTTACACCTTGCACTGAGAGAAATCCTAAATTTTTAATTTACTGTTTGTAGTGGTATTAAGAATTTGGTTACTAATAACTAGAAATTGCCTAAATTATTACTCTTACAAATTGTAGAAAATACTACTACAAAAAAGTCACACGCAAAATGGTACAATCAGCTGCTGTCGTGGTAAAACACACCACGCCTGGTGTTAAAATGTAATCCACCGTACAGGCTAAATTAACTGTTAAACGGTATGGTAATTAATCCTGCTATGAAGAGACTAGGAATACCACGACAAAAAGTGGTTTTGGTGCCTTCTGTAATTATTATTTGTATTCGTCAAGTTCCGTGGGCTGTCGCGCATTTTCGGAATTTAGCATGATACATATATAATAATAATACCTATTAGGTAAATGTATGTTTATTTATAATTATACGTATAAAATGTATACTATACATACCGTACCTTCATTTGCAAGTTATACATAGCGAAAATACATTGTAGGTGGAACAGACAAGTCGATGTCGCGCCGATAAGCGCGAAACGAAAATGTTCCAAGAAATTATTTTGACGAGTGGATGAGCAGGTGACCTTGTTTACTGGCGATTAAAATTTTATTACGTCCAAATAATTTCTGAGAACTTTTTCGCTTTGCGCTGACTTCAACTTGTCCACCTACAATGTATTTTCCCTATGTATAGCTTGCAAATGAAAGTACGGTACCTATATACATTAGTTTTATAACGTTTTCGCTCCCCTAGCACCAACAGAAATTTATTCTGTCAGAATTTCTTGGATTTTGTTAAAGCCTAGATATATTTTTGTTCTTGTTCTGTTTTTGACTAAATATTTTGCTCTGGTAAGCAAAAATGCCGTATCACAATATTAAGTAATAATAATTACGTTTTTAACAATTTTATTCTTTATTACTTAATATTATAGATACAGCAAGTCAAGAAGTAAAGAACCCTAACTTATGCTTATGATAAAACGGTCGAACGGTCAAATCACACTGAATATAAAAATTAACAATAACGAAAATTATTTAAACAGCAAATATACCTAATTATATCCAGCTATCTACCTATATCTAGCGTTCTTCAACGTGTCAATCCTAAGTAAACCCCCAATTAACATTAGTAAAAAAACCCTAAATTAGCATTAAATGCTTATAATAAAACTGTCAAACGGTCGATTCACATTTTGAATCTGGCGGTATGAGCGCCACGCCCCAAACAATGCGTTCCGATTGGCTCGGCAAGTTAAGAAAGTAAATGTAAGCTCTAAGACTTTTTCTATGCTCTGTGTTCCATAGTAACAAGTAGATAGACAAGTTAATGTTTTTTTTCGTGGTATACAACTACCTCGTGTGTTTGATATTTGAGTGTGGAATAATATTAACCGTAAGTACCTATAGCAAAAAATTATTATTTAGATCGCTAAAGGAATGGTGGAAGCGATTGAAATGCATAGTCTTAAACGTGGTTTTATTTTAATTATTTTTAATAGATGGAAAAATATTTAACAGATTGGGGTTTAGAAGAATTAATTCCTACATTTTCTGGTAAGTAAATTTGCTAACCTCTTTAATGGCCGGTTTATCAATGTCCATCCAGTCTTTATTAAAATTAAAGTGCTAATAAAACTGTGTTTATCAATATGCAAGTAACGTTTATTAATAACCGAATTAAGTCGCATTAATTGAGGTTATAGCATGCTTTTTTAAACAGGGCCAATAATTGTTCTAAAACTTATGTCTTCTCTTGCAAGAGTATTGCACAAACAATTTCCTCAACGTCGTCGCTTATTTCCAAACAATCTTCTAAATTCATTTTAAAGACACTTTTACAAAGAAATACAGGGTGTTCCTAAATATAATGTACAGGGTGATCCCCTATAATGTCGCCCCCCTTTAACTTTTTTATTTTAAGTGTCCCAAAAAATTTAAAAGTGTGGTTATGTAGGAACTAAAAAATACTTTTTTTCTACGTTTAAAGAAAATTGGAAAATTGATCAGTATACAGGGAAAAACAAAAAGTTTATTTTTTTTCAATGGATCACCCTATATATGAATTTATTTTTCGATTCCTTGTAAAATTCTGAGCATAATTCATGTATCATACCATATACCGTTTCTGAAATATTTAAATTATTTTTAAGATAATAAGTTGAAATAGTTTGTCTGAGTAGGCAATTTTTACTTATTTAACAAGACATATTGACATAATATCACTACAATAATTTATTTTCAATAAAAATTTTGGTATACTGATGCTTCTTGATTTCTAACAGTTTAAAAAACCATTTAATGATAACATTTCGAATGCGAATATTTCAAAAACAGTTGAATTTAGGATATGGTTTGTTATATGAATTATGCTCAGAATTTTACAAGGAATCGAAAAATAAATTCATATATAGGGTGATCCATTGAAAAAAAATAAACTTTTTGTTTTTCCCTGTATATTGATCAATTTTCCAATTTTCTTTAAACGTAGAAAAAAAGTATTTTTTAGTTCCTACATAACCACACTTTTAAATTTTTTGGGATACTTAAAATAAAAAAGTTAAAGGGGGGCGACATTATAGGGGATCACCCTGTACATACGGGGGTAATTAATTGACTATTTCATAAATAAAAATTACTGACATAATTATTTCAGATAACGAAGATATATATATTGTTTTTAAAAAAATCGACGTTTTATGTTTTAACAAACACTACCACAGTTATGAGGTAAATTTGACTGAGGATATACCTAGATGTTTTAGAGAGCAACAACCTTTATTGTTCCCTACAGTGTGTTCTATCTATGAAGAACAAAATTAATATGATTATATTGCCATGTCATATTTAATTAAGTTAACTATAGTATATGTATACATTTACAACAAATTTTGATTTGTAATAATAAAAATGTTAATTTTGCCCATTTTAGCTAATAATTTGTTTTTCATATATTCTTTCGCAATGTTCCATATTTTCTTGTTTTAAAATAGTTATAAATAAAATTGTACCTATATTATGAAACTGATTTTATTAGTCACCGTAAAAATCCCTTTATTAAAATGGTTGTATTAAACAAACTATGTATTATTTTTAACTACAACTAGTTTTGTAATGATTAACCACACCAGGAGTTGGTATAATCACTTAGTTATGTTATCCCAGAATATAATAATTTTAGTATTAATAAACACATGGTTGTAGTGAAATTTACCACGACAGCTAGTAGTTCTCTATACCGCGTAGAAACGCAGTACGCGTTGCCATTTTCTTTGTACTAGGACTGTAGTGGTAATTTTGACTACTCGTAGCGTTTGGCGCATATACAACCACGACAACTGCAGTTGTCGTGGTTGTATATGCGCCAAACGCTACGAGTAGTCAAAATTACCACGGTAAACGATACTCGAATTGCGGTTGCATGTACGCCTTTTTTTTCTCAGTGTGGCTAAAACGCCACTACTATTGCCAACTTCAGCCTGTGACTAAAACGCCATAAAGTCACAGCTTGTCAACTACTATTGCCAACTTCAGCCTGTGACTAAAACGCCATAAAGTCACAGCTTGTCAACGTATACGTATACGTGGGAGATAATATACGTACTATTAAATATAATTATAAGTAATTTAAATATTATCTATTATAGATTTAAAATTACATATATAATATATGTAATTTTAAATTCAAAATAAATTAATTATCAACATTATTTTTTTGTTTGTTATAATGTCAAATAATAATAGGCAAGATCGTAGAAAAAGTATGGTGTTCAACTCGTCAAAATCGTTTTTTAAGCTCATTACCAAACTCTTTTCTTGCTTATAAAAGTGTTACTTTTGTCACTCGTTGCGTATTGTAATCCATATATGGATTATATTATTATAAGTGGGTGTTAATCCCCAGGTTAAAATGTGTGTATACTTAAAGCCATTACTTAAGAGTAAACACGGTAATAAAGGATTTCAAAAGAAACTTTATCTTTAAAAAATAAAACCCTTTTTGTACCTACTTGTATTTTGTATGCAATCGGCCCTTTAAATTTTTGTACCGTTCGAAAGACATTTAAAAAAAATAATCTCAACCAAAACAAGATGTAGGTAACTGTTATTCAAAAGCGTAAAACTCAAAGTGGTCTATACAGTTATTCACATAACATAAATTTAAATAAATAATGTTACGTTCTTCCTAACAAAACCAAATTAAATTAATTGCGTTGACCAGTACATTAGAACTTAATAAATTGCTAAACTTTATTTACAATTAAGCAACCAAAACGTTCCTTTGACGCTTGGCTTTGACTAAAGCCGTTTGATGTAATCAGATTGTGGCAGAGGCGCATAGCCGCTATTGACACGGACTAAAGAACATGTTCTGTTCTGCAATTAGAGCCTATATGTGGCTATGTTCTAGCTAAATTGCTGAAGGTGTATCGGGGCAAACATGCTTTATGCAGCTTTTATTATTAGAAGTCCAGGCACTTAAGGGTTTAACTGCCGAAAAGTTATAACGAGGTATTTTTTTATAGTTTTAATTAAGACCGTGTAAAATGCCCCTATAAGTCGACTATGAAATTTATTATTATAAATAAGACAGTTTAATAGCATTTACCAAAAAGGTAATTAAAATTTTTTTTTAAACATTTTGATAATAAGGTAGCATAATTTTTACTTGTCGTTTTCGTACACACTGTCCGAGTTTATGATTTAAGTTAAATCATATATCGTATCATAATACAACATTTTTGTTCTTATGCAATGACTCAATAAAAATTCCGCGGGATAAGACGATTACTGCATAAATCCGCAGCTTACATCCAAGGGCGGTTTTGGACATGTACTGAGGGGGGGGCGAAAAAGCACATGTGTAGTGGTAATCAGTGCAGTTACAGTATAGCAGTCTTGACTGGACATAATTTCGCCGGAATTATTTGATTCGATTATTGTGAAAAAGTAATAAAAGTAATGAAACAGTATATTTAGGGGGCGATCGCCAATGGAATATCTTATTAGAGCCTATATGTGGCTATGTTCTAGCTAAATTGCTGAAGGTGTATCGGGGCAAACATGCTTTATGCAGCTTTTATTATTAGAAGTCCAGGCACTTAAGGGTTTAACTGCCGAAAAGTTATAACGAGGTATTTTTTTATAGTTTTAATTAAGACCGTGTAAAATGCCCCTATAAGTCGACTATGAAATTTATTATTATAAATAAGACAGTTTAATAGCATTTACCAAAAAGGTAATTAAATTTTTTTTTTAAACATTTTGATAATAAGGTAGCATAATTTTTACTTGTCGTTTTCGTACACACTGTCCGAGTTTATGATTTAAGTTAAATCATATATCGTATCATAATACAACATTTTTGTTCTTATGCAATGACTCAATAAAAATTCCGCGGGATAAGACGATTACTGCATAAATCCGCAGCTTACATCCAAGGGCGGTTTTGGACATGTACTGAGGGGGGGGGGGCGAAAAAGCACATGTGTAGTGGTAATCAGTGCAGTTACAGTATAGCAGTCTTGACTGGACATAATTTCGCCGGAATTATTTGATTCGATTATTGTGAAAAAGTTATAAAAGTAATTAAACAGTATATTTAGGGGGCGATCGCCAATGGAATATCTTCAATAATTAAGCCAAATGGTTTTTAATTAAAAAAAATTAAATAAAAATTGCTTAAAATTCAGTTAAAAATCAAATACCACAGTTCAAATAATATAAAATATCGGTAAAATGTAAGCGTTTTATTATGTTTACAATACATCGGGTGTATGTATAGGGTGAATCATCTATATTATTTGTTGAAATTTTTTTTTTTTAAAATACGTTGTTTAACCCTGTATAATATAAAGGCCCCCAAGTCTTGTATAAATGGTACAAGTCTATTTATTAGGAAGTGTTTTTTTGTCATTAAAATGTCATTTGTCAGACTTCGTTCTTTTTTCATCCGTTTGTTTCGTCACGACTCGGAACGTGTCAAAAACGCCAAAAACTTTGTACTTTATACTTTGTACTCAAGTACATTTTTTTCAAAGTACTTGTACTTTAACTCGAGTACTTTTTTCTTGTACTCGGAACAGCTCTGATGTATACACATCAGTTTTTGACGCTTATGGCACGTCGCGACGTTTCGAATTGTGACAATACAAACGGATAAGAACGAAGTCTGTGGGGGCCTTTAATGACATTTTAATGACAAAAACACTTTCTAATAAATAGAAATGCAACAATATACAAGACATATTTTATTAGAAAATTGTATGCTCTACAAAAATGGTATTTTGTGTTTTTTTCGTAAAATCATAGATTTAAATGATAAGAAAGGTAAAATTTGAAATAAATCAAAATAAAGTTTTTTCTCCAAATTTATTTTTTTACTTGTGTATGTAGGTATCACTTAAATTATTTGTTTACAATCTAAAAACAATTTTGTAAAAAAAGTCGCTTTCATGAAAATACTTTCGATATTATTTAAAAGGAAGGTTTTAAGTAAAAACGTAAAACACATTTTTTGAAGAACTACAAAAATATGTCTTGTATATTTCTATGTATGTCTATTTATTAGCAAGCTATAATTTTTGTAAATGTAATGGAATTTTTTTTTATTGATTTTGGACTCTAAAATAATTATTTAGATGACACCTAAATTAAAAAAATCAGCCACCTCAAAAAATTCAGAAAAAAAAATATTTTTTTATTTATTTTAAACTTTGACCGCCGATATCATTTAATAAGTATATTAGTCATTTTTAACTAATTAATTTTTAGAGAGTGGTATTTTTATTAATTTATTTTCATTAATTTTTATGGTTTTATCTCTGATCATAAATGAAAATATTATTAAGTATAGAAATTTGTATGGGAAAATTAATTTTTCATTGAAATTTACTGAAAAACAAAAAGAGATCGTACGATCTTATCAAGTTAAAAAAGACCACGTTATCACATCATCAATGGTCAGATAAAAATATCTTCGTACATTTAAAATAAATATTTTGTGATGCCATATTTACTTTTAAACTAATTATTCACAAAAAAGTTGTGCATACGGCTTTTAAAAATTTCAAATTAAACGCGATTAGAAAAATAAAGCTGATTGATGAAAAAAACTTAAAAAAATGGCGAATGCTTAGGGATTAATTATTAAAAAAATTTGTATATTTTTTAAAAAACACAATAAATACAAATTATAAAATTACATTTTCCATTAATTAAAATAACCTCTTTTTTAATTTTTCTAATTTATTTACAGGAAAGTAAACCCTGAATTATCATGGGATTAATTCAACGAATTGTTACATTTAAAAATGGCGAATGCGCCGGGATTACTATGTTCATTTCATTTGGGTTCAAGCTTTATTGTATTGTAGGTAAATTAATTGTATTCATTTTAAATTTTGGTAATTAAAGTAGGACAAGCGCAAAAAAACAACAATTTTGAAATATTGTTAAATTTATTAAAATGGGGTTGGGACATACCTATGTATATTTATTTTTTGCATATTTATACAAGTTTGTCATTACAATTTTTTTTCTACGTTTCTAAAATGATTTTTGAGAACGCTGTAGCGTTTTGAAAAACGCAAGAGATTTGGAACGCTTCGATAAGCTCGGAGAGTTTTTGACGTCAAGACTTACGAATGATGTATACATTGTATATGCAAAAATAAAAATTCGAACAAAACCAAGACCACAGTTCAAAGTTTTTCAAACCTTTTTACTTTTTATAAAACAGCATATTTTAGTATAAAGTTATTCAAATTATCTTTTAAATTTAAAGAATATGAATTTAACATGGAAACAGATCTTTATTTAAAAGTTACGCATAATACAGTTTAAGGTGCGTAAACCATAATAATTATTAACCTAATCAATTAATTACAATCATAAAAAAATATTATAACTTTTTTTTAAACAGTTATAAAAGAGTTTATCTTCACGCGGTCTATAATTTAAACTTTATTGATGTCAACATTCGATAAAGAAATACCTTGTTATGGCCTAGGCCGATAAAAATTTTTATGAGGCAAGTAATTAGTTCGATTTTTTCTCGCTAGGGGTATTGTTTTGACAAATTAATCCTTTTCTAAGAAATTAACGTACTAAACTGGTTTAATTTATTTATAATAAGCACTAATTTGTTTGTTTTACTGTTATAACATTATAATGTTTAATATTTTTCATTAAATTATTGTAAAATTAAATATGAATAATAAAACAAAAAGTGTGGTTAGGACATTGCAATTTGACGTTTCTGTGGATTTCACAGTTGTTTTCTTTTTCTACGATTTAAATTATCTTCAAATTTTAATTTGCTTTAAGTTTTGAGTGAAATTAAATGTTAAACACAGCGTAAACATTCCAAACTACCTATTTTTTTAATAAAAATGCAAACAAATTGAAATTAGATACCTATTTATTAAACAATTAATTGAATTCAATGTAATAGCAAGAGGGTAAGTAAACCATTTTCTTACAAAAATCCATTTCTACTGAAATCATGTAGCTAGGTATTGTCAAACTATTACTGCTAAAAGGAATAATAATTATTGTACATTTAATGTAATCTTTAGCTAATAAATAAATGAGGTTCTAAAAAAGTGAGGTTAGGCTGCTTTCATGTTGTATTAAATTGACCTATATAAAGTGCTTTGAAGATAAAATGTTGTATGCCATTCGGCCAAGAAGTGTCTTTTTTGCTTCGCTCAATTGTAGGCCTCCGCTACGCGTCGGCCTTCAAACTTTGAGCTTAGCACAAAAAGCCTTACTTCTTAACCTAATGACATAAATAACTATTTTAAGGAGCAAAATATTTTATAAAGTGCTTTGGGGATCCACAAAAATGTGTTTTAAAGGTGCCTTAAATCATTATTAATAAATAATTATGCTAGTAGGATTTGCTTTAGTATTATAATACATGTTTAAATACTTCATTCGTAAGTCTTTTCACGACTTTTGCATAGACTTTATTGGTAGCAAATTTTTTTTTACTGTATGTTTTTTTATAGAAGTGGTTTCACACTGCTTTTCGATATCATGTCCTAACCAACCCTATTTCTTTTTATTGAAAAAGTTATTTTTTCGGCTAAAGAATCCTCGAAGAAAACTATACAGAAATTATATTTTTTGTGTTATGACTAATGACAAAATAAACTTTCTTTTAAATAAAAAAAAATTGACAGTATAATTTAATTCTCCGACAGAAAAGTCCAACCCAAAATTGCAAAAGTTGTTAGACGTAGAAAACTGAAAGCCCGAATCTCTTAATTAAGCACTTAATGCTACTGACACCAAGACCTAATATTTGCTGCCTAAAAATGTTCACTTTGTATAGAAAGTTTTTTTTAGAAAAAAGCGTAAATACGTTTTAATTATAATTTAAATGTTTTTTTTGTCATAACAGTTGCTATAATTGTAAATTAAATATTTTATAAGTATAAAAATTTATTAAAATTGTATATTAAGAAACAGTCTAACATAAATATTAAATTTTTGTCTATCTTATAATAAATTTAACTCCTAAATTTTGTTTAAAAACATTTGCATATATGCTATACTATAGTATTTAGTGTTTAGTATTTAGTGTTTAAAAACATTTGCATATATGCTATACTATAGTATTTGGCGAACACTTGCGGTAAATATTAAAATTATCGTTGCAAATGCATGCGATAAATAGACTAAAAAGAGAAAATAGATATCGCGCCATAGATTAAGATGATCATAAACAAATAAATGGTTATTGCTAAAACTACATTGCTTTAACTATTAAATTTCCGTTCGATCATCCTTTGTCGATAATCTTTTAGCTTTTCGCCTGCTTAAACCGATTCGTGCAGGTGAATGCACAAATTATGTAACCGAAACGGACATTTTTTACTGGTGGAAACAGGTAAATGCTTAAAGTTTAATACCAATATTATCCAGAATATTTTTACCATATAAATCTAAGGCATGACATGCTTTTTATCTGTCTTATTTTACACTTATATTTATTTCATACAAGTAAGTTTTTCCAAAAATAACTAGTTTTTATAGGGAAAAGCAGCCACTAATAATTCTCGTCAACAGCAATTTGTATCACGGATATTTAGCAGTCAATTTCTATGTAAAATTGTTCTGAAAATGTAGTGAAAAGTTATAAAAGTTAAGACTTCTTGCTTAAAAAAACTTTCTATTAACTATCTTCTTAAAAAACTGTGTTTTTTAAATAACAATTTATTTAAATATCTGAAAAACACTTATTCCAATTTTCTTGAAAATGTATGTGTTCAATATCAAACAAAAGATTTACTTAACGTGTAATGCCGAAAATTGTGGAAACTGGCCTTTTACCTCGTCACAAGGAAAACCATTGAATTTTTACGTGGTGTTTATAAAATTTAAAAATGTTTACTAATAAAAACGTTATAGAATCTCACCAAATTTAGAATCAATAAAAATATAAATTTTTCTTTAATATTAATAATTTTTAACTTTAAGTGTTTGGTGTTCGGATATTGTTCTTAATGACCAAATTAAAACCAACAACTTTTCTCTGCTAAATTTATTTTAGAATGAATACCTGTAGAACTAAAAATAATATTTATAGATATTGTAAAATTATATGAGATAGGACTTTAATTAATGCCCTCAGATATAATGTTTATACAACACGTATTTTTTTCAAATAACTGTATTAGCTAATATAAATACCGCAACTTATTCTGAAGAAGCTCCGCGTAGCGAAACAATTGTTAATTTAAAAAAAACATAAAATAGTTAAAGTGTTTTTATTTATATATTAATAATCCAAATTTCCCCAATAAGAATTAATTAAACTGTTTTTAATTTTATACTGACAAGAAAACAAAATCCAAATGCCTTTTTCAACAAATTATTTTTTAAGCCAATTTTCTAATGTATGGCGTTAAAATATCTAAATTGGAGATATTTGACGATGCATTACGACGGTTGGACCGACAATCTTTAAAGAATTGTAAAGTATCTGGGTGCACGAAAATAATATAACAATTATTGTAATCTCGAATATCTCGGAAACGGTTTATTTTATCTAAGTTTGAGAGGTACACCTTTTTAATAGTAGCCGAACTGAGTAATCGAAAAATTGCATCAAATGGTATAAAAACCTAACCTCAAAGTTTGTATGGGACAATAAGCTTAAGCAACCCCTGTTTCTACGACACTGTGTTCACTCGAACAATTGTAATTATGTGTGAATATGTGTTTTGGTAGTAAGTGACTGTTCGCAAAATATCACCTTTCCAAGTATACCATAGTAGAAGTTATATTAAAAAACTTATATGATACACTTGATCACCCTGTATCTTTTAAACATACGTAATTAGGACAAAATATTTATTTAGATTTTCGTCTTATTTTGACTTGCTTAATCTGCTCTTAAATTTATGCCACCAAGTTTAGGGACACCTTGTATATATTTATTAATGGGTATATTCATGATTTTTTTCTTATTTTTTTTGTTTTATTAAATTCATATTTATTTTGTTTCTAATTTATATTTATAGCCAGTTAAGCTGGCATTTCATGGTTAAATGTAAGAATGAGTTGTAACAATAAATGTTACAAGTCAAATATCGCCATTTGAGATTGTATATTTATTTTCTCAATAAAACATTTATTATGAATTAATTCAGGACTAAATAAACTAAGTTTAACTTGTTAAAAATATTTAGAAATATTTTATTGGTGTCATGTAAAATAAATAGGAAAAAGTTTCTTACAATATAATTAGTAGGTATTATGCAAAAGTTCTTTTCAAACTTAACTTAACTAATAAAAGACGCAACATTGCTGTATACATTTCTCAAATTAAATTACCTCATGCGAAGTGCTGTTATATACATATTTACAGGAAATAAAGGTCATTTATCAACAAAATAAAAGCTCAGTTCAACCTATTTTATTCCATATTTTTGTAGTTATATTGCGCAATGCAATTATATTACTTTTAAATTAAAAGTTTTAATTAATGTTTGTTTTAAAACTACCTATTTTATTTAACACCCATACAAGGTTGACCAATAAAGAGTTTCCACTCCGGCAGTTTTAAAGTAATTGTTTATGGAGTGATTAATGGTTATTGGACAAAGTTTTTCTTTGAGGCAGCATATTATTTTAGCTTTTGTAAATAAAACACATCCCCATAACATACGTGTCACAGGATGAAGTTAGGTTTTACTCCGTTTTTCATACGATACAATTGCTTCAGGAACAAGAATGATTATGATCGACGATTACAATTTGTAGAAAAAATGAGTAAACGGTGTATTGGCAATCCAAATTTCCTTTACAATGTCTGTTTTTAGATAAATGCTTTTTTATAATGGATAGGTCAAACGATATAATTGTCAATACTTAAGCGATTTAAACCCATAATTTATTTAAGGAGTCTCATACTCAATGTCTGGGCAGGTACCCTAGGGAATAACTTAATAAACTATGGACATTTGACTGGGGAGATGTATCCAACTTTGCTTAAAGAAAATACTGTTCCTAGAATATGTCGGGTTATTCCCGAAAATAACAACTTGTCACAATATGAAGTGTTTGGCAATTTTAGAGCAGTGTTTTGGATTGGATTTCTATGGGGCCAATTAAAGTCTATAGAATATATACAGTTTATAAAACACATCCATATTCTCTTAAAATTTAGCAAAAACGCATAACGCAGTGTCAAAGGATAACTGCCGATATGTTAGACGAGAAGAAATAGATAATCGATTTTATTATTGCATGAATTTTAATGGGGGAGATTTTGAAGAGTGTGTTGGATAAATTTCACGTGAACACCTAATAGAGCGACTTTAAACTTGAAAGGTATACTTGACCCCCTTTCATTAAAAATGACGCTTTGGGGATAAAGTGAAGGATTTAAAAATATAAAATCAAAAATCGATGTGCGCGATTTTTTGTTTTCCTACACCTGAGGAAACCGTGGTGGAAACTTTTCATTGGCCCACCCTGTATAGTCATACATAAATGTTATCCAATTAAATTCGTAGTCTTGGCGACGAAACATATCGAAGACTAGAAGTATTATAATACAGGATCATATGAATAAGGAGCACTCTATGCTTATTAAATTGACAAAGTATTCTTGTTAAAAAAGTGCTCTTAAACCAAATGATCCTTATGCCTTATATGACAGGTTTTAGTGGCATGAATCGCTTGATTTTATAAAAATACGTGGTAAAAACATATTTTCTGTACAAGAACTTTTAAAAATTTATGGAAAACGCGATCCTTTTAAAATCTTTGCAAAAATAATCCGATTTTAAAATAAACCACCCCGTGACTTTGATACAAATAATTAAGATTAATTTTATGTCAGTGTAAAGCTAATTTCGTCCTTTACCCTAAAAATATTACAATACCTATATGTATTTATTCAACACCCATTTCATTTCTTAACTTTAAGCGGTATGCGAAATTTTACTTGGTCCACGGGCTGAAGTTGGCTTTAAGTTAAAATTGTAAAAAAGTTAGGTTAAAGTAGCTTGACAGCTGTCAGATTTCAGATAAAATATCAAATAAAATTGGCATTAAATTTCTTGTGGTAGTTTAATAAAATATTGTGTACCAAAAGAGGAGATTCCACTCGCGTGTTAACGCACTCTCTACGCTTGTGCGGCAAACTACACGCTCGAGAAATCTCCTTTTTCTCCCACTACTCGTAAAATATACTATTCCTTTGTATTAATTAATTCTTGATTATTGAGTCCTTAGAATACATAATGTGTATTATAATATTATTATTACTTGCTGGTTTTTATTTTACCGATGTGGGTATTTAATCGTGCCGCCCCCTGACTAAAATGTATTAAAATATATTAATTTTTAAAATTACTAATAATTATTATCTTAATTATATTAATTTTAATCTATGGGTTATATTTTTTGAGAAAATTAGAGAAATTTAGCTTTTAAACAAAAAAAAGAAATCATGTATTTTTATCCCAAAGTCTTTTTTACTTTCTTTACTCGATTATTAGTTTTCCTTATAGGGAATTTTTGCTTCATAACGTAATATTTTTTTTAAATTATAATTTTTTTGAGGAAATAAAGGGAATATAAGGTATTAAAAAAAAACAATTTATGTATGTCCAATCGACATTGTCCATCCTAAGGTCATTTTTACTTAACCATTTATGAGCAATCTCCATAGTATTGTATAGGAAATTATTGTAAACTTATTGTAACTTTACGAAAATTCTATTCTCTTTCTTATTTTTACCACTATTATTGCCTATGTATAAACACTTGCACTTGATGCACTTCAGATGAAAACCCCCAATGCAATGCAAGTTTATTTAAAATAATTGTGGAATAATGTTTAAATAGTTATTTGTTTTACAAGTGTTGAAAAGCAATTGCATGCAATTGTTTAAGTTGCTCACGAGGCCGTTAGGCCGAGTGTGCATTAACACGAGCTTGAAGAAAGCTTTTCTCACATGTGAAACACAATATTTTTTCTACGACCATTTTATTTTTTATTATTTTCAAATACAAAACAAAATAACCTAAAAACGTGTTTGACAGCTGTTAAAATTACTTTCATTTTATTCTTTTAATTTTTAAGGTATAAGTACTTAAAATCAATAACCTTACCTTTTCAATTTAAATAAAGGCACTAAAATTTAGAATTTAGTATACAAACACAATTAACTGTGTTCTAAATTATATAAATATGTTTGTCTAAATATATTTAGACAAACATACAAATACAATACCATGTACAATACAAATTTTGAAACGAATGTCAAACGATGCTGTCAATTTCTTTTCACACAGAAATGTAACTTTTCTTTTGTGGTTTGCCTTGCCAATGAAAAGATTCAAAGATTCTAAGCAACAATGCCATTACAAAATGTGACTTTTACATATATGTGAAAGTCACATAGTGGTCGTAGAAAAATTTCTTTTTCGTACAGGAAGACTTGTTTCTGAACTTGAATTATACAATTGTAATTTTCTAACAGGTGTAATGCTTTTTAAAATGTCTTTTTTCTCCTCCTGTTGCGGAATATATATATATATATATATATATTAGGGTGTTTCATTTAAAACGAACATTTTTTTTTCTTGCTGACACATAAAAATTTTGTTTTTTTAGGTTGAAAAAAAAATTCCCTGAAAATTTGAGCCCTTAATTTTGATTCTAAGTACTTCCTTTTTAATTTTGTAGTTTCTCCATATAAAAAGCATGTATTTTTAATCATTTTTACTTTAAATTTATATATTTTGGCCGGGTTTTGAATTATAATTTTTATCACCATAATTTCCTGTATAGTATTCACGGTTTTTAAAAGGCCCTGCATCAATTTTGTTTTTAATTTATTTACGTTGATTGTAGTAGCTCCAAAAGTCGTTTTTTCACTTTTTCTCACATATTTTTGAGAAAATCGAGCGAATGACTGGTTTTACCGAAAAAGTTCAAATTAAAAAGTGGTAGGAAATTTAATTTTTGACGTTCATATCACTAAAGTGCTTTGTTTAAGAGATATAAGCAAAAATAGGTTTTATTGAAATTTATATAAATTTATATGTACTCGTATAGGTAATTTGATTCAACAACTATATATTGCTTATATCTCTTAAACAAAGCACTTTAGAGATATGAACGTAAGAACCTTTTTTGTCAAAAATAAAATTTTCTACAACTTTTTAATTTGAACTTTTTCGGTAAAACCAGTCATTCGCTCGATTTTCTCAAAAATATGTGAAAAAAAAATGAAAAAAACGACTTTTGGAGCTACTACAATTAACGTAAATAAATCAAAAACAAAATTGATGCAGGGCCTTTTAAAAACCGTGAATACAGGAATACAGGAAATTATGGTGATAAAAATTATAATTCAAAACCCGGCCAAAATATAGAAATTTAAAGTAAAAATGATTAAAAATACATGCTTTTTATATGGAAAAACTACAAAATTAAAAAGAAAGTACTTAGAATCAAAATTAACGTCTCAAATTTTCAGGGATTTTTTTTTCAACCTAAAAAACAAAAATTAAATGTGTCAGCAAGAAAAAAAATTTTCGTTTTAAATGAAACACCCTAATATATATATATATATATTAGACTGGTTCAAAAAAATCGAATATTTTTTTTTCTTCAAAGCCCGCATTGAAATATCTTCCTAGTAGTAAAAAAAGAAGCCTGTGAAAATTGTAGCTCTTAATATTAATATTTAGAGGTCGCTCATCGTGAATTTCTATTTTACGTTTAAATAACACAGGAATTCTTTTTTCTTAACTTTGAAATTTTATAACTCGTTTTTGAGTGAACATATTGGAATGAACTCTATATATTTTTGAATAAAATTGAACGTTCTACAAAAAATGTCTCTTATAATTTTTTCGTAAATTCACTCCTTTAATAGATATTCAAGGTTGAAATTAGACATATAATAAATGTAACGTTTAAATAACACAGGAATTTTGTTTAACTTTATAACTTTTTTTTGAGTGGACATATTGGAATAATTTCAACCTTGAATAACTATTAAAGGAGTGAATTTACGAAAAAATTATAAGAGACATTTTTTGTAGAACGTTCAATTTTCTTCAAAAATATATAGAGTTCATTCCAATACGTTCACTCAAAAACGAGTTATAAAATTTCAAAGTTAAGAAAAAAGAATTCCTGTGTTATTTAAACGTAAAATAGAAATTCACGATGAGCGACCTCTAAATATTAATATTAAGAGCTACAATTTTCACAGCCTTCTTTTTTTACTACTAGGAAGATATTTTAATGCGGGCTTTGAAGAAAAAAAAATATTCGATTTTTTTGAACCAGTCTAATATATATATATTATTGTCATTTATGGTCATTTTTATTTCCTCATCTTTAATGTATATCTATAGATATAGAAGCATCAGACAAGTGGCAAGTGACTAAAACATATAAAAATATACATAAACTTAAAAATAAATGTATTCGAAAAAAAAACAAAATTTAAACAAATTCAAAAAATTAAATAAAAATCCTGGTAGAATATAAATCTATTAAAAAAAAACCAAAATTTAAACAAAATCAAAAAGTTAAATAAAAATCCTAGTAGAATATAATAGTATATTCTGTAGAGATGGGAATCGGAAAGTTTCCATTTTAAGGAAACTTTCCGTTTTGGAAAGTTTCCAGTTGGGAATTTATTTTCATTTTGAAAGTTTCTTTTAAGCTACCGGAAACATTCCTTGGAAACATTCCTTTTTTTCATTTAAATGTCAATTGTTTAAACGCTGATTTTCATTAAGGCCATGATACAAGGCCAAGAAACTTTGAATAAGAATTTAATGTGTGTAAAGCAGAAGAAGAAGTATAAATAATGTAAGTTCACAAAACTAGTTTTGTGTGTAAGTTATGTTACATAACCTCAATGAAGCCGGATTATTCAGCATCATCACAAAAAACTTAAAAAAAAAGGTAAACAAAATAAAAACAATAAACAAAGTTAAAATCATTCTTACATTTTTGTTGTTTATTTATAGGCATAGCACAATGCCAAGAGAAAAATCTAGTGTTTGGAATTATTTTTTACTTTACTTTTTACTTTTCAATATTCCTATATATTAGTTACTTTGTCCCTTTTAATTTTTTTTACGTAATATCTAGGATTTACTAGCAGTGAATTTCTAATAGTAAACATTTTATTTTTATTTTGTACGTTTCAGTATACAATAGGAATATTCCAAAGTAAAAGATACTAAAAATAGTATTGCAGTTACATTCTTATAAACATTTTTTTTATTTTTTTTCTTAATAAAATTTGACAAAAAGTTAATGTGTTATATATTTTTGCAAATCCCTGGCATAAAAAAAATATTTTCGCAAAAAAATTTTTTTTTTGAAACTTTCGAAAAATTTCGGGAATTTTCGATGGAAAGTTTCCGGGAATTTTCGTCAAATGGGAATTTTCCCATCTCTAATATTCTGTAACAAGTTTGGAATACGGCATATTCCGCTCGAGTGAAAAGTTTGTCACACGAGCCGAAGGCGAGTTTGACGGTTTCACGAGAGGGGAATATGCAATTCCAAACGTGTTTCAGACTATACTTTTTCTACGTTTCCAAAAAATACCATAGACAAATAATTTAATTGGAAGAAAGTGAGGTTTGATCGGTCTAAAATTTGTTAGATACTAAAAACAGAGATGTCGCCACAAGTGTATATTTTGTCAGCAGATAATAAAATATTTCATTCTGTGACACTTTACGGAATATATGTCATTCCATAGATAAAAGTGATATTAAAACGGTCATATTCCGTTATAGGAGTAGAAAAAGATACATATCTAACTGGTTTAAAACCAGTTATAATCAAATTTTTTTGTCAGATTTATAGTCATCGACATCAAAGTCATCTAATGACTTAAAAAGTCATCTCCTGGCTTGGGGCGGCATCGATCCAACGTTTTTTTGTGTTCGCGTCGGTGGATCGCAAGCCAGACACGCGCCAGGCGGGTGGAATCGAAAGTCAGCTCTATCTTGTTCTTTTTCTGATTTATGAGTTGTAAACAATGACTTATAAACATCTGTGTTTTTATCATCCTTTGCAATGCTGTATTCTGGTTTCATTTTCTTTAATTCCTCTTGATTCATTACCTTTCCTGTCGCTACAACATTACCAATTGTCCTTATTTTCTTTTTGGGTACATCCTCTTTCACCAAGGTTGGTCTTTTTTGTTTTGAACTTGAAGGTTCTGTAATAATATTGTTTGTACTTATTTCACCACTATCACTATTTTCCTGCTTGACTTTTGTCTTCCTTTCTTTGTTTTTCTTATTCTTTTGCTGTCTGATTTCCATTCTTCCCAGCATAAGTTCCAAGTCATCTTCATTGCCATTTATAATCACCACATCATCATCTTCAAAAGGTTTTGTGCATTTATGGCAGTTTTTAGTGCCAATTTCTTTATAGGCTCTTTCAGAAAACGTACATCCACAAGACCATAAGGCAACAAATCTATGTTTTCCATTCATTTCTAAACCCAATACAGGGCAAATGTAAGGAACGGCCCTGTGATCAATAGCCCCCTCTTTTTTGCGTTCATCAGCATTAAATTCAGGATTGGGAGTTAGGTTAAGGTCCTTTACATCTTTTAAATTTCTGATGTATTTTGAACCTTCAGGAAGTGTGCTTCTATCCAGTAGTGCTTCAATAAGAGCCATTTTACTGTAGAGTTTACCCATATGACAAACAACAATGGGTTTTTGAAGAATTTCTTGAGTAATGGTACAACATTGCCACAAAAATGCCAACTCTGCGTCCTTGTCCTTAGTTTCTGGCTTCTTCTTCACTTTAACAAGCTCGTCTCTACGGGGAATAGTACCACCATCACAACCCATATCGTTAATTTGTGTCGTTAAAAGAGTTTTAACTTGTTAAATCAGCATAATTTGGCTGCTGTCAAATTTGACATATGGCAACTGTGATTTGACATCTACGAAATCTACCTTTTCGATGTAGCAAAAATATTTTAAAATGTTAATACAATTGTTATATACCTATATAAATGACAATACAATTCATTAATATTAGAACCAATAAAATGCCAGTATTCCATAGTGACGTATTTTATCACAGCGGCAATAATTTTAATCATCTTGTTTACACGTTACTATGAATTTTGACGTTTTTTTGATTTGACATTTGTTGTCATTTAAATTCTGTTTTTGATATATATCAATAAAATAATGAATTATAAACTCTAAACGATCGATGGGTTGGTGTAAACGATAATGAAATTAAGGTAAGTTTGAATAAATAAGGTTTATTAAAGTCTTTTTATATTTTAAAGCACATTTTAATTTCAAATGTCAAACTAAAAATTCGTTAAATCCTAAAATTCATTATATTTTCTCACTAAATATAACTCGTGGTATGATTAATTATCGATGATATTTACTCATTAAAACCGAAGCAGCACATTTCACTCGTGAAATCTGCAGCTCGGTTTTAATTCGAAAATATCATCGATGATAATCATATCACTTGTTATATTATGGGTGACAATATATAAATCTATAGATCTATAGTAGATACAATTTTAATTAAAATGTAAAAACCCATTGTGGTACGAAATCCTTGAAACAATATTTTTGTTTACAGATGGCGCTCGTAAAAGAGAGGTTAAACAATCAGTGTCAAAAGTTTGTCTATCATAAAATTTACTAAATATTACGGTTTTTAAGCAGTAAAGTTCGGTTTTTATCAAATAAATTCAAAAAGTATGTTATCCAAGTTATACTGAGATAAGTTTTTGTGTGATAAATCATTAATTTGATAAAATTCTAAATGAAGTGGACTGTACCATCTTTGTTTTAAGAAAAGCCTATAACAGCGTGTGAATATTAAATAATTATTACATAAAGCTCTAGGTGAAGTAAAATGGCATTGTTCAAGAATATATTATTCTATAAAAGAAGGATACACAACACCAATATGTTGTTATAGAGGCTGAATAGTCCTTACAATACTAACAAAGCCTTTTACCTATTTATAAGATGAATAAACTTGTATAAACATAAATTAATAAAATGGCAGCTTCAGCTACAGAAATTGAAGAGTTTCTAACTGGACCTTTGGTCAAATGGGTAAATTTTATAATAGTAAATACTAAAAAAAGTTCAATGCACTAGTTTTAAATTTCAGCTGTCTACTTGTGTAAAGAAACCAGAGGCGCTTTTAGTGTATGAAACTTTCTTTGATGGAAGCCCGATTAATGAAGTTTTACTTCAAATTGATCCAGAACCTTCTCAACCAGTTCCTACAACTGTAAATTTACAGGGATTAAATATAACAGCAGCTAGAATTAAGATTTTTCATTGTATTATTAGGAACATTAAAGCTGTATATGAGGTTGGTATATTTGTATGTTCATTTTACTGAATAGACAAGGGTTTACTTACAGTATACATTTTCAATAATTATTTATGAAGTGTTGTTCAGTGATTTTTAATTTAATTAATTAATTTTTAATTTAATGCAAGTTCTATATTGTAAGTATATAATATATTATTATTTATTTATTCGATTTAGTGCAGTAATACAGCAAATATTATTACACAAGGTTTTAGCCTAAGGCTATGCAACCATAAGTACAATGTTTATTTAAGTAACTTTCAAGAAAATTAAAAAAAGGAATAATACTGGACAAAGTTACTAACAAGGTCCTTAAAAGTAGTTCTTTTTAATTTCGCATTATTTTTAATAAATTTTTCGGAAAAAATTGCTTGTTAAATTATTTTTAGAAGTTCTAGAACCAGCTGGTTAAAAAAAATCTTTTGATCAACCCTATGTTCTTAATAACTAGCATAATATGCTATAATAATTTGTCGATAAACTATGGTAAATAATAAATTGCACCAATTAAATTTCTATTATATTTATTGGGGGCGCCATGGGACCGGTACGGCCGAGCAAAAAGTTATATTTTTTTCGCAAACTTAATTTAAATTCTGCTTGCGCAGAACTTGTTGATTTAATGTTATTATTATCTTATATATAAATTTGGTGTATGTCCCATATCTAATAACTCTGTAGGGAGGTGAAAATATCACAGCTAAACGCTCGAACACGTAAAATTAATTTTAGGTTGTAGATTACAAATCCGTGCTTGGTTTAGCTGTATCAGGTCAAAATTCAAAGATATTGGAAACACCCTGTATAAATTTAAACACCCTGTATAAATTTTTATAAAAATTAAATTTGGCGGGACCCACTCATCAGTTCCAAATAAAAAAATAACAAATTCTTGCAAAAGTTAATTGATCAAAAGATACACGTGTCCCTAAGGGTTTTCTTAGATAATTTAGGAAATTTGAAATGTTTTTTTGCTGATTTTTTTTATTGAGTATAATTGAGGATATTATATTAAATGAAATAAAAAGCATAAAACTGTTGGCACAAGAGGTGAATTATATTATTTTACAAATTATAATATACCAGTTTACAATGTGTCCCCAGATCGGATTTCGAATAGGAAAAACTTTTTTAGACCTGATACAGCTAAACCGAGCACGGATTTGGAATCTACGACCAAAAATTATGTTTACCTGTCCGAGCTTTTAGCTGTGATATTTCAAAAGTTAAAAATTTACCTACAGTGTAATTGAGATATCAGTATACCCAAAATCCACCAGCCGCAACTGTTACAATATAACATGTTCTATATTACTTAATATTGCAGTTACCGCCTCTGTACTTAGCACGGCAGTATAACAGTATTAAGAAACTGAAACTATAGCCACAAGCCAAATCCATTTCCAGCTTCTAAAATTATTGATAGTTTTGCCAAAATTATTGAATTTATTTGTTTGCCTAAAAGTTCTATAACTTTAAGCCTCAAAAAACTTAAATTAGAACATTAGGATTCTTTTAAATTTTAGAATTAAACACAATTTTTCAAGCACAATGGCGTATTCCTTCCTTTGAAAAACTCATCAGCCAAGGTGTATTCTACAAAAACAGACACTACCCCGTGTTTCCCAGCCAACCTCCACCATTATGATCGTGACATGACATTGTCATAAAAATTTGCTTACATCCCTATATATATATATATATATATATATATTCCTTAATTTGTTACATAATGAATTAATTCTATGATCGGATGGCAAAATAAACACTGGGTTTATTATCTTACAACTTTTAGACCAATCCAACCTCAGTTTCTTCCAATTAAATTATTTCTCGAAACACATTTGGAATTGCATATCCCAAACTTGTTACAGAATATACTATCCTTGTTGCATAGTTGCTATTTTTTTTTTACTTTTAGTTTATAATCTAATGTGTTTACAAAATCCATTAGAGTTTGATTAGTGAGCTATTTTTACTATGTTTGGGTTTTCTTAATTTATTGAGTTTATGTTCTAAACGTCAAATGTTTATTATTGATCTCGTTTGGGTTAAACTTAAACTTTGTTTTGTTGGGGCCGTTCTATTAAGTTACTGGGTTTGGTGCCTTATGTTTGTTGTTGACAGATTTATTGTCCTACTCAGCTTTTATTTGTACGACCGCGATAGGTTCGGATGGGAAGTTATGTTTTTTTTTGTTGTATGACTTTTTTCTTTTTTTTGTATGGTGTTTGGTTGGTATTGTCTTTCTAATGTTTTTTTATGTTTAGGTATTGTTATTTTCCTATAGTTTAAGCAATGTGCTCTTAGGGTTTTAAAGGTATATGTCGTGTTTAATTTTGCAAATTATGTGTTAGGTCATGCAGATGTTTAAGATTACTTATCAATTTGCATATGGCCAATTACTCCCTTGTTTGTCCTCTTTTGTTTGTCTAGTAAAAAGCATCCAATTAACAGGTGGTAGGAACGCCCAGAAGCTCACTTGTCACTTATGTAACTCTTTCTTATCACTTAACACTTAACTCATTCTTGACTGTAGGGTAGTCTATACTCACTGTAGTTGTTACACTATAATTTGTTTGCACTTAATGAGAAATTATTTGTTGGTTTTGGCTTTTACGCTGCTACGATGCGTCTTGCTATGTCAAGTGATGGAACGTGAATGGACAATATATATAACTGTGAAAATAGAATAAAATTTTAGATATTTTTATTTAAAAGTCCACATTTCAGTCACTGCAGTTGATGTGTTTAAATATTTGTGTTACAAACGATAATACAGCTTCACACTGACATTTTTCATACATAATACTTTGCTTTAAAATAAAAAGCAAAAAAGATACACTACAGTAAACTTGATTCACCTAGTCGCTCGTAAAAAGAATTTTAACTCCACAAATTTGTAACCCTCTCCGTATGCATGCTGCAAACTGTTTACATAATAAATCTATTTTTGGTATAAGGCCTTACGATCATCATATCTCTTTACTGCACTTCATCATAATCATATAGCAAATTATGGAGCGTATGCAATTTAAGATAAAACGTAAAAAGTCAAAATTGGATTTTATTTATGGCAAGTGCATTTTAGTATGATAAATTATCATATTGATAATATTATAGAGCCCTCACAAGTTCTAAAAATATTCTGAAAAAAAATAAGAAAAACGTTTAAGCCATCGGACAAATGACAAATGTTATGTTAGTGGCCCGTAGAATAAAATTATTTACAAGCCTAAAATTAATTGAGTTCAGTTTAATCCTTAAATTGTTAAGCGGAAAACAGCGATTTAAAGTAAAATGGTCTACACCGTACTACCGCCGTATCAGCAGTATCAATGATATGTGGCCTCCGGAGTGGCTCCGATATACGTAAGCAAACAACCCATATATGAGATGTCAAAGGGCGGAAAATGTCCTTTAAAACCAGATCAATTTTTAAAATTTACCTGTACATGTATATGTAAAAAAAAATATTAAATTAAAAAGAATTGGTTAAATGAAAAAAAAAATGATAGCCCAAAAAAGGTTTTTGTTTGCCCAAAATAAACTTATTTGGGTGAGGCAACCGCCCTGGCCCACCCTGGCAAAACATTAAATGATATTGAATATGATAAATGTAATTTTGGCAGCATTGACGTTTGCAAAAGAAATTTTAAGGAAAACATATGTCTTAGTTACTAGAACATATGTATGTTTTTTAATGCATATTTGACTTCTTGCAATATTTTCTTGTTATATTCACTTGAAATGTATTCTTGTAGCTTTTTTTTTATTTTAATATAAACTACACTGTTTAAAAGTTTCACTATTTTATTTAAATATGACAATTGTTTCGCTACACAGTAGCATCTTCAGATCGTGAATTAATTATTCTTGTAGCCTTTTGTGAAACGCACTCTAAGAGCAAAGTTATTTTTGTAAGTTTAAAAGATATTTGTAATCAATGGATTTAATCCCCTAATTACAAATGTCATGTAACGTTTTAAAAAGATAATTTTTACAGGTTTTTTTTCATTTTTATGTTAGATTGTTTTTGAATATTTTTTATAGTTCAAATTTTCAAACTAATTTATTTTATATTTAGACATACTAACATTTAGATTTTAATCTATTTATTTGCATAATATTATGATTTATGTTGGCCTGCCTTATTATGGGATGCTTCGCAAAGGCTCATGCAATTTATTTAAGTTGTATAAACAGGGAACGGGTAAGCACGGAATGCATTTTATACTTAAAACTTTAGTGCAGACTACCTGCACTCAGCTGGTTGAGCCAAATAATTAAAATACGCGATTATTAGTTTGACTTTTATAGAGATTTTGCGGGATTTCTATTTACTTTTTCATTAAGTTTTGCAAAAAGGCAACAAACTTATTCTGTGCAAAATCTTGTTGTGAGAAGTGATGAGAGATAGTTCAATATGGCCCATTCAAAATGGGATATTACAAATTTGTGTAAGATAAATATTCATGAGAGAGAGGGTAGATATTGCAAAAAGAAAAATGTAGCCATCCTTATTTTACTTTTTATTGCCATCTTTGTAAAAAACGTATGCGGTCTTCCTAAAAATAGATAACCAATTTCGTTTACAGTTCACACCTTTTTACATGTTATAAAATTATTAACAGCGTTTGTAAAACTATGTTTTTAATTTAAAATTCGTCTCTACTTCAGAACTTTACCGCGATTTTTAAACGATTCAATTGATTATAGAAATTATAAATAAACCTAAAACAGATGTTGTAAATTCACTTAAAAGTTGCATTTTGACTTTATCTAAGGTACACAAACCGGTATTACTAATTAATAGGTACTTTACATTTTAATTTTTTTTATATTTTATGTTTAACTTACATAGAGGGCCATTTATTCATAAAAATAGTCATTGTTAAACACATTTTTTAGTTTTTTTTTGTAATAGTTCTAAATTATAAATATATTTTAAATGTGTTCATATTAAGAAAAGAACTTCATAATCAAAATTTTTTCAAAGGCGTCCAATATCATTAAAAAGTGCTATAAAAGAACACAACATCAAAAATATTTCTTGAAATTGCCCAAGATTATTATTTAAAATTGATTATTAAACCTGAAGAAAATATATATTTATTTAAAAAATCCTCTTATTGTATGGAATTATAAATATGCTTTAAATGTGTTTATTTTATTAAAATAACATCATAATCAAAATTGTTTACCCTAGAAGACAAAGATGGCAATAAAAAGTAAAAAGGATGGCTACATTTTTCTCTTTGCAATATCTACCCTCTCTCTCATACTTAAACAATAGCCTATAAAGATATCTCACAAAGTTCTCGTTATCTTGAAAAATTCACTCGTAAAGTGGAACGCACCCTTTATTTGAAAAAATTGCGGTTTTGCTAATAATAAATAAAAAAGTATCTACAATTTTAAACCTAAATATATTTTTGTAACAATTTAATAATTTAATTTGTAATAATTTAAAATTATTTAGTTTATTTTACTCTTCAAAATTTAATTTAAATCTTGGACGCCGCTGCCCACATACGTCAAGTCTCGCCAACTTAGACCGCGGGACTGTATTTTCTTTTCGTATTCAAAAATATAAAGTACAAACACAAACTTAAATGTTGGCGATTGCATGCATTTTTCGTAAATTTTATATTCATTTAAGAGGCTTGCGCAATGTTTTAAGGTAAAGCTGCAAATTCCTTTTTAGGTTCCCAGCCACGTACAGGGGGACTAAAAGCACTACTCCCTTGGGTAAATATCTAAAAAACAACCTGCATCTTTTTCTACAGTGAAATCCATGTTAATTCACGACCGAATTTAATATTTATACGAAAACTTGACTTGCCGGTCTGCATCAAGCTTTAAACCGCCTCGAATTAACATGCATTAAACCCGTAAACAATTTGCCGAATAAATCCCAACATGTACAGTTGCGGATCAATTTTGTCGGGACTATTTTAAATATATTTTTTGTTTAATAGGTTTTACTTTTAATCTTAATTTTAGTAAAAATAAAAGGAAAAGATGTAAAAATGCAAACAAAAAGCTTATAAACCTATTAGCTACAAGTTGTAACAAACTAACTAACAGAAACTATGCCCACAAATCTATAGACAAGCCGCACTTTTGATGCTGGTTTGTCAAGCAGAAAACGAGACGCCATTCTAATTTTTATATAAATTATGTACACGCATTAGATGTTATACTTTTTTAGTCGAAGAAAGATATATATATATATATATATGTATATATATATATATATATAAATATAATAATAATATATTAATAAAGGATTCATTAAAACATGTTGTATCATTCCTCTTATTTTTAAATAATTCCTATGGGAAACTAAAGTGGTAGTCGACATTTAGTAATGCCCAAACCTTTTTCATTTAGTTTTATTAATTCGTTAAATATTCTCATTTATGGTAAAATTAGGTACTGCAATACTGAATCTAAAAAAAATATTTGTGGGGTTTCAAATGCATTCCGCAGTTAATTCTCGAAGATGAAAAATTGTTGTCACGTAGGGATTATGAAGCCGTTACCTACAACTTTTAAAATAGAATTGACGGAAAACTTTTGTCCTTAATACCATTTAATGGATTATTACAGGTGCATGTCAAGTTTACATTTCGCTTAACTTTTGTATATTCTATTGAAACCCCTTCAAAATCATGTGCTTGGATATATTAAACAATACCATGGGGACTAATATCAAATCTATTCTGAAGGTATAAATAAAGTACCTTAGCATAATAAATTGGGACCTTATTTTTTCTAGTCAAAATGTAAATATATGTGTAAATTATTTTTATGAAGTTTTGGAATATATGTTTAGTTTGTATGTGCCTGTAAAAAAAGCTTTTAATCCCAAATACCCCTTATGGTTTAGTCAGGAACTAAAAGATTTAATAGTAAAAAAAAGATTGTCCATAAAAAGTATAAGCAAACTCCCAGTCAGAGTAACTTTATAGAGTTTAGTCAATTAAGAAGTCAATGCAAAGTTGTAACTAACCTGTGTTATAGAAATTATATAAACTTAAATGAATATAATATAAATTGTAACCCCAAATTGTTTTGGAATTATATTAATAGTAAACAATCTAACAATTCAATTCCCAGTAAAATGAAATATAATAATTTGGAGACTGATGATCCCATACAGATTGCTAATTTTTTGCAGATTGCTTTGGTTCTGTTTATACTGATAACTGTGATAAAGCTGTACCTTCTTTTAATTATACAAATACCGTAGATTTAAGTTACTGTTCTCTTTCTGAATGTGATGTATTTAAAGAATTGTGTATGTTAAGTGTTGATAAGGGTACGGGTCCTGATGGTGTTCCTCCTTTAGTTTTAAAAAATTGTCGATTTTCATTAGTTAAGCCATTAACAAAACTGTTTAATTTATCGTTAACTAATTGTGAGTTTCCTGATAAGTGGAAAAAGAGTTTTGTGATTCCATTATTTAAAAATGGTGACAAAAGTGATATTGGGAACTATAGACCAATATCAAAAATTTCACAAATTTCCAAAATAATGGAGAAAATTATAACAACAAAAATAACCCCGCTGTTTAGAAATATTTTAGTTGATGAACAGCATGGATTTAGTGAAGGAAGGTCTACTTTAACAAACCTTCTAGTGTATGAGCAAGACTTGTTGGATGCCCTAGAGAATCGAAGCCAGATAGATGCTGTCTACACTGATTTTTCTAAGGCATTTGATACTGTTAACCATACCATACTTCTAGCAAAGATTAATGCATTAGGTATAACAGGTAAATTTTATCTTTGGTTAAAAAGTTATTTAAACTCGAGGACTCAAACTGTTTTGTTACAAAATCAATATAAATCCAAAATTATTAAGGTTACTTCTGGTGTACCACAAGGATGTCATATTTCCCCACTATTATTTAATTTATTTATTAATGATATTGGGAGTGGTATTAAAAATTGTAAGTTTTTGTTGTTTGCTGATGACTTAAAATTATATAAAAATATTAAATCTTTTAACGATTGCTGTGATATACAATCAGATCTAAACCAACTACAATTATGGTGTGAAAAAAATTGTATGAGCTTAAATATTAATAAATGTAAAAGTATTAGTTTTTATAGAATTAAAAGCCTAATATCATTTCCGTACTCTATAAATAATATTAATTTAGACAAAGTCAATTATATAAAAGATCTGGGTGTTTATTTCGATTGTAAGGTAACATTTGATTACCACATTAATTTTATTGTAAATAAGTCTTTAAAAATGTTGGGATTTTTAAAACGTACTCTTAAAGATTTTAATAATGTCCAATGTTTAAAAAATGTATATATGTCATTCGTCCGTAGTATTTTAGAGTACTGTTGTGTTGTTTGGTCACCTTTTTATGTTAATTATAGTATAAAACTCGAAAGAGTTCAAAATAAATTTTTACGATTTTGTGCTTACAAACTAAATATTGAATGTACTTATTCTTTGGATTTGGTTAGAAGTATTATAAATTTAGATTTACTAAGTAAAAGGAGAAAAAATTTTGGTATTGTATTTCTTTATAAACTACTAAACAATTGTATAAATTGCCCAGACCTTTTGATGCAGATAAATTTTCATGTGCCAATAAGAAATACCAGGCAAGCAAATTTATTTTACATTAAAAATCATAAGACCCGATATGGCCAATATATGCCAATCTGTAGAATTTGCTCTGATGTTAATAAATTAGATTTAGATTTTTTTAATTGTTCTCTTGTGGTGTTTAAAAATAAGATAAATAATTTGTAACTTATTGTAAAAATTGTAAATGGTATATCCGTCAATAAAGCTATTATAAAGTAGATTCATAAACAATGAATATAATAATAATAATAATAATAAATACATTTATTTACCCATAAAAAGAAAATACATATAATTTACAAGAATTTGTATGTAATTAGGTAAAATGGCCATGCTCAGTTGTTGGTTTTATTTATTTAAGTACTTTTGTTTAATCACGTTTAATAAAAGCAACTCCTGGTCTTCCGCATAAACCAAAATAAATTAAATTAAATTCACTTTACTACTATCATACATGATTATATAGATATACATGAACTCATTGATATGAGACATAAATATAAAAAAAATAAAATAAAAATAAAAACACACAATATGAGAGAAAATAAAAAAAAAGATATATAAAAATACATTAAAGCTTGCCATTCTGAAGAAAACGCTTAAATTTTATTGAAAATTTACTTAGAGACAATGATTTAAACTCATCAGGTAGTTTGTTATATGAAGCCGCTACATTATAGGAAAATCCTCTCTCGAAGAGAGCTGTTTTGTGCTGTGGTACAGTTAGGATTTTTCTGTGCCTAATGTTAATATTGTGTATGTCTGTACGATATCGTATTTTATTATAAAGATATTCTGGTGATTTTAAACAGATTATTTTATAAAAGAAATTCATAGAGTGGTAAATCCTTCTATCTGCCATTTTTAAACAACCTAGTTCCGAATATTTTCGAGAAATATGTTCATATTTGCGTATTCCGAAGATAAACCTAATGCATGCATTTTGGATTTTTTGAATTCTTTTTGCGTCAGCAGCGTCTATGCAAAAATGATACAAGTTATCACAATAATTAAATTTGGAAAGCACTAAGCTTTCACATAACAAAATTTTAAGATTTTTAGATAATACCTGCCTATTATTATAAAGTAATTTGAGACTATAATAGGCTTTTCCTATAATATTGTTTATATAGCTTTTAAAACGCAAATCCTTATCAAGAATGATACCAAGATTTTTTGCCTCACTAACACATACCATTTGAATGCCTTCCACTAATATATTTAAATTTGATTTAATATGGTTATAAGAATTCGGTTTAGAAAAGATTACTAAGGATGATTTAGATGCATTAATGCAGAGACTGTGATCTTTTGCTGTTTCGATTAAATTTGCTACATCCTGGTTTAGTTTTAATTCGGCTTCATCTAAAGAGGAAACATCAAAAGATAAATAAATTTGGGTATCATCTGCATAAAAATGTACTTTGCAGAAACTAATGGATGCATAGAAATAGCAAGTGTAAACCGTGTACAGTAAAGGCCCTAGGATTGACCCTTGGGGCACACCCGACTTCACCTTTATAGTATCTGATATAATTTCATTAAGTACAACCCTTTGCTCTCTGTTTGTTAGGTAATTTAGAATAAGCTGGGCTGACATTTGATCAAGTCCTATAAAATGTAATATTGAGTGCAAAATATCAGGATCCAGGGTGTCGAAGGCTCTACTAAAATCTAAAAGTAGCAGTGCGGTTGCTTTACCAGAATCTAATCCTATAATGATATCATCTGCAATATTTATTAAAGCAGAAGCACAGCTGTGGTTAGGCCTAAATCCTGATTGATGTGCAGGCAAAATTTTATAATCATCAAGATGCTTACGGAGTTGAGTTTCTAGGACTTTTTCAAAAATTTTAGAGAGAGTAGGCAAAATACATATCGGCCTAAGGTCTTTAAATTCAGTAGGGTTATTGTTCTTAGGTATTGGCATTACAAGGCCCTGTTTCCAGCATTCCGGCACAATACTATTTTCTATGCAAAAGTTTATTACATGTGTTATAACAGGTGTTATATAAGGACAGCACAATTTTAAAAAAGTAATATTTATACCATCTATACCCGTTGCCTTAGTTTTAATGCGAGTTATAGCTTTATTTATTATTTCATCTGTGGTTGCCTGAAACTTAAAATTAGACTGAAATTCTTTTAGCTTGTTATTTTTATAGAAGTTAATCAGATTATCCTTATTATTAGAGTTAGTGATCGGAATAGAATTTATAAAAAAATTATTGATAGCGTTAGGGTCTTGTAATTCTTTCGGTATATTAGCACTTGATTTATTAATCATTTTAATTTTTTTTAGTTCCTTCCAAGTATCCCGAACACTAAGACTTTTAAATTTATTCAAATAATACGCGTTTTTTTCGGTTTTAACTGTAAGGTTAGTTGCATTTCTTAGTTTTTTATAGTTTTCCCAATCAATATTATTTTTACTAAGTTTATATCGTTTTAATGCATCATTCCTTTCCGACATTAACAACTTCGTGTTGTCAGACAACCAAGGTGAATATTTTTTAAAAATAAATTATTCAAAAATTACTAATTTAATAGTTACTAGTGGCTGCTTTTTCACTTCTACCATGGTTAACCATGAAATACAATGGTATCCCAAAATTTAACACCCAATTCTTATGTGAAATCCCCTGAATCCGAAAATACCGTTAAAAATTATGAAAGTGAATCAGTTTTTAATTCCATATTAAATGGAAAATTGACTATATCTCAAAAACTGTTCTACTTTTTTACCTTATTAAAATTTTGGGATACCATGGTATTCCATGGTTAACCATGTTACAAGTGAAAATAATAACTATTAAATTAGTCATTTTTGACTAATTCATTTTTGTCGTTTTAAAAATTCAAGTGATACCTGAATTATTAAAAACCCCCGTACAAAAATGAAGCTTAAATGTAAGCATGTCTGTCAAACCTAACCTAAAAATGATGTAACAAAATGTTTAAGAAAATTCTAGTTAAATTCTTGAAAAAAAAAGTATAGAAAACACGGCGGCGAAAGCTTATTTATTGCCTCGCACCCAATCTACTGAAATTTATGCTCGCCTGGTCTATAATGTACTATTTTTAAACTCCAATGTCCTATAATAAATTTCGCCATAATTTTCGCTACAATTTAGGTTGAAATTAACATTCTCATATGTTAAACGTACACCTTTTAAAATAAATTTAAGCGTGCGAGTTTCCTTTAACAGTCATTGTTGTTTATACTTCAAATTATAGTTTGGGCGTACTTTATACGGCCGGATTTCTTTAACGACCAAAAGCGTCGTGAATTTAATTTGCATTGCTGGTTTCATTATCACAAAACTGAGGTTTTCTAAACGGATAAATTTTACACCTTTAATTATCGTAAAATTATTTAATTCCAAGTATAACTTCGGATAAGATATGAAATAGTATTTAATATTTTGTATTTTATTGAGTTGTGGGTGTTTTTACGTTTCCCACACTCTTAGAATCACTCAAAATGACTCGTTATATGTTATTGACTCATTGTCCCAGCGGAAAGGCAGTTGCTAATGATTAGACAAATTTTACCAAATGCAACAGTCATTATTGGGTTTAGTTTAAAGTTTTTTTAGAATATCTTTTGTTTAATCACCTAAGCAATCCATAATTATAATTATATAATTAAACTATTTAAGTAGTAGAATAGCTATTTATTGAAAACGACTATTTGTTGTTTTCTTGTTGTGGTATAAATTGTGTTTACGTTTTCTTTTCTTATTAACAATTAAGAAATTGCATTTATATTATTTTTACTGCTTCTACCATTTTTTTTAAACTCCAGAAGGTCTCGCAGTTTGTTTATCAGTGATGCACGGCTATGAGGCGCCGTTATTATTTAACTTGGCAACGCAGCCTTTCTGTAATTTCATATGGGAATTACTGTGGTGTAAATTAAATAAAACTATAGAAGATACATTAAAAAATAATAATACCTCTGGTACGTAATAAAGCACTTGAGTATAAGTTTAAATTAAAATCTAACAGATTAATAGGTCATTTAAAATAGCATTTCACCCAGTAATGGAACCAAATCTTGACGACACAGTTTCGGAAGTTTTGCGTGGCCCAGAATTAAGGAATAAAAAATTGTTGTTTTAAAAAGAGAGTCACGACAATAAACATGCAGTTAAACATATAATAAATAATAAAAAGCCAAAGTGCGGCAAAAAGTTATTTAATTTACACCACAGTAATTCCCACATAAAATGAAAGAAAGACTGCGTTGCCAAGTTAAATAAAGCTGCCAGCGCCTCCTGGCTTTACGTCTTGTAAGCTAAGTTTATATTATTAGTATTACTGTTTTAAATATATATTATTTAGTTAAAATATTATATATTTTAGTAAAACTAATACAGGGTGTTATGTAATTAATGTTATATATTAAAATACTGAATACCTTTTGACATAAGGAATAAAGGAAAAATATTTAAAAAAACATTTTTCCAAAGATAAAGAAAAAATATGCATTAGAAGTTTTTTATATTTATTGTGATACGCCACTGGTTACACACTTGTTTATCTCTGCACACCTGTATTTTGTGAGTACATAGATACCAACCAACAAAGTAGCTATGCGTTGCCAGATGTAAAAAATTGTTACTAAAAATTTTTCTTGCAAAAAATAAATAAAAACTCAATAAATACAAAATTGTTATGCCCTTAAAGCTCTAATACCCTTCTGTATTTATTTACTGATCCAGCTATTAGCTTAAGCAATGATTAGAAAATTTAGTACCTTTGAAATTTGAAATCCATAACCACAAAATTAATTTTTTCATCAGTTTTTTTCTCTGTTTACTCAGATGAAATTGGGACCAGTTCACAGGTTAAACTTTAAACATTTAATTTGTGTAAATAAATCCAAAAGCACTTCCCTTAGTTAAGATATTTACAATTTGAAAACACAACCTAAAATTTAAAAGAAATGCACTAGATTCTGTCATAAAAGTTGGCAGATTTTGCTTGAATTTACCTTCAGTACAAAAATGAAATAACCAACAATTAATAAAAACGCCAAATTGACAATTTGCATTGTTAATTTTGTCATTTTTGTAATTAAGCTAAATTTAAACAATGTTTGTCAACTTTTTTGAGAGATTTTGGAAACACTGTTACCAACCATAACATAATAAATCCACCAGATTAACTAGTTCCTAGTCGATCAGTGGCGTACTTTTTGGTAGGATAAAGGTTATTATAAATTAATTTTAGACTTTGGAATTTAGAAAAAAAAAGTTTCAGGTGCTTCTTTATGGACCCTAAGGAACAACCCATTTTAATATATAACATTAATTACATAACACCCTGTATATATCTTAGAAAATAAGTTAAAATATATATATTTCAAACAAATTATTTATATTTTAAATAAAATATTTACATTTTTACAAATATTTTATATTTTATAAATCATAATTATGGCACAAACAGCGCCTCATACACGGCGCCTTAAAGCGAGTGGTCGCTTTGTTAAGGTCTCAATTAACGCGCTCGTACTTCCATAGTTCCATCACCGCTAAAGTTGTTAAAAAAAACTAAAACAAAATTAATAACGATTCTACACGTGATATACCAGTGCAAAGTGCAAAATCAGTGCAAATTGCGTGTGGCACCTACTCCTGGATTAAGTTCTCAAGTGTTTTACCTGGATAAAAGTTGTGAGTGAGACGATCACTCTCAACGAATAATCTCCTGGACTACACGTGCTAAAGTGGGGCTAAAGTCGGGGTTAAGGAACAATTACACCACCTCTACCTGGCAATTCACCCGAAGTACAAATCTACATAAATAAGATAAGTATAAATTACCAAAATTGCATGACGATATAATTCCCAAATAATAATACTAATTTAATACAAAATCCGCAATCTTAAACTAACAAAAGTAAAATAATTAGTCGCAAACAATTGAAATAAAGACCAACCAGTCAAAAAACTATAAACACAAGGGCACACATAAGAAGCCATTAATCACTCAAGTTCTGATAAAAACTAAGCAAACGAAACCCATCCTAAAGAAATAAACATCTGTGGATTACTAAGACATTAAGGGGACCATAATTTGGCTGACTTCTCAACAGAGTAGGGCAGTAATCGAATAAAATTGTAATCATAAATATAAATAGTAATTATTTAGGTGATTAATGAATATTTATGTAGTCATTATTCATGAATACTTTACTTGAATAATATTCATTATTTATAATAAAATTTTACGTTGTAATCATGAATAACGTTATTTATGAAAGTATGATTATAATTAATATTCATAATCAGAATTAAAGAATAAATTAGGTAAATATAATCATTCTGTATAATTACTTTGGTAAATATTCCTTCCTTAACGAATTTAAAGTGAAAACAATGTAACTAAGAAAATTCATTCACTCGTTGTTATATAATTTCGCCGGGATTAATCATATACAATGACTACAATTATTAATCATTATTCTATTCCGATAATTGACGATTTCTGTATTTATAACCACTCAAAACGTAAATAATAAATAATAATCGTTATTCATGTTAGAATGATTTATGATTACTTTGTTGTAATCATTATTCATGATTACATTTCATAAATAATAATCATAATCATAATTATAATCGAATACAATTTGCCCCACTCTGCTTCTCAAACGTTCTAAGCGAATAAACAATCGTACCGCACAGTGGGGTGCAAACATAGAAAAGATACTACTAAAAATAGTATTGTTTATATTGGAGCAACGCTATAGATCAACAAGCTGGAATATGACCCGGACAGAGAGGACACAGACGAACAGCAAGTACTTCAAAACCAGCAAGAAATATCCTAGCAGCATATTAACCAATCAAGTCCCCATTCATTAACCCCAAATGAATGGGGTTATTACTAAAACCCTGGTTGAGGTGGAATCCGGATTGTACTTAGTTTTGGGCCAGTTCTAGGCCCCCAAAAACCACATTGATCCCCCTTGTCCTATACTCCACAGCCTAAATCTGGCGTATGGTCCGACCCGGGGACAAAAAGCCGGGAGTGGCCTTAACCATCGACACTGTCATCCACAATCTCCTAGGGAAGATTTATCTGCCGGGGTGAAAATTCGGATCCACCAAACAAAGGTAACGCTATGCAGTGGCGGGATACGTATGAGAACTGAAAGGGGGTAAAATAACCCTAGAAGATCAGCACTGGCGTAGCGACAAATTTTGGGGGCCTCCTGATTTCACATATTTTTTACATGTTTTTATATTAAAAATAAAACTTCAGATGACATGATATTTTTATTTATTAAAAAAATATTTATAAACGTAAAATAACAACTTTTTTACAAAAAGCGAAAGAATAGGTGTTTTTTTTTAAATAAGGTTCTCCACTGTATCTACCTATAACACAGTTCAACACGATTTCCCTCTCATGAAAATTTTTAACAGATTTTGAAAATATATATACCTACCGTTTTACGAATTTTTTGTATACAGCCATTCTTTTTATTTTTAATTTTTTTTTTTTAAATAAACAACACATCTTATATTCAATATATATTGGGAAAAAATCTTGGTCTTTTAGTTTGACGATTATACATTGCTTCAAAATCTATAGTGGTATATCACAACCTAAAAAACACCACTTGATATATTTCGTAAATGTGCAACACCCTTTATAAAATTAAAATAATTTTAAAATGTAGCTTTAATGGTTTTAATTTTATTCATTAAATACATTTTTTAAAGATTAACAATTGTCTCGCTACACAGTAGCTTCTTAAGAATTGGTACATATTTTTATCAAGTGGCGGTATTTATATTAACAAATCGCGACCTGAGAATTAGATTGTTCTATCTCCCAAAATTTAAAGAGGAACAAATAGCAGTTTAAAGTTTAATTTATATACAAATGAAATTTTAAAAAGCTGTTTTTGCGTGTTTAGGTTTTGGTAGATTCTATCTTTTAAAAATCTGACACGGAAAAACAGCTTTTTAAAATTTCATTTGTATATAAATTAAACTTTAAACTGCTATTTGTTCCTCTTTAAATTTTGGGAGAAAGAACAATCTAATTCTCAGGTCGCGAAATGGCAGATAATTTGAGAAAATAAGTGTTGTATAAACATTATACCTGAAGGTATTAATAAAACTTACACAATTTTGGAAAAACTAAGGATTTGGAAAGTCCAATCTAATATAATTTTATAATATTAAATTAATAAATAAATATTATTAATAAATAATATTTTTTAGTACCTACTACAATTATACATTACAAAATAAATTTAGCAAAGGCGAGCTGTTAGTTTCAATTTGGTCATTAAGAACAATATCAGATTTTTTCTTTAGTTTATTAATTTCCAAAGACTTCAGAAGATTTAGTTTGGTACCATTATTCTCTACATGTAATATTTTAAAGTTATCATCAAATTTGTGGTTCTTGTTAGCATACGAAGAATCCTGTTTAAGGTTTATATAGGATATCTTGTGTTCTTTAATTCGTGTATTAAAATTTCTACCCGTTTGGCCTATATATATATATATATATATATATGTTTTCGGACAGTCTCTGAAGGTTAGTTGGTAAACGCCGGATTTTGAAGATTTTGATGTTTTAATGTTTTGGGGCAAGTATCCGCCGGGCCCCCACGAGGTCAGCCCCCCCCCCCGCGGTTGCGGTACTGTCGCTACGCCACTGAAAATCAGTGTAAGGCGTTGCCGATGGGGCCTGCCATACGTCCTTATACTCATACTCACTCACTCGAGAAGGTCTATCAGTTTGTTTATTTAAGGCAAATATTAGAAATGGTTTGCTTACTTACATACGATTTATGTGTTTATTAAGTACTACTTGTCACATCCTATACGGCGGGGTACTTAGTTTTAAATCGAACTTGCTTTACTTTTAAGTTGAACCCTGTTCAACTCTTTTATTCTTTTTTGTTGATTTCTACGGATTTATTACTTGGGAAGGTATAAACACACCCGTAGGCTCGGTGAATTGTTATTTACGCAAATAGCGACTTGCAAATATTAAAAACCTGTTCAGGTGGGTGGTTCCGTGACTCCGACAGGTCGGTGGCAATTTACTTCGCACTTTTAAACTTTTAGATTTAGGTTTAGTCGAAAAAATGCGTTTATCACTGTCATGTTTGTGCAACCACTGCTGTCTTTTTAGGAGACAAGGAAAGGTCTATAGACTGGTTTAATGTCATATTAGGAATTTAACCACACTGAAAGAAATATATGTTTGTTTTAGCAATGTATGTGGACTACCACATAAAATATATTTACCTTAACCATTTTTATATTTAGTTTTAACATAATATGGTTAAGGCAAATATAAAAATGGTTAAGGTAAATATATTTTATGTTTCATATATGGACTACCACATACATTGCTAAAAACAAACATTTATTTCTTTCAGTGCATTCATCATGCCAGCGTCTAATTATTTGTTTTTTCATTATCCTTTCCCTCAACGGGGAAAATTACGCATATGTCGTTTATTAAATACTAACTACCCTAGCTACGCTCATTCCCAAATAAAACTCCTGACTAAAATCCCGTTTATCAAACTTATTGCCACCTATATATTTTATGAAAACATTAAATAAATAAAATTTAATTTTAAAAACAAATCTCAGCATGAGTCAAAATTGGATAAACTGTCGGTTAGCATCGTGATTTTATTATCGGATACAAATTTAACGATTGATTGGATCAAGGACTGCTAAAGCGGTGCACGTGCTCCAATAACTTTAAGCTGCAGTATCGCTGACAGCTAATTTTATACGGAAACCAAAAACACTTTTAAAAATTACTGCAGTTTAATATTTAATTTATAAAACATAAGATTTAGGACACATGTTGCACTTTTTCGATGGGTTCCTTGACTTAAAATAAAAATGATTTTTTAATTTTAACCTATAGGCTAAAATTATAATTCATCAATTATTTTGGAAAGTATATTTTTTTAATTTTCATGGTTATAACGATTTTGCAAATATATCATTGATCAGAACTCCGGTTCCAATCGAGCAAGGTACTTGAGAAAAATATTTTTGATATTGTGACATATTTGCGACACGATAATTTTTAATCTTTATGCAAATATATATATTTTTTTTAATTTATTAATTTTTTCGAAATTAAATGATTTTTTACATTTTCAGATTTTTAGTAATGTCAACAATGTTTTCTTTGTTAATTCTTTCTATACTTGGAACATTTACCTATGAGTATATAGTTTTCATGATTGATACATTGATTTTTAATCTTATAATAATTGTTAATTTCAGCATATTTTAAGTACTCTCTTAAAAAAAATTAGTCAAAAATTACTAATTACTCTACAAAATCGAAAAAAAAAAAATCTGCCCACCATATCCCATTATAATATTAATAATCACACTAAATTATTTTTTCATGGAAGCGTTTTTGAAATATGAATTTTTAATTGTTTTTTTTTTCAATTTTTGGAGGTGTTTTGACGTTTTTGAGTACCTATAGCTTGAAATCTAATTGATCGATTTGGTCAAACAATCCCTTAAATTGAAGGTATTTTAGCCCTCTAAAACTTTCTTTTGCATACATTTGATATCGGATAAGTATTTTGACGCTAGCGATTTTTATAACTAAAAAAAATTCGTTTTTATGGCAAAAATTAAAGTCGAAAGTTTACATATCGTCCTGGAAAGGTTTAAATCAAACAGATAACTCCAGTTTGAATTTTTTTTCGTGAAGCTGACATTTTTACAAAAAAAAACAAGCTAATGTTGATAAAATGGCGAAGTTATGAATTTTTTAGTGGAAGACCAAAATTCAGCTTTTTGACCATTTTCATTTATTTTGTGATATGTTTATTCTTTAATAAAAACCTAAATAAAGTGCATGATTGGAATTTTTTGAGTTTTTTACGTACTTTTTTCACCGAAAAAATTATTCAATATTTAAATTTGACATGACTCGTGTTGGCATAGTGACATTGTACTGATATTTTTTGATATTTCAACAAGGTATTTTTATCATGGTTTTATTTAGTTAATAAAAAGTGTAAAATTTATGGTAATATTCAATATATAATTTAATTTTAATATTTAATGTTTAAAATAAAAATCAATGTTCAATATTAAATTTTATATAATTCAATAAAATGAAGAAAAAACGTAAAAATTCTCAAAAAACTGAATTTTGGTCTTATTTTTTTCCTTTAAGTATAATCTATATATATATATATATATATATATATAATTCTAATTAGTCCAGCTAAGTAATTTTCCTAAATGATAATAACAGTACCAATTCCATTCTAATCTATAAACTAACCGTTAAATACTTATTTACGAAAACTTCGCAATTTTTACCAAAAATGTCATCTGGCTTCAGAAAACAAACAGGTCCCTACACTGAGAAAAGTAAACTACACTGAAAAAAATAATTTGTTTAAGCAACTAAAAAAAAGTTGCGCCAACAAATTTTATTTGTAGCTATAGCCTCAACTAAAATCTTTGTTACAACAACAAATTTTTTTTGTTGAGACATAATATGTTACTGTAACTAATATTTTTTGTTGACAAAACTATGGCGTCTTGTTTAAAGTAACTAATATTATTGATATCTCATACAATAATATTTTGTTGTTAAAACAGTTTACATTTGTTTTAGGTAATAATTTATTTGTTTCTAAAACTTTTTGCATTTGTTTTCATTATAAATCTATTTGTTGGAAAAGCTATGGTAATGAGTAACTACAACATTGTTGCTTTGTTGTTATAATATTTGGTAGTTCTTTTAATAACCAAAAAATTATTTTTGTTAAAAGAACTTAAACAATATTAACCTATGCCTACACAATATTGTTAAAGCACCTCTTTCAGTATGTAATACTAATTAATAAAAAGAGTTGCATTAACAATATTGTGTAGGTATAGTTTAATATTGTTTGATTTTTTTTAACAAAAATTATTTTGGTACCTTTAAAAGTATTTTCTAATGAAGAAAATCACCACTCGGTTAATATTTGGTTTACTTCTTCATCCATAACGCCCAATGCACAAAAATTAATTAACTCGAACCTGCTTCCTCTAGCATTTGCACAAAAATTTTTTGACAGTGACAAATTATTTTTTTATTATTCAATCACTATGACACCAAGACTTAACTTTAACCATGGCACCAAGTCGGTCAACTTTATAAAATAAATTTCAATGTCACATCATGTCAATTTTGGGCGAAAATTGACAACAAAAACATATTTGTTATGTTTACTAAGGATACCTATTAGCGGCGACGCATATTGTCAGTAGAGTAAACTAATTCTTTCCAACAAATTCATTTTTGTTGCAAATACTAATGTATTAAACACTTTACTTGGGTTAACAAATTTTTTATTAGGACCAACAAAAACAATTTCAACAAAAAATTTATTGGTTGATAGAACAGATTTGTTTTTTCAGTGTATTTCAAGTTACAACTGTATATACTTATAACTATGGCTATATTTTATATTATATATTATCATATAAGCCTATTAAGATAAAATTTATAAATTGGAAAAAAGCCATATTTGAAAAAATCAAAAATCGTTATTTCTGAGAATTTTGAAAAAAAGTAAGACAACCTTTTTTTAAAAATTTTCTTAAAAAATGTTGTTTATAATTTTTTTTTCGGAATATGTCCTTTCTATTTTACCTGCCTGGTCAGCGGCTAGTATTGCTAGTCGATTAGATAAATCAACAATGGGTACATGAATATGTATACGCGGCGCCGTTTGCGATTTTTTCGAGCTATTGAACCGTTTTAATTCTCGCTTGCAATTTTGAAGTGCAAATTTTTACTGATTTCTTTCGTTTTTGCCAGGTGCTTATCTGGTTTACACCTTATTGCTATAAACTGTCCATGCGTAAACTCCGATGGATTGGAAAATGTCTCGTTGAATTTTATTTAAATCGATATTTACGGTTGGCCAAAAAAGAGATTTATAAACACTTTTAGTGAACGTTTGCGTTCGAAAGGGTCTGAGTTTGGACATATAAACAAACGCATGCTTTCGTGTACCGTATCTGTAGTCTGAGAATCTGTACTTCAAAGGAAAGAAGTTGTGCGATGGACGCTACAAATATGTATATTTAAACGGTTCCTTGCATTTAAAATGCAGTGGAGCAAGGCATAAAATTAAACCCAAAGTATGGAACACCGTTTTATCATTTAACCGACCAATTTTAAAATAACCAAAAATGCAACGAACTTGTAAATTCGCGTTATTTTATTGTTTGAAATTGGTAAAGAAATTTTAATGTTTAAAAGAAACGGCGTCAATTTCAATCAATAGAATTCACTTATGTTATTTCAATGATTGGAATTAACCATTTAAAATTTTAACAAATAAAAAATAAGCAAGTTGAATCCATTCATTGAAATTCCAAATTGCATTTAATCAAATTTCATTTAATGATATTGTGCATTTTATTTAATGAAATTGTGCATTCCATTCAATGGAATTGTGCATTGCATTTAATGAAATTGTGCATTCCATTCAATGGAATTGTGAATTACATTCAATGAAATTGTGCATTCCATTCAATGGATTTGTGCATTTCATTCAAAGGAATTGTACATTCCATTAAATAAAATAGTGCATTCCATTCAATGGATTTCTGCATTTCATTTAATGAAATTCTGTATTCCATTTAATGAAACTGATTACACTGCTACATTATTTTTTAACATTGGCAGTAGTGGATCTGCGTATATAACTAATTTTAAAGTTTGAAAAAAAAACAGCGTCAATTTCAATCATTAAATTTCAAAGTTATTTTACTGAATGATTGGTATTAACCACTCCTAATTTTAATGAATAAAACAAACATTGTTGGCGTATTTTATCCATTAAAAATAAGCAAGTTGAATTCAATTAATTGAAATTATGCAATCCATTCATCCATTCAATGGAATTGTTCATTCCATTCATTACATTGAATGAAATTTACTGAAAACACTGTGCGGGGCCCCGCAGGTCATATGAGATCTACTGCGCATGAATACAATCATCCAAAAACTCCTTCGTGTAATTTTTCCAATTTTTATTGTAGAGCGATATTATTTGTTATTTATCACAAAGTGGAAATTTCAATAAAATCGGACAAAAATTGTTGAATTGTCGAATTTTGTCTAGAAAATGTGAAATAATAATAGTGAAAAATATTGGGTGTTTTAAATAAGCTTGTTACTTATCTAAAAAGCGCCCAGTCTTCTTAAGTATTAAGAAGACTGGGCGCTGAAGCTTAAGTGAAATGCTTTTTGATTTTAAACAAAGTCAATTGTAGGACCTACCTATTTAAATTTTTTTTAAATTATTAAATGTAATTATTTAAATAAATTGACTATACTCTTTTTTAAAAGACAAGGTAATCTGTTATATACGCAGATCCAGTACGGCCAATGTTAAAAAATAATGTAGCAATGTAATCAATTTCATTGAATGGAATGCACAATTCCATACAATGAATGAATGGATTGCTCAATTTCAATTAAGTAATGGAATTCAATTATTTTTAATGGATAAAATACGCAAACAATGCACACGTTTTATAAACGCCATTTTAGTTACGAGTTTTATTAGGCACGAGCAAAGCTTGCGAGCGAGTGTTTAATAAAAATGAGTGTATAGAGAAGTTTATAAAACGAGTTGCATACTATACTTTATCTACGTCAAACAGAAATAAGAATTTAAAGCCAATTTTATTTGTTAATATTTGACATCTTAGATGGGCGCCCGCTAAACTTCGAATTTTAAATAGTACCAAAGTAATCTCCATTTAGTTTAAAAATGTAACCAATAGTAACTTAATAAAAGAAAGGAAAAACTGTTACATTCAAAAAATTATTTTAAACGTAACGTAACAAAACTCTTATGACAGATCAAATTATTGTTAATCTTATAAGGCATCATCCATAAATAATGATGTGGGGAGGAGGTTAACAAATTTGTGACACTCTGTGACCAAGTCACATGACATCGTTTATTGACAATACAAAGCTACCGTACGTGAATAAATATTGAATAAAAAAATACCCAATAAAAACAAAACAAAAGCATTCTATTAAAAAACTATAATATAAATAAAATATTATTTATCACATTAAAACATTATTTTGTTTGCTTATTAATGGTATCAGAGACCACTGAAGTTTTCCTCTTGCAAAATGTGCTAGTCATTTTATCTGCGTCTTTTTGCAATTCAGGGTATACTTTTGATACCAATTGGTTTAATTCAAACATTTGCATCTAGCATGAATTTAAAACAATAAAATAACGCAAATTTACAAGTTTGTTGAATTTTTTGGTAACTTTTAAACTGGTTGATTAAATGATAAAACGGCGTTCCATACCTAATTGATTTAAGAATAACACTATGAAACAAAAAAATGTTTATGGTATTTTTTTGTATCCATGGTGGCAGAACACCATTATAAGTATAACATCGTCATTTGTTTTGCTGAACTGTCAACATTTTGACATAAGTTAATAATTATTTTACCTTGTCAGATAATTATAATTTATGCTATTGTACAGATGTTATTGGTCTTTTTAAATAAATTGGGGTTTTATTTAAATCCGAAGACGACTTTTTATTGACAGTTCTTCAATAAGTCTTAAGGCTGTTCTGCTACATAACGTTAATGACTTGCCTTCCAACCCAGTCGCTCATTCTGTTCATTAACAATGTTAAAATGTTATTACAAAAAACAAACTATGACCAATACAATTGGATGTCTGTGGAGATATTAAGATGTTAGGATTTCTGCTCGGTTTGCAGGGTGGATATACTAAATTTAGTTTTTTTGTGCCTATGGAATAGTCGAGCTGATGCCGAACACTACGTAAGACGGGAATGAGTCGATAGAACTGATACCTGGCCAACACAATGTTATTAAGGAAGCTCTTGTTTCTACAAATAAAATTCTGCTGCCACCGCTTCATTCATAGAGCTTGAACTTGTGAAACAATTTGTCAAAGCGTTAGACCATTCATCCAAGGCATACAAACATATTCGTGCAATGTTTCCGAAGTTGGAGTATTTGTGGTACCTCAAATAAAACGAATGTTGAAATGCCAAGAGTTAGAAAATAAGATGTCTTTATTGAAAAAAAAATGCTTGGCAATTGGCGATTGCTGGTGATAGGTTTTCTCGGGAATCACAAGGTAGAGAATTACAGAGAAGTGGTGGACACCCTCTTAAGTCATTTTCATCAACTTGGATGTAGAATGTCTCTGAAAGTGCACTTTGTTCACTCACATCTAGATTTTTTCAAGCCGGATTTGGTTGATGTGTCTGAGGAACATGGCGAGCGTTTTCATCAAGACATTCAAGTGATGGAAAAGCGATATCAAGGCCGGTGGGACACGGCAATGATGGGCGAGAATATATTTGGCTCTAATCAGATCCGAAAAATCGACGTCTAAAAGGAAATGTCGTTCAAATGTTTATTTTTAAATTGTTTTTGTTTTCTTTATTAAATAATGCTTGAGAAATCACCTTTTTTTTATTAAAAAAAAAACAAGTAAATTTTTGTGGCTTTTGTGGTTTTTTTAATATTTATATTATATGTCTGCATTTTGTAAGCTTATGTTGATGTATAAAAAAGCAGTAGTTTATTAAAATAAATTGCTAAACGTTTTAGTGTAAACAGTATTTTTTACTAACATTTACCGCCCTGTAGATCAGATCATAGATTTGATAAGTTAGCCCCAATTGATCATAAACAATGACAAATTGAAGATAAACACAAACTTCACAAACTACATATTGTAATGAGTTGCAATTAAAATTAAATCGTTATCGTACATTTTCTTCTTTTACTTTCAACGCGATACTGTGATAAATACCCGAAAAATCCCTTGTAAGCATATGTTTGGTAAATGTTGACCTCATAATCACAGATTATATTGAAGCAAATGAGCGCATATTCGTACGCGTTCGACTGGATTCGATCGATAAGTGTATACGCACCTTTAGACTAGCTTAACCTTGCTTGTAAAACGGTAAATTTAGAATTGCGGCTAATACCTGAAACAAAAAAAAAACCATTAGTTTACACGCCACAAAAAATGTTGTAACAGATTAGCTTAAGTTTTTTGGAGTGTTTAGATCCAAATAAATGTTTGACAATGGCCGACATTGGCATTAAAAAGCGGGCGAAGTATACTTCGCTATAGCTCACAGACGTAAAATAAAAAACAGGGTAAAACAAGCACAATTAAATTATACGTATACGTTGTAAGGTCAAAATCAACTACTTAGTTGAAAATACTTTAAACATTACGTGCGTAAAATTCTAAACAAATTTATAAACAACAAATAAACTAAAACCCAGTTATACTAGATTTAAGAGTAAACATTTTTTTCCTACGACCCCTATGTAAAAGTCACATTTCGTATTGCGCATTACATATATATATATAATATACATAAAATCGTTACTTTTCATTCAAGTTTTGCCATATTTAATATGGCAAAACTTGAATGAAAAGTAACGATTTTATGTAAAAAGTAGCTGGTTTGTGTAAAAAGAAAGACAAATTGGTATAAAGTGTCAGATAATTATATCTTATTAAATTTACTAGATTTAAGTACGCATTTAAATTAACACCAGCACCATTGGTGCGATTCGTAAGTAAAGAACCATGTCAAACGTCTTATAAATTGCCTTTGTATATATACTTACACTATATATAAGATTTCTTTAAGAGGACCACACACTAAGGGGTTTGGGGTATCTTTTTGTGAGAATTGAATGTATTAGTTAGTTTTTAGTCAGGTTCCTTGTTAAACACATGTATAATAATTAGTAAATTACTTAAACAACTACCCGTGTTTAATTAAAATACATCTCTAACAAGTCAGAAGTGTGGATTAGAGACCCAAATTAGTGATAACAAGTTCGATATTAAGTTTACGCTAAGTGATATAACAACTACCCGTGTTTAATTAAAATACATCTCTAACAAGTCAGAAGTGTGGATTAGAGACCCAAATTAGTGATAACAAGTTCGATATTAAGTTTACGCTAAGTGATATAATTTTACGTCAATAATAAGTGTACATAAGTGAAATAATTTAACGCCGCCAACGTTACGTTTAAACGACATTGTATGTGAGTGAGTGATCGTCGATAAAACGCAAACGCCACAAACGTTCGCCTAGTACGATCTCCAGCTCTAGCTCTAACTCCAGCTCCAGTTCCAGTTCGAATGACACGCAAGGTGAAACAGCTAAGAAAAGAAATAGTAGGGTTAAAAAACGCCCAAAAGGGATTGCAACAAGAACAGTAACCATCGAAGGGGCAGCAAACCTGTAAATTTATAAAATAGTATGCGACAATTGCAGCACCACTTACAAAAAAAGGACAACTGGTGGTCATGGGCCGAGCCGCAACAAAAGGAATTTATAACTATAAAACAGATGCTTACAACTGGCGCTATCTTATACATTTAAATTAAAAAGGAAACTGCACACAGATGCTAGGTCAATTAGACTTGGGTACGATGTTACTACAATTCGAAAAAGAAAATCGCCGACGAGTAGTATCGTACTACAAATAAAAGCCCAGAATAAAGTAGTAAATTACACCCCATTGAGAAGACCCCCGTGCCCTTTCACACATTGCACATTGACCATGTCGGACCGTTCGAAACAAGTTACCGGAAACAAAAATACATATTTACAGTGGTAGACGCTTTTACAAAGTTTGTGATAATCGAACCAGTGCGCAATGTTAAAACACGACATGCATTAAAATTCCTGACCGAAATTGTACATTTATTTGGCGTTCCGACGCGTATAATTAGCGATCGGGGTACCGCATTTTCGTCAGCCAGTTATAACGCGTTTTGCAAAAACTATGGTATTAAACATGTTTTAAAGGCCTTGGCTACTCCGAGAGCCAACGGTCAGTGCGAGTTTTATAATCAAACGGTTGTTAACGCGTCAGCTACAACGGCCGCCAATAAAGACCCGCGCGAGTGGGACTAGTACCTACCAATTCAAAGTGCGCTAAATACGTCACACAATAAAGGAATTAGTGCAATACCGATGGAGGCGCTCAATGGTTACAATACCAGGCATGCCGCAGACGCTCACCTTCTTGTCGAGGTCCGCGACGAGTTAAGCCTCATTAAGAACCTCGTAATTAGTGGAATAAATTAGTGGTTTCAATTAACGTAAAAGTTTGTCTTATGAATATACACAGTGTTGTTCACAACCAAAAAATTAGTGGTAGTACTTTTCAATTAGTGGAAAAAGTTTGCAAACTTCTAACTTTTACCACTAATTATAATTGGAAACCAGCTTTGCGCATGTGCGCGGATATTTTATGTCCAAAGCAAAAAGTTTAAGATTTACCACTGAAGGTAAGGTTATATAAATATTATTGTAATGGTTGTAAAAAATATTATTTTAATATAATTAATATTGTTTATGTCAGGTTAAGAAGAATGGACAATCTTTTAGCAAATTCCCTTAATTTTAGATGATCGTTTTGTGTTAATTATAAGTATAATTGAAACCACTAATTTTTTCCACTAATTACGAGGTTCTGAATAAGGCTTTAACCCGACTCGTTCTAGCAGCAGTTTGAGACAAAATTGCGCAGCACATAACCGAATATCAAAGACGGCAGGAGAAACGCTACAAGACCCGGCGCGACGCCGTCCAGTATGAAATAGGGGACCTCGTCATGGTCACCATGGCCTTTTTGCATTTCACGGGTCCTCATTAACGACCGTTATGAAGTCGAGGACTTGCGCGAAGGGCGCAAGCGGACAAAGTCGGTGGCCGCAGCGGATCACCTTAAGAGGTGGATCAGTTTCCAAGACGGAAAAAAAACTCGACAGCGTTACCTGGGGAAAACTATTATATAACGAATGAAATTTTTTGATTTCAGATGATCCAGCACCAAGTTATGAGGGGCACCGCAATTCAACTTTTTTTCGAGACACTTCCGAACAATTGCTGCCATTGCCGTATTTTTTAATATTTCTTTGTACAAATTTGATGAAACATTCTTCGAATGTCATACTTCAATGTACCATTGGTTGAGTAAAGAAATTTTAAATGCGTCGTCAGAAAAAAAATCACGAAAACATGGCTTTTTTCGTATGATTTAACCTTACCCCCCCTTGTTGTTCTCCTACAAGCTACTAAATAACAGTCACAAATGACTTTTCGCAAACCGTTGCAACGCGTTGGAAGTAGCAGCTACCCGGTAACGACTACCAGCGAATTTGCAGGAGAAACGTTGAAAATGTGTTATAGTCTTATAGTCTATAATTTATACGAGCCCTAACCACATAATGTTCGGACACTTCATAATTTATACAGAAATTTTTTTCGTGAATACCATCTCAAAATTATTAGAAGTTATGAAAAATTCAGCTTATTTTGGCATATACCCCTCGAAGCGATTTTTATTTTTAAAAAGTTTACCTTTTATTTTTAGCTTTTAAAAAAAGGCTAACTTTTTAACTTTTTTTTGCATGAGTAAAAAAAGTTATAAATGGGCCCATTAAAAAGAACATAAAATATTATACAAACCCTGAAAATTTGGTAAAAATTGTATAAATAATAAGAAAGTTATAGCGATATATATATCTGCAAAATCTCCCGTTTCCTAAGAAAATTGCAAAAACTCTTTAAAAATAGCATTTTTAAATTACTTATACTTTTTTATAACTTATTTATTTTTTACCAAATTTTCAGGGTTTGTATAATATTTTATGCTCTTTTTAATGGGTCCATTTATAACTTTTTTTACTCATACAAAAAAAAGTTAAAAAGTTAGCCTTTTTTTAAAAGCTAAAAATAAAAGGTAAACTTTTTAAAAATAAAAATCGCTTCGAGGGGTATATGCCAAAATAAGCTGAATTTTTCATAACTTCTAATAATTTTGAGATAGTATTCACGAAAAAAATTTCTGTATAAATTATGAAGTGTCCGAACATTATGTGGTTAGGGCTCCTATATAAAGTAGTGTACATTACTCGAATGGTAAAGCAATTACAAAAACAAACATAGTCCAAAAATGTCTTAATTATAATTAAATATAAATAATTATTTTTTATTTAAAACAATCATATCTTAAAAACTTATAAAGATAGACTTGTGCTTTTTAAACCTTATGATTTGTCATAAAAATATCTATTTTTTAATGTCATATATCATATCTAAATATATATAAATATCCAAATTAACGATTACTGCCTCAAAATTTTAATTTAAAATATAATTGTACGTAAATACAATTATACATACTTTTTGTAAAATATTAAATAACCAGTACTTTTTGTTGATTTATAGCAATCTTAAGACAATACCGTAATTAATTTAAATATATTTTAATTAATTTTAATATACTTTTTTAAATCTGACTCATGTGTCAGATATTTTTTCCGTTGCGTTACCTATAGAATATTAAAAAACATATACCTATGGCAATAATCTTGGCAATCACGTGATCAACATATGATGTATACATTATACAGCTGAATTTATTTATTCAGTCAGGAAAAATATATTGGTTGAAAGAGGTGCCGGTAACGCGAATGTAATAATTGTTTGACCGCTAAGTTATTTAAAAAATATATTAAAAGAACGTAAGAAAATAGTTATTTGTTTTACAAGTGTTGAAAAGCGACTTTTTCATGCGAGTTATTAAGTTGCCCAAGAGGCCGTTAGGCCGAGTGTGCATTAACACGAGCTTGAAGAAAGCTTTTCTCACAAGTATAACACAATGTTTTTTCTGCGACCCTTTTATTTTTTATTATTTTTAAATACAAATCAAAATAACCTAAAAACTTTTTTGACAGCTGAATGTCAAACGATGCTTTCCGGTTCTTTTCACACAGACCTGTCACTTTTCACACAGAAATGTCACTTTACATTCGTGTTTTGCCTTGCCAATGAAAAGATTCATTTTCTAAGCAACGATGCCATCATGAAAAGTGACTTTTACATAGAGGTCGTAGAAAAATACTATTTGTCATGTTTGGTTGGTTTTAGCCTAATATAAGACATTACAGCCATTAATTACTCTCAAAGCGCATTGAGAGTAATTAATGGCTGTAATGTCTTATATTATTTTTGAAATCTGGTTTTACAATACTTTTTTCACTGCGTTACTGAGTCTATTATGTTACCTTATGGTAAAGCAATAGAATTTTTTGATAACAAAATAGATATTTACCATCACTTTTATTAATTAGTTTATTAAGTACATTATCTTACTTTTCCAGATGCCGTTAACAGCAGCAAAATCAGAAACGTTATAGAGAAATGTTTTTTTAAACAACAAACTTTTACAAACTTCAAAAATTGACGAGGTTATATAATTTTTTGTATGCGACTCAAATTTACGTAAATGCATGTACAATGAATGTGGAAGATGTAGAAATAAAGAAATCTCTTTTGCACAGTGAACAGTTTTAACTTCGATATTTAATTGTACGGTGGGTAAGAAAAGAAGAAACGTTTAAAAAACAGTGAAAGACAAAGAAAGTCATGAAAATACAGTGTTTAGTATTATGGAATTAGAACCAACAGAACAATCTCTTTCTGTACTATTTCGAACGATAAACGCCACAATCCAGGTTCCATTTGGGCACACCTGCATCCAATACTTAAAATGATATGAGAAAACAAAAATTTACCTGTTTATTATTATTTGGATATAATTGAGTAATTAAATTACTGGATAATGCATGGTGGACAAACAATTAAAAAACATGTACAACTTACCTTGAAAATTCGGGATTAGTTTTTTTTATCATTATGATATCATTTTTACTTTTGCAGTATTTTTAACCGTAACGGTATTCTGAGTTCTTTATCCAAAGTAATTCATACCCCCAAGAAATTAGCAAATATAACAAACAACCAAACACTACCCCATCCAGAGATAACCCATACACTTACATCAATCGGCGTCACCAGAAATACCGATTAATCAGTTGATCACATTTAAGTATAGGCAGTGCCTATTAGGCACGTATACGTATACGCGATTGCAGGTAGCCGCTGTGAGGTGTGGCAAAGGATGCCCTGGCGCGTTTGTATGAATTTTAGCAATCATTAAATTGAATATAGGCCGCATTGAAAAAATGGGAATGATAATAACAAGTATGTTTCAAGACAGTGAAAACATTGGTATTCACTGTAAGACAGTAATAACTAACTTGACCTTAGTTTCCATTGGAATAAAAATCATAAACATTAAAAGAAACAAAGACTATTCTTATTTCATTTGTTTTTAATTTTTGGTTGAAGCATTATAACTTTTAATCAATGTTATATGTAATTAAATATTGTTAATTTTACCTTGGTCAGATAAACTTTGAATGCAATAATTTCTAAAATGTTCAAGGAAGTACACATTTCCATTAGGTTTAAATCTAAAGAGCCATTCACTCTATAACAAGTAATTTTAACTTGATAATATTGTGTTATGGGCTGAATATAATATTTGTAATAACATCAATCCCTTACCCTCAATTGCTCCAAACATATTTGATTGAATAAACTTTAACTTTTATTGGAAAATGAAAAAATAATTATTTTTTATAATCAATTATAGCATTGTTATTGACAATATCAAAGCGTTTTTTTCTGTGTAGACCTTTTGCTTTTTTTGTGTGCCTGTGTTATTAAATTAGCAGGAGGGTTTTTTTGTAACACATATTAGCAACTAAAATCAACATAAATGTTAGGCTCAGATATGTCACTTTATTTGACATTATTTTGCTTACAAATGCAATATTCCCCGCAGCACAATATCCTCACTATCTTTCAAGGCGTTCGGATGGACTCAGCACTGGGAATTGTTTACCTTTAGCTTAAAAATACAGTACCTATTTAAAGTCTATATTATAGAACTGTCTAAAAGAATTATAGTATCTCGGCGAGATTGTTAGAAAGGTTGTATCTCACGAAACCCTCTAAAAAAGTATCATAATTATGATAAAATATAAATTTATTTATTAAATTAAATATTAATATCAAATTCTTTTATTATTTTCTTTTACCATCATTTTAAATTTAGTTTTAATTAAATCAGAAATCCAACTGATCTAACTATATAAATTTGATTTAAATAATAAAAAAGATATTGCTTAAAGCAGGAAACTTAAAAGCAAAAAATAATTGTCGCGCTTTTATTATCCGTATTATAAAATGTCAGTTAGGGCCCATAAAGAAAAGGAATGGCAAGCCATAAATTTTAAATCAATATTAAACATAATGGATATATGTATCTTTTATGGCATACAATATTGGTCTATTTTATTAGGGGGCTAGAAAATATGCTTTTTCGCCGCAAAATGTAAATTAACCATGCGGTCGTACCCAAATGATGTAATGGAACAGAAAATATCCAATTTATTTGATATACATAGAAACAGTGTGTATTAAAACAAATAGATACAATTAAATAAAAAAGTGTCAAACTTATATTTTTCTAGCCGTATAATCAATGCGTCAGTCTGAGAAGTGCACTAAGACTTTGCGTACGCCTTTGTAAGAATTTTCTCAAATAAAATGGTGGCCTATTCGAATTTAGAAAAAAAAATATTTTCGTTATTTAAGAATTATTTTTATTTGTCAATTTATAGTTTTTATTTTTAACGAATTCGTTTGTTTTGTTTTAATGCATTTCTGCAAACAAATACAAAATGTTTACATTAAATTTCACATATTTCACACTAATGTGGAAAATTTATTTCTTAAAAACTATAAACATTACCCTACGACAGCGTCGGAGTTCCTGTGCACAGATTAAACTGAATTCCCTTGTCTGTGGCTGCATCTGTTGCCATATGTTATTTTTGTTTCCTAGAAGGGTTGTTTTTCTTACTTTTTAATTTGAAAAGTAAGAAAATTAACTAAATCAAATTATTGTCACCAAGATCGATAAACTAAAAATTCATTGTATTAAGATATATAAGTTTAACAACTGATGGGTGTCTTTCCTTAAGGAACTAACCTTTTGGTTACTAAAAATCCATTTGCGCCTCTTTTCCAAAATTTTACCTGATAGCCGCTGTCTGGATCACTCTTAACTCCTAAGGTAGTAAGAGCTCTTGAAAGGCTTTTTGACATTGTTTAATGTTTATTATTGTTTAATATTATACAAAGCGCTGTTTATCTATAGAAGGTTTAAACTTATATATTTTAAAACAATTGTTGGGTGTACTATCTTAAGGCACTAACCTTTTGGATGCTAAAAATCTATTTTACATTAATTTAAACTACTAGTGAAACAAATTTTAAATAATAAAAAAAAAATCTCGAAAGTCCAATGATATTTAAAAAATCTGTTAAGAGCTCTAACTCTCAATAAAGAAAACATTTTCTTATTATTTTTCGTCGAATAGTATAAAGTTCTTTGTAACAAATTACCATTCTAGTGGCTTGTTACTTGAAAATTATCGCAAGGCATGGCAGTCGGTAGAAATTAGAGGCGTATATGCATGCGGTAAATTTGCATAGATTTATAATGGAATTAAGTAAGCTGTTCTTGTTACCGTAGATATCTATCTATACGTATCTGATCAATTGCTATTCCGGTAAGAACACTTAGTCGTCGTCTTTACTGCAAGTATACTTGTGGAAAAATTATAACTTTTCAAGCTGGCCAGTCTTTAACTTTTCTAGAGTAATTTAGGTATGCTGGGTACACCTATTAATCGTCACTATAGCTTATAAGCACGCGCTAAGTTATAACATACTTGAACTTGCCTGGATATTCATAAGCTACGGCGAAATGTCAACATAAATCCACAAACTCATTTATGGCAAAAACTAAGAAGAAAACGTGCAAATATAATATAAATATATGTCCTATATAAAACATATTTCAAGCATTAAGTACCAATGAACCTTTAAACACCAAAACTATACAGAGTAATAAAACTACACAAAGACAACTAACCAGTCAGTAGTTTTATAAATCTCCAGCTAACTACCTAAGCGAATAAACAATAGACATATTTACAAGAATAACAAACCAAAATATTACATTAACAACTCTACTCTAAAAGTAAAACAGTGAAATTTTCACTATTTCCGTCAGTGAGTTATAATTCACTGTAAAATTAGTGTTTTTCAATATAAATTAGTGAAATTTTAACTTCTCCAAATTAGTGTTTTTTATTATCACTACTTTTCCGGAACTCCCGACATAAAATAGTGAAATTTTGACTTTTTTGAACTAAACCTATTTCACTAATTTGTACAGTGTAATTTCCACTAAATAAATTAGTGCAAAGAAATCGCTACATGAAAAATTGAGTATTTACTAATTGCTAGTGGTATACTTATCACTGCGGCAAATAGTTAATATGCACTGTCAATCAGTGAAAATCCACTGTTTCATTTTTAGAGAGTAAAGAACTGACTGAGGCACTTAAAACCATAAAAATAACTAACAACGATACTTCGACATTTTAAGTCTATTAACAAACGTCCCAATAAAAGAAGAAAAAATATTAAAACAACACAGAAAAAGTCTTAAAACAACACATTCCTAACCACCCACAAGAAATAGAACCAATTCTTAAATAATTCCAAATAACCAGCGAACAAAACTACTGTCAGTTCAAGAAAATCTACAAAATGAAGGAAGGACTTACTATGGGAACCCCAAATTCCTGCCTTTTAGCCAATATTTTTTTTAATAAACTAGAAAACTGGATCTTTAACAAATATCACAACATTACAACAAACATTAAATTCTCAAAAAAATACATGGACGACATTTTCCTAATCTGGACTGGCAACATATTTACTAAAAACCTCCACTAACACATTCATAATTACACAAAAACATTAACTTCACTATAGAAATGAAGAAAATAATAAATTAAATTCCTGGACTATAACTATCACAAAGAACGAAGGAACGCTAAATTATAAAATCAATAGGAAACCACAACCACCTCCACACTGATACCATCCAACTCTTACCATCCAGATAAACATAAATTGTCAGCCTTTCTCAGCTATAGCTATGAATACATACATAGAGCCCTAAATATGCCCATGTCTATCAAGGATAAAGAAAATAAAATGAAAATAATAAAACAACAAACGGATAGTAAAATAAGAACAAGAATCCAAGAACATCTTTAAAGACAACAAAAACTCAAATTTAGGTACACACATACATGCCACCGGATACACTTTTGAAGAACAATGTCATTCTACACAACCAATAAAAAAGTACCAAACTCACCTTGCTAGAAGCCATGGAAATCCATAAATTCAAGCATTATTTTGAAGTAAGTTTATATTTGTTTATTTATTTACCACCACCCTATTATTTTACAAAAAAGACACTTTATTTTAACGATTGTATGACATTTGACACATGTAAAATAACTTAAAACTAACTTTAGCCAGTGACTAAAAACCTGTTGCTAAAGCGCCATAAAGCTACAACTTGTCAATGTGTATTTAAAATGGCAATTAGTGTCATGAAAACATGTACGATAATGGGTGTTTTAAAACTGGGTGTAGAAAATTGTATATTACGCATAATGTATCAAGTTTGATAAACGCCATTTTATAAAAGTTTATAAACGAGTTCCATACTATACTTTTTCTACGACAAATACTTATTATTATCTTAAAATGATTTAAATCAAATATTTGTATAGAGCGCCGTCTGTGTTACCGTCAAATGTCAAATATTTATGTGTTATAATGGTTATAAATCGAAATGTATTCCTTGAAAATCGATTAACAACAGTTTTTCACAGTGAAATAAAAGAAAATGTTTTATGAGCACTTTACGGTGGAGTCCGAGCTCGAATTTAAGTTATATCCAGTTTACTTCCGGCGAAATTAAAAGGTCAGTACAATGTTCATATAAACTTTTTAAATATTGGCGTTAAGAAACTGTTTAATGCCTTTGTATTTTTGTATTGGGATAATAAAATAATTTTTACATTTGACATTTAAGAAATGTCAACTAACTTAAATCTAACTTTAGCTCGTGACTAAAAACCTGTTGCTAAAACGCCATAAAGCCACAACTTTTCAATGTGTTTTTAAAAGGTTTCTTAGGGCAATGGAAACATGTACGATAATGGGCGTTTAAAAGGTGGGAGTATACTTTTTTCTATAGAAAAAAGTATTTATAACCAAATTATAATTTTTTTAATAAAAAATAATCAGGATCCACATTTTCGAATACTCTATATAAAAAGGGTCCTATAAGAAAATAACTTTCAATTAGCTAAGTTTTGCGATAATGCATCATTCATGTCTGCGGTAAATACGAAATTCTAACGACATGTTTTAGGTCTCATGGATGGCATTTAAAGATTTTCCACTAGATTTATCTCGGTTTTTTATGGACAGCGGTGCGCCACAGTATTTGTCGATCGCATCGACAAAGTTTCAAAGTGTATATTTATTGCGATACGGTTTCATTAACTTAATATCAATTAAATGTTGCATGAACTAAATTCGGATATTTATCGGTCCCACGAACTGAAACTTTTCTGAAAAATAAAGGCCCACGTCTAATTAATAGTTTACATTATAAGAAATAGTATATTACACTACAAGGGCAGAAAGTGTGAGATTCCTGCACTGCGCGCCATGATGCCCGAGGCGAAGCCGAGGGCATCATGGCACCCAGTTCAGGGCTCTCACACTTTCTGCCCGTGTAGTGTATACTATTTTTCTTGCTACCCCGCAGAAAATACGGGAAAAAATTAAATGTATATAAAAAAACTTGTGTCAAAATTAAAATCTGACGTTTAATTTAATTCTGACGTTTACATTCAAAATCAATCAAACTGTAGCGTTGTCATGGTTATTCAGCGGTGCCAATACAGTAAAAATAAAAGGTTGTATTTTAATTAACAAATTACTACTTTATAACAAATAAAAGTACCATTAAACACTTAAAACAACATAAAAAGTAAAAAAGTAAAAACATAAATTGTTTATTTGTTGTTATAATTGCAAAATTATGGTTTAAAACTGTCATATTTTTGTGTTTCTCATGTTGGCAGTACGAAATTTGAATGTTAAACACACGACTAATAGTATATTACACTACAAGGGCAGAAAGTGTGAGATTCCTGCACTGCGCGCCATGGCGCATCATGGCGCGCAGTTCAGGGCTCTCACACTTTCTGCCCGTGTAGTGTATACTATTTTTCTTGCTACCCCGCAGAAAATACGGGAAATTAAATGTATATAAAAAAACTTGTGTCAAAATTAAAATCTGACGTTTAATTTAATTCTGACGTTTACATAACAAATTACTACTTTATAACAAATAAAAGTACCATTAAACACTTAAAACAACATAAAAAGTAAAAAAGTAAAAACATAAATTGTTTATTTTTTGTTATAATTGCAAAATTATGGTTTAAAACTGTCATATTTTTGTGTTTCTCATGTTGGCAGTACGAAATTTGAATGTTAAGCACACGACTAAAAAATTTTTACTCCCGCTATTAGAGTGTGCGCGTATAGCTTGACCAATGCAAGAAACGTAAACTTTCTGCCGTGAAATCGGGGACGAAACAACGTATTTTGAGTCGAGGTAGTAAGAAAAAAATTTTTACTCCCGCTATTAGAGTGTGCGCGTATAGCTTGACCAATGCAAGAAACGTAAACTTTCTGCCGTGAAATCGGGGACGAAACAACGTATTTTGAGTCGAGGTAGTAAGAAAAATGTTTTGTTATTATATTCGAATAAAAGGCACCTATTTCAACAAAATATTTATTTTTAAAAGACGTTTTGAAACACAAACCGCGTGATTTCACGAATGTTAAATTTATTTCTTTAGTAAGAAATAACTACTCTCTAAAAATGAATTAGTCAAAAATGACTAATTACTACAGTTATTAGTGGCTGCTTTTTCACTTATACCATGGTATACTATGGGATAGCATGGTATACCTGACATATAATATTCAATTCTTATGTAAAAGTGTCCCCTGAATCCGGAAATACTCTCAAAAATTATAAAAGTAAAGCAGTTTTTGAGATATAGTCAATTCCAGGGCGCCCGCTAAACTTCGAATTTTAAATAGTAACAAAGTTTAGTTTAAAAAAGTAACCAATAGTAACCTAATAAAACAAAGGAAAAACTGTAATATAAATAAAAATATTTTAAACGTTACATAACAAAACTCTTATTACAGATCAAATTATTGTTAATCTTATAAGGTATCATACATAATCGATGATGGGGGATTAACAAATTTGTGACACTCTGTGACCAAGTCACATAACATCGTTTATTGACAATACAAAGCAAAAATTACTGGGTAACCAGAATCTAGTTTGGGCTACCGTAAGTGAATAAATATTGTATCAAAATCTAAAGTTTTCCTCTTGCAAAATGTGCCAGTCATTTTATCTGCGTCTTTTTGCAATTTATTTTTATTTGCTCTTTTGTGCAATGCAGAATAAAGCATGGCTTGCGCAAATTTACTACTAAATATTTTTTGTTCAAAAAGTCTCTTCAAGAAAAACGATTATTTTATAAAACCTGATTGATAAATATAGGACATTTTTTGAAAAATATGAATATAAAAAGAAAAATTACGTCACTAGAAACAGTTAAAAGCTGCAAATTTAAAAACAAAATAAATAAAATCTTTCAATAAAAAAATATTCGACCACGACCATTTTGTCGCCAATCCCCAATTTAAAAGTTTTAGTCCAATTGGCAGTTCTCAAATTGCGTTTAAAATGACAACAGCGCTGGTAGGAGCATACACACTAGGGTGGTGCGAAATATGAATATTTTTAAAATTGAAAACGCCTGTATATAGAATACTTGTGTATGGTAAAAATAAGTATTTTTTGTAATTTTTTTAATTTTTTTTAATTTCCTTTCACTGCCCCAAAGCCATCTTAAATATAAAAATTATTATATTCAGAGGGAGGTGGAAAACAGTTTAAAAACTTTTTTGAGTCAAAATGTTATTTTTAGCATAATTAACTTTTACAAAATAAAGTAATTTGAATAAAAAAAAAACAATCTAAATGGAGCTCCCCGGTCAATTTTAAAAATATAGCTGTACAAGCTAAACTATAAGTGATACAGAAACATATTTCTTAACAAATTTGCAGGGCACAAAATTCCCTACAAAATTGTCATTGTCATAATATTGTATCAAAATCTAAAGTTTTTCTCTTGCAAAATGTGCCAGTCATTTTATCTGCGTCTTTTTGCAATTTATTTTTATTTGCTCTTTTGTGCAATGCAGAATAAAGCATGGCGTTTAAAATGACAACAGCGCTGGTAGGAGCATAAACACTAGGGTGGTGCGAAATATAAATATTTTTAAAATTGAAAACGCCTATATATAGAATACTTGTGTATGGTAAAAATAAGTATTTTTTGTAATTTTTTTAATTTTTTTTAATTTCCTTTTACTGCCCCAAAGCCATCTTAAATATAAAAATTATTATATTCAGAGGGAGGTGGAAAACAGTTTAAAAACTTTTTTGAGTCAAAATGTTATTTTTAGCATAATTAACTTTTACAAAAAAAGTAATTTGATTGAAAAAAAAAACAATCTAAATGGAGCTCCCCGGTCAATTTTAAAAATATAGCTGTACAAGCTAAACTATAAGTGATACAGAAACATATTTCTCTACGACTACTTAAGAATAGTAACATTCTAGTGTACTTTTTGATCATAGAAAGGATGTTTTTCTGCAATACTGTGCGAGAATATTCCCACTCTTGTTTAAGAATGGTCACAAGTAACGACATCTCCTGGTTGTTTACAAAACGTAAAAAATTTAAAAATATTTAAATATTACTGTATTATTTATTAATTAAAAAATAATAGCAGTTGTATAATTAAGGTTTAGGCCCAAAAAATTAGTTATATTTATTGTTTTTCAAATATACAAATCAAAATTATAATAAATTTGATATTAAAATGATAAACCAGTTACCTACTATACCGGCTTTGAAGTTTTGACAGATTCAAAAAGTTTAAAAAAAGACCTTTAAAATGTAGAAAAAGAATAGATGTTGACATAGATTACTTGTAAAATTAGTTTTGTATTTGTTACAATGTTATTTTTTTTATTAGTTAGTGTAAATAACTATTTTTAATTATAATAAAGATTTAGGCATACCATTTGTTTAAATTTATTATAATTTACATTATAAAATTGTGACGGCACAAAATGGTTTGACAATACAAAAAACTTAAATGTCAAAAACTGCTTTCTTCTTTTAAGCGTTACTATTCTTACGTAGTCGTAGAGAAAATAATGTCTGAAACACGTTTGGAATAGCATATTCCACTCTCGTAAAACCGTCACACTCGCCTTCGGCTCGTGTGTCAAATTTTTCCTCGAGCGGAATATGCTGTATTCCAAACTTGTTACAGAATGTACTATTCTTAACAAATTTGCAGGGCACAAAATTCCCTACAAAATTGTCATTTACGTTTTTTATCTACAATTAATCTACAATTTATCTTCAAATACGATTTACTGCTATTTTAGAAGATTTTTCAGTAGAACGGCAATTTGTGAAGAACATATTCAACTTAGAGACGTGCTTAAACAGACATTTTTGAAGATAATTTCATCCTGTATAAAGATTTTAGAACCGAAATTCGAAAAAAATATTCTTACTTTGGGAGCGGAAGGAGAAAAGAATAAAAAATTGTTTTTAATTTTTTTTAAAGGGAAATATTTAAAAATTGAATAGCAACGGCTTAAAATAAAAATTAAGAGCTTTGTAATGGCTCAAAATTTTTATTTTCTGACCGATTAGAAGATTTTCAGGTGGGAAATGTCGCTCTAAAATGAAGCACCCTAATCTTGATACACCCGACAGTTTGTGCTTTGCGTGTAATGTTATGTTCGCGCCAGCTGGGTTGCCAAATCGGATTCATATCAGTTGCATAGCTAATAATTCCTTATTTATCACTAAATTTTATGCATAACTCATGAGTATATATATAATATATTATTTTCGCATACGAGTGAATATGCTTAATACACTGTTTAAAATATCTGTGGTGTAAAAAGTAATCTTAAAATGGTGTCAAAATCCAACACCAAGTGGTGTTAATTTAACACCATGAATTATGGTTGAAAATGTGTACCGTTCGCGGCAAAGGCGGTGTGGATCACGCGATGTTCTTAAATCTCGCCTCTGTTGACTTACATGAAGAATATATAAACTCAGGTAATCATTTGCTTTGGTGTAACACTACAAGTTGTTCGATACTAAAGAGACCTTAAATAGGTGGAAACAGCTGTCAATACTTGAAGTATTTTAAGTTACATTATCTCTAGCGAGTTGAAGGTTCCATTTTCTGGAATAATACCACTGGTAATATCCTAGTAATGCGTCAAGGAACTTCCTGTTTCTTTTTTTTTCCTTTTTTTGTGTAGTATGATTTAATTTGTCCACAAACACATAATATTTAACACTGAAAAGGAGTTCAATTTACACCAAGTAAAATTTATTTTAATACTGTGTGAAAGTTAAATTAAAACCATTTTAGTATTTGAATTTACACCGGACCAACGAACCTTATTTAACACCATTTTGGTTTGTATCGATATAGACCATGTTTGGTGTTAATTTGGTGTTAAAATGGTCATGAAATTTTGAACAGTGTACAGGGATATATTGAAATAAGAGAATATATTGGACAGAAATAGTAACTTTAGTAACTTTTTTCAACAAAAAGTAACCAACCAACCAAAAAGTAACTTTTTACTATAAAAGTGACCTAGCGGGAGGCCTGCAATTCCATATTATATGGAAAATTGACTATATCTAAAAAATGTTTTACTTTTATAACTTTTGACGACATTGTCGGATTATGCGGACAATTTTACCATAAGAATTGGATATTATGTCAGGTAAACCATGCTATCCCATAGTATACCATGGTATAAGTCAAAAAGCAGCCACTAATAACTCTAGTAATTAGTCATTTATGACTAATTCATTTTTAATGAGTTAGTTATTTCAGGATTGATAGCTAATCCACAGGGGGTCCGAATCCCCCCTTCGGAATCAGAAAAAACAAAATTTGACTTTTATTTATATTTATGTATAAAGGATTATCTGAAGCTTGTGGACCCCCTTTTTATTAAAATCCTGGATCCTACCCTACTCAGGATAGTTCAAATTAGTGATGAGCCAGAAAAAATATTTTTCAGCAAAAGTTGCCTAATATAGTAAATAACGGCGAATGGCGAAACCGCATCTTTTAAAAATAAGCGAAATTACGTCAAAATAGCACACAGCTATAGCTATATATTTGCTTTAATTGGTAAATTGGAGCAAAATAGCATATTTTATTCCAATAATCAGCTTCATCTTTAGATTTTTGTATATTTAATATTTTATTTATAGCTACTAAACGTTCGTAAATCTAACTATAGTCATTTTCGTGTTTTTACTGTTTTAACAAGTTTTAAATGAATTTCGTTTTCGTCTAAAATGTGCCTCTTACTTATATTTATCTGATTACTACTAACCTACCTTAATAAACTGTTTTATACACTCGTTCCCATGTTCCCGTAGAAAAGTCTGGAGCGTTTCCATGCCTTGCACCGACAGCAAGCGATATCCAGGGCCTCGAGTGTTGGGGTTGTTATTAAGATTGGCAAAAAATATGTTGGAACGCTCATTATTGGTTTGTCCGGTAACGGTCTGTTCGTTTAAGACAGTTGCATCTTGTTGCCCATTTAAGTTGTGGTCGTTGTGGTTTTGCCCGTTCATAAATACAGTGGTGTTACGCATGTTATCTATATTGTCGTTGTTGTTCATGGTAAAGGTTTTTTAAGCTCGATGATTTACTTTAGATGTGATTATTATACGGAATTTGTACACATTATAGGTGCAGTTACAGTCTATTAATACATTTATCACAAAAATAAGATATGTCTTTTGGCAATAGTTATTTATATCAAATATAATAATTTTAGGTACATGTTTACTAATAATCATAAAAATAATATCAGTATTTTACGAGTTATTAATTAATTTACAATTTAACGGCGTAATAAACCAAGATAATATACATCGAAAAGTGGTTGATAATGAAACAATAATTGTTAATTATTAACAATAAGTTCAAATGGTTAATGTTTTATTTTCCAGGAACAATTTTGGAATTATAATCATTACAACTAGAAAGTGATTTTAGGTAGATCTAACAGTAGTTTAATTTTTTGATTGGTTCAAACGGGGTTTTTATAGTCACCCATAATATAAAAAGTGGTATGATTATCATTGATGATATTTTCGAATTGAAACCGAGCTGCAGATTTCACGAGTCTGCAGGACGAGTGAAATGTGATGCTTCGGTTTCAATGAGTAAATATTATCGATTATTAATCATTTTAGGATTTAACGAATTGTCAGTTTGACATTTGAAATTTAAATGTGCTTTAAAATATAAAAAGACTTTAATAAAACTTATTTATTCAAACTTGCCTTAATTTCATTATCGTTTACACCAACCCATCGATCTTTTAGAGTTTATCATTCATTATTTTAATCATATAACAACCACAGGATTTAAATGTCAACAAATGTCAAATCAAGAAAAGTGTCAAAATCCTCAGTAACGTGTAAACAAGGTGATACAAATATTGCCGCTGTGATAAAATGCGTAACTATGGAATACTGGCATTTTATTGGTTCTAATATTAATGAATTGTATTGTCAAGGAGGTAAAAACTTTACCCGATTGGTTTAAATTATTTTTACATACTAGGCTATAATCAATCACTAAAACTTTAGTAGTAAAAGTTGACAATATTGACAATAATAAAGTTTAAATTAAAGAACTCTTAAATATAATAGTTATTTATGTTTAAAGCTGAGAAGTGAGTCTTCTGAAGTAAAAAAAAATACGCCGAATGACACACACATTTTATCTTCAGTTTTATTTCTTAAACAATACTTAAAATAATTATTGTAATAACAATAATTATTGTAATAACAATTATTAAGCATTAAATATTACAGCTAAACGCTCAGACACGTAAACTTAACTTTTGGACAAATCCGTACTTGGTTTAGCTGTATCAGGTCAAAATTCAAAGATATTTTATTTTCAAGTTTTGGAGCATCCCATTAGGAAACACCCCGTATTAATTTAAAAAAAAATAATTTGGCCCATCATTTGAGGTTAACTGATCAAAAGGAACAAGTGTCCCTGAGGTTTTTTTTAGATAATTTAGGAAATTCAAAATGTTTTTTGTTGATTTTTTTATTGAGTATAATTGAGGATATTAAATTATATTATATTAAACAAAATAAAAAGCATAGGAATGTTGGCACAAGAGGTGAAATATATAATTTTACAAATATTAATATACCAGTATACAGTGTGTCCCCGGATCGGATTGCCAATAGGAAAAACTTGTTTAAACCTGATACAGCTAAACCGAGCACAGATTTGGAATCTACGACCGAAAATTATGTTTACGTGTCCTAGCGTTTATCTGTGTAGCGAGTACCGTTCTGGATATCGGAGTGATGACTCATCGCCGGTGAGTCATCGCCGGTGACTCAGCGCTCGAATAATCGAGAGTGTGGAGCTCGCTGGAATGTTCCAGAAGACGTAGGCGCTGTAATATATAAGGAACGGCGCTTCACAGAGCAACCAGTTAAGATTTGGTACTCGCGGCGAAATAAATAAATATAAGTGCAAATAAATAGACTCTTGAACAATAGTGATATATAAATAATTAGTAGTTAAGTGTTAAGTTAGTTTTATAGTGTTTTAAGTGTAGTTAAGTTATTAAATAAATAGTTTAGTTCGTTAATTAACCAGTGCGTGTTTTAATTCACACTACGAACAGTTAAAAACGTTACAATTGGTGTCAGAAGTGGGATTAGTGTGAAACTTCGCGAAAATGGTTTCGTTAATGGACTTAAAAGTGGCGGACCTTAAGCGGGAGCTAGAAGAAAGAGAATGTGAAACAACTGGAAAAAAGAATGTGTTGCAGCAGCGGCTTCGAGAAGCATTGGAACAAGAGGGTGAAAATCCAGATACGTATTTATTTGAAGGCCCGTGTGATATGCATTTAATGTTGCAAAATTTAAACGATTTAAAACAGAGAATGCTAGAAAATTCTAACGAGTTACAACATAAAATGCAAGAAAATTCTAGCGATGTACAACAGAAGATTCTGGAAAATTCCAACGAATTACAACAGAAAATGTTGGAAAATTCTAGCGAAGTACAACAGAGAATTTTAGAAAATTCTAACGAGTTACAACAGAAAATGTTAGAAAATGTCAACGATTTAAAGGACGATTTGCAACAGAAAATGCTGGAAAATTCTAGCGAACTGCAGCAGAAAATTCTGGAAAATTCTAAAAATTTAAAGGAATATTTGGAACAGAAGATTCTAGATAATGTAAATGAATTAAAAGAAAACGTAAGGATGGAATTAGAAAAAAAAGTAGGACAGAAAGTTGACGATGTAAGGATGGAATTAAATAACGTAAGGATGGAATTGGATACGAGAGAAGAAAAATTAAACGAGAAATTGGAGGTCAAAATTAGAGAAATAAATAGTAAACTGAAAGCTGTAAATTTACCTATGATGATGACGGAACCAGGAACAGTGCAGGAGGGGAGCCGAGTCCGGATGAAACCACCTCAGTTTGATGGAAAAACTTCTTGGACCAACTACATCCGTCAGTTTGAGGCAGCAGCAAAAGCAAATGGCTGGCTACCAGAAGAGAAGGCTATAGCATTGACTCTGGCTTTACGCGGAGATGCAACGGACATCTTGCAGACGCTTTCTCCCAACGATCAAGAAGATTACGAAGCGTTGGTGAAACATCTGGAACTTCGATATGGCCAGACACATTTGGAACATGTCTACCATTCCCAACTTAAGAACCGCTGCCAGAAATCAAACGAGACTTTGCAAGAATTCGAGGCTGATATTGCACGCTTGGTTCGGCTAGCATATCCAGCTACTCCAACGACCGTTATGGAACGATTAGCGGTTCAAGCCTTTTTGGATGGACTTCGGGACAACGAAACAAGACAGGCTCTGACGTTGGCTCGTCCGAGCCAACTGGTTGATGCATTGGCTCGAGCTTTGGAATTCGAGGCGGCAAAGCAGAGCTGCAGGAGCCAGCCTAGAATAAGGAGAGTCGAGGAAGAGAAAGAGGAGGAACCCAGTATAATTGAAGCAATCCGGCGAGTTTTTAAAGAAAAACTACCAGAGAAGAAGGAAATCCGATGTTGGAGATGTGGGAAGCTAGGACATATACGAAGTCGTTGCAGAGAAAGTCAGCCAGTGCCGACTTCGTCTCAGTCGGAAAACTAGATAGGGTCGAGGAAAAGGGGCCACCGTCGACCTGTAACCAGCATGCCCCAGAAGATATCGAACGTGTTGCATCTCTTCTACACCAGTCCAGCAGTGTTTTTGTGGATGGTTTAATTAATGGAAAATTACATGTGCTGCTGCTGAATACAGGTGCGACGAAGACAATTATTAGGCCAGATATTGTCGAAATGTCCAAGATCAAATCTACCAATCGGCGACTACGTACTGCAACAGGAGAAACCGCTACTGTTCGTGGAGAAGTGGACATCACGATGGTCATAGGAAACACGAAATTTAAACATCGAGCATTAGTTGCAGATATTGAAGAAGAAGTTATTGTAGGCATGGACATTATGAACTCAATAGGATTTGAACTGAACTTTAAGCAAGGAATATTGAGGGTAAATGGAGAGAAAGTCGTGTGGCATCGATCTGAAGAAAAGAATATTCGTGTAATGCTAACAGAAGATGCTTTGATACCGGAAAACAGCGAGATGATATTGAAGGCTTTCTTGAATTGTAAATCAGAAGATGGAAGTATAATGCTTCTGGAGCCGAGAATTGATGACAAAGAGGTCGGTCGAGGAATTGTAGTAGGGAAGACTTTAATACGTGTCGGAAAAGAAGTGCCTGTTAGAGTATTGAATGTAAACTTGAAGAAAGGAATCGTTTTGGGGAACTGTTCTTCGGTTTCCTCGATTATTAGAGGCATTCGTGAATCTGCAGTCCCGGCCAAGAAAGTGAGCAATGAATTTATGAATCTTCTGTCGACTTCTTCAAAGGATTTGAAGCCCAATGAAAGAATAAAGCTAAGAGAGCTGATACACAATTATCAGGATGTTTTTGACGACGGACAAGTAAAGAAGGGTAGGACAAAAACTGTCCAGCATAAAATTAACACCGGTGATGCGCAGCCCATTCGACAGTCGGCAAGAAGGCTACCTCTTGCTAAGCGAGAGGAAGCTGATAAAATAGTGCAAGAAATGGAGAAGGAAGGGGTGATCGAACCATCTTCCCCAGTGGTGTTAGTTAAGAAAAAGGATGGATCAACTCGATTTTGCGTCGATTTTCGTCAGCTGAACAACGTGACGAAGAAGGACAGCTACCCTCTACCTAGGATCGATGACACCCTGGACACATTGGCTGGATCGCAGATATTTTCAACTTTGGATTTAAAGAGCGGTTATTGGCAAGTTGAAATGGCACTAGAAGATAGAGAAAAGACGGCGTTTACCATGGGTGCTGGACTGTGGCAGTTTACTGTCATGCCGTTTGGACTATGTAATGCCCCTGCAACTTTTGAAAGGCTAATGGAAATGGTTTTGAAGGGACTATCCTGGAAGACATGCTTGGTGTACCTTGACGACATCATTGTGGTTGGGAAATCATTTGAGGACCATATGAAGAACCTGAAGGAAGTCTTTCAGCGCTTAAGAAGTTCCGGCCTGAAGCTAAGCCCGAAGAAATGTCACTTGTTCCAGAGGGAAGTGCAGTATTTGGGCCATGTTGTTTCGAGTCAAGGAGTGGCAGTGGACAAACAGAAGGTGAAGACGGTGCGAGAATGGCCAGTACCGAAAAACAAACATGAGTTAAGAAGCTTTCTTGGATTATGCACCTACTACCGTCGGTACGTACCAGGATTCGCAAAGGTTGCTAAGCCTTTGACACGTTTAACGGAGGGAGAAAGACGATTCCAATGGGACGACGAATGCCAGGAAGCCTTTAAGAACCTGAAAAACGCGTTGACCAGCTCACCAGTCCTGAGTTATCCACTTCCGGATGGTGAATTTATTTTGGACACGGACGCCAGCAATGTGGGCCTGGGAGCTGTTTTGTCGCAGATTCAAGAAGGAAAAGAGAAAGTTATTGGATACTTCAGTAAAACTCTATCGAAACCAGAGCGAAATTACTGTGTTACTCGACGCGAGCTGTTGGCAGTGGTAAAATCAGTCGAACACTTTTACAAGTATCTGTATGGAAGAAAATTCTTGCTAAGAACGGATCATGCTGCCCTAAAATGGCTTTTGCAATTCAAGAATCCTGAAGGACAGGTAGCAAGATGGATTGAGAGACTACAGGAGTTCGACTTTGACACAGAACATCGGGCTGGGACCATCCATAGAAATGCTGACGCCTTGTTAAGAAGACCTTTCCCGGAAGACTGTAAACATTGTCTCAGGGCCGAAGAAAAGGATGTGTTTGTTCGCAGGACTACAATCGTGGATGATCATTGGCAATCCGCTGAGATTCAACAAGAGCAAGAAAGGGACCCGGATTTGAAGCTTATCATCGATTGGAAGAATAACGACCGTAAACCAACGTGGCAGGAAGTCGCCCAATATTCGCCGAATGTGAAATCCTACTGGGCCCAATGGAATTCCATCATCTTAAGTGACGGGCTTCTAAAGCGCGTTCTGGAAATGCCAGAAGGGGGGGAAGACCGGAAGCAGATAATAATCCCCAGAAACAGGATACCAGAAGTGCTGCAGGAAATCCATGATGAAACTTCTGAAGGACATCTTGGGGTGACCAGGACGCTCGGGAGACTTAGGGAACGGTTTTATTGGGTCAACAGCCAACGAGATGTGAAGGAATGGTGCAAGAAGTGCGCCGTTTGCGCGGCAAGCAATGGACCCCAGAAGCGCCCAAAAGCCCCAATGCGACAGTACAATGTGGGCAGCCCATTTGAGAGAATTGCAATCGACGTGGCGGGTCCATTTCCGGAAACAGAATCTGGAAATAAATAAATCATCGTTGTAATGGACTACTTCAGCAAGTGGGCGGAAGCGTACGCCTTGCCAGGAAGCTGCCACAGTGGCCGATGCCCTTATTAAGGAGTGGGTTTGTCGTTTTGGTGTGCCAATGGAGATGCATTCAGACCAAGGCAGGAACTTTGAATCTATACTGTTCCAGAATGTCTGTAAAATTCTTAACATTCGGAAGACGAGGACGACTGCATTACATCCGCAGTCTGATGGAATGGTAGAACGAATGAATCGAACGATAACCCGGTACCTGTCCAAGGTAGTCTCTGATCACCAAAGAGACTGGGACCGCTTCCTTCATCTGTTCCTATTGGCGTACCGTTCTTCTATCCACGATACAACCCGCCAGACACCCGCTAGCATTGTTATGGGACGTGAACTTCGTCTACCTTGTGACCTGAGGTTTGGTTGCCTACCAGGGGATGATATTGCTGGAGAAGATTACGTCAACAATTTACGTAGTCGAGTTCGTTTAAACATCCAGAGTGCCAGTGATAGAATGAAAGAGGCATACGACATCAAGGCGGAAAATGGAGGATTTTAACCTGGAGACCTAGTTTGGTTATACAACCCTCAGCGCCGTCGTGGTTATTCACCGAAGCTGCAGACTTCTTGGGAAGGACCATACGAAGTCATGGATCGCATAAATGACATCATCTACAGGATCAGGAAACAACCAAGAGGAAAGCCGAAAGTGATCCATTTCAACCGATTGGCCCCTTACGCTGGAAACCATGATCAAATAGACGATGCTAGAGTGAGGAGAGTTAATCCGCCGGAAGACGACTTGCCTTTTGAATACTTCATGTATTTATATTCGAGCGGTAAAAAAGCTCGGTATGGTGTCACTCGAGAAGAACAAAAAGATCTGTTCACGGTTTCGGCCGATTACTCCTTGGCCCACTGTGTTGCAGAAGACCTTAGGATGTCCAGGGGAATAGCGGTTGTCTTTAAAAACAAGTTTGGACGGGTTGACGAGCTACGAAGGCAGAATCCCAAAGTTGGAGAGGTGCTTGAAATTGTGGAAAATGAGCAGATAGGCAATAGAAGTATCTTCTATCTGGTAACGAAGCAGCTCTCCCATCATAAGCCAAACTACCGTGACGTATGGAATGCCTTAAATAAATTGAGGGATACCCTTTTGTCCAAGGACATCATGAACCTGGCGATACCGAAGATTGCTTGTGGACTTGACGGTTTAGATTGGAGAATAATTAGAAGTATGGTGGAAGTTATCTTCAGATTTAGTGGCATACACATTCTTGTCTGTTGCCACAACCCTAAAAGAACAATCGGAAGGAAGACCGTAGACTGCTACTTCTATAGGACGTCACAATGCAAGTTTGGATCCCTATGCAAATATCGCCATGGAGCTGAGGACCATTTTCGGGACGAAAATGTTTTAAGACGGGGGCAATGTAGCGAGTACCGCTCTGGATATCGGAGTGATGACTCATCGCCGGTGACTCAGCGCTCGAATAATCGAGAGTGTGGAGCTCGCTGGAATGTTCCAGAAGACGTAGGCGCTGTAATATATAAGGAACGGCGCTTCACAGAGCAACCAGTTAAGATTTGGTACTCGCGGCGAAATAAATAAATATAAGTGCAAATAAATAGACTCTTGAACAATAGTGATATATAAATAATTAGTAGTTAAGTGTTTAGTTAGTTTTATAGTGTTTTAAGTGTAGTTAAGTTATTAAATAAATAGTTTAGTTCGTTAATTAACCAGTGCGTGTTTTAATTCACACTACGAACAGTTAAAAACGTTACAATCTGTAATATTTCAAGAGATAAAATTTACCTACATTGTTATAGAACGCTTGAAGATAATAGCATATTATGGATCAAGTTTGATAAACGCCATTTGAGTCACGAATTTAAATTAAATTAAAAGTTTATAAAAACGAGTTGCATACTACTTATACTTTATCCACGACAAATACTTATTATTACCTAAAAATGATTTAAATTAAATATTTGTATAGAGCGACATCTATACAAAAATAGAGTAACCGTAAGAATAAAAAACTGTATTACCGGCGGAAAATGACAAACTTTTCTTTGTAAATCGAAATTTATCCCTTGAAAATTGACTAACAACTGTTTAAATCCTATATGGAACCAGTTTTTCACAATTTTTTATGGGCATTTCACGGTGGAGTCTCCACCGGAAAAATTTAATGCTTTATCCGTTAAATCTAGTTTACTGCCGGCTAGTCTTATATAAGAAAGTGCTGCCGGCGACATGAAAGGGTCAGTACAAACGTTTAAATATTGGCGCTAAGAAACTAATTAATACTGAATTTTTGTATGCAATAATTTTCATATTTAGTGTATTTAAAAGATCACTTAGTGTCATGGAAACATGTACGATAAAGGTTGAAGCAGAAAAATATGTTTTACTAATCAAAAGTTTTTCGAGGCACTTTTATGGGGTCACAATTGGAATTTGTAAACTAAGCAAGTTTTGTATTATTCTATTTCGTAATATTTCCAATACTAATAGGTATATATTATTATTATTATTAATATTAATGGTTATATTAATGGTTTAAGTTAATAAATTTTATTAACTTAAACCATGCAGTGGACTTAATTACTTAAATCATGATTTAAAAAAAAATAAAAAATCAATGATTATTTTTATTACGATTTTTTTAATTTTGAATATTGTTATTGTGGACTACATCATTTGGTATATTTAAGGTAAGTACCTATTCAAAAAAACAAAAGAATAATAATTATATTAATTAATTAATTTTTATGTGCTGTCTCCTCATCAGCTTCGGTAGAGCGAGTATTTTCCAAATTTGGCCTTAATAAGGCCAAATACTCGCTCCACTTCAATTTAAGAAATAAATTATGAGTGGAAAAGGCGGGAAAATTGGTATTTCTCTACAAATATTACAATGAAAATTAGTGTTGTATTTTGACTATACTTTTTAATAAAAATGATATTTTGAACTCTAGATTTTTATTTTGACATTGATTAATTAATATAATTAATATAAAAAATCACTTGTTTAAAACGTTGATAAAAGATCAACGATTTAAATACTTAAATATTTAACATGGGCTTCCATATTAAAATTTTTAAGACTACACTTTTTAACCTTTTAAAAAAATTTCCCAAGGATAAAAACACTTTTCATGACCTAAAATATACAAAATTATAAGCCTTTTTTTAATAAAGCGTAACTTGACTATTATAATATTATATTGGCACTACTTTATAAGCAAATAAACCACCGTCCGCAATATATTTCTTTATTATTTTATTTAACAAAATAAGCAGTTTTTCTATGCATATGAATTTATTTAAATAGTGTCAAGAAATTATTGTGCTTTAGTTTTAGATCTTTTAAGTGTTTATTTAGACATTAGAAACTTTTTTAAAACTGATTTAAATCATTAATTAAGATAAAAATCACTTGACAGCCATTCCACGCGTAACGAATGGGACAGTTCCAAGTTTTTATTTACAAAATAATATTGTTCTATTATATTACTAATGTAAAATTTTTATAAATAGTTCTAAACAAAAGTTGATTTTTATTTGGCAAAATTAGGTATCGTGGTTGTCTGTTAATTCCTTAAAAAATATTTTTTTTATATTCAAAACCAGTACTAGTAGGGTTTTTAAATAAATTAATTAATTTTTAAGGAATTAAACAGTCAACCACGATACCTAATTTTGCCAAATAAAAACCTTGTTAAATAGCTTTTCTTTACTCTCTAAAAGGGAAACAGTGAAATTTTCACTATTTCCGTCAGTGAGTTATTATTCACTGTAAAATTAGTGTTTTTCAATATAGATTAGTGAAATTTTAACTTCTCCAAATTAGTGTTTTTTATTATCACTACTTTTCCGGAACTCTCGACATAAAATAGTGAAATTTTAACTTTTTTGAACTAAACCTATTTCACTAATTTGTACAGTGTAATTTCCACTAAATAAATTAGTGCAAAAAAATCGCTACATGAAAAAGTGAGTATTAACTAATTGCTAGTGGTATACTTATCACTGCGACAAATATGCACTGTCAATCAGTGAAAATCCACTGTTTCATTTTTAGAGAGTAGAACTATTTATAAAAATTTGAGATTAGTAATATAATAGAACAATGTTATTTTGTAAATAAAAACTTGCAACTATCCCATCCGTTACGCATGGAATGGCCGTTGATTTAAATCGTGATTTATCAAATGATTTAAATCAGGCGAAACCCGGCTTCAAACACAGGCTGATCAGCTCGAAGTCAGCTTTAAGTTAAAATTAAAAAATAGTGAAGTTAAAACTGCTTGACAGATGTCAAATATCAAATAAAATTGGCTTTAAATTAGTTGTGGTTGTTGAATAAAATATTGTGTGCGACTATTGGCCAAAAGACTCAATATACCATTTCCAGTTAATATGCAGGAAAAATGGTAAAATAATGCAATACCTGCCACAATCTCGGGGGTTTTGGGTTTTACGTTTTTCGTATACTACACTAGACGGATATCGTTTTATACGGTAGAGAATTACCTTATATACAGATGGCATCAGATTTTCTTTAAACACTTTTTTCTACTCCCACCTTTAAAACGCCCTTTATCGTACATGTTTCCATGACACCAAATGACCTTTTAAATACACATTGACAAGTTGTGAGTTTATGGCGCTTTAGTCACGGGCCGAAGTTAGCAAACAGGTTTTTAGTCACGGGCTGAAGTTAGTTTTAAGTTATTTGACAGTTGTCAAATGTCATACAATCGTTAAAATAAAGTGCCTTTCTTGTAAAATATGTCAATTATTTAACAATTAAAATTGGCTTTAAATTCTTCTTTGTGTTCGTCATAGATAAAGTATTCAACTCGTTTTATAAACTTTTCTAGACACTAGTTTTTATTAAACACTTGCTCGCAAGCTTCGCTCATGCTTAATAAAAACTAAAATGGCGTTTATAAAACTTGATACATAATATATCATATATATACGCTAAAGAGGCATCGGGTTTTCGCGCCATCTGGTGGCGCTCAATAACATTGTGGGAATTCAAAAATTGTCAACAATACATTTAAAGCATACGAACTGCACATTTATTTTAAATTAATTAAAGTTTCAATTGCACTGCTAAATCGGGCACGTTATTTGTGTTTCGCGTTGCAAGTAAAAAACTGAAAAACTTGGTTTAGAACTCCTTTCTCAATCAACGCTTTTAAATAAGTATGCGTTAGCATAATGCTGTTTAAATTTAGACGACTTAATTGTTTTATGATTTTTACTGAATTGAAATGTTTACAATTTGCACTAATTTAAATTAAATTATTTAATAGGTACAATTTATATTTACAGGGATTGCATGCAATTTATTTTTTTATTCGGATTTCCACTGTTTATTAGGATACCGGTAAAAACTTAACCCAGGATTTCCTTTCAAAAAGCACCCAACAACACCACAAATCTTTCCACGTTTTCCTGCCTTCTCTGCTATCTCAAAAACACTTGTTTGTAACAAACGCGTTTGACAGCTGATTATTAAAAATTGTTTTGTTACGATGATAACGGCTATGTGTTGGCGCTACTAGGGATGCTTCTTTAGCGTATACTATTACGTGAAGTATTATCGCACACACAATTAATATTGTAAAAGTTTTAAAAACAAAATTTAAAATTTAAACTATACATGGTGGTCCAGGATTAATCTGAAAAATTTTAATGATCGATAGAGCCTGAAAAAACAATAAAAACAAACCCAAAAACATTTTTCAAAAATGCATACTAACGGAGAAATAGTCCTTCAAAATAATTTTTAAACCATTAAACCGATTCTTTTCAAATTTTGTGTAGGTTAAGCTTCCGTCGATAATATAACGAAAATTTCCTACAAAAGGCCCAGTGGCGGAGATTTTGGGGGGGTTTTCCATTTTACCTTCATATTTTCGACGCCACTTGATTTATAAGATTTATTATATCCTTTTTTAATGTAAAAGCAAAAATTTTGTGTTAATTTTTCATCAGATCAGTGGTTTCGGAGATATTTTAGTTTAAAATTTTAAAAACACTGTGTACAAAGATTAAATTATTAATTACAAACGTTGATTGTAATCCTCAATCAACGTTACAATAAAACAACCTAAAAATATGACGGGATCAGTAACAACTGCACGATGACTCCTAGACGCTAGTTTATTTTTATCTTTAATCGGTTACTTGGTAACAAATTATAACAGTAACAGTAGCTTGTAGCAAATTATATTAGATTTTCAAAATGCATTCCCCCAGCATCCAAACACATTTGACAGCGCCGTAGAAGGAATTGGACAGCCCTGTCTATTAATTCTTCTAGTCCTTACTGTTGTCGAATACACACGATCTTTGACACATCCCCAAAAGTAGTATTCTAACGGGTTGAGGTCAGGCGATCTCGCCGACCAAGAGATTGGCCCAAAACGCTCAATCTAACATTGCGGGAAATTTTTGTCGCTCCATTGCAGCACTCGAACACTTGAATGTGCTGGAGCGCCATAAAGTTTTTCTAACAAAATTGGGCTCTTCTTTTTTGAACCGAGCGGTAATTATAAGGTTTTTGGTGGTCGTTATGAAGAACTCTTAGAATATTTGACTTTGAGGGATTCAGTCTTAAAGCAGCTTTCCGAGAGCTCAACCCTGGATCATTTTGAAAAGTTCTCAGTATCCTATTTCTATTCCGTCGTCTTAATCTCGGTTCACGTACATTTTGTACATTATTTATCGTAGTTCAGTCTCGAAAACTCTGGTGCTAGCGTATTTTCATCACATAGTCCATACACATAATGAATATCTGCATATTCGATGTTGCTAAACTGATCTGTTGATTTTCCAATAAAATCCAGTGGGGTTGAAATATGGGGGTAAAAAGGGGAAACCCCCCAAAATCTCCGCCGCTGGGCCTTTTGTAAGAAATTTAAGCAGAATCGGTTCAATGGTTTAAAAGTTATTTTTGCATTTGAAGGGCTATTAGTGTGTTGGTGTGTATTTTTGAAAAATGTTTTTTTATTGTTTTTTCAGGATCTATCGATCATTAAAAATTTTCAGATTAATCCTGGACCACCCTGTATAAAACCATAAAAAAATTAAGGAAAAACAATATAAACATTGATTTTTTACTTAACGCTAATACATAATAACAAATTTTGTTTAGGAAGAAATAAATTTGGTTACAACTACGTATATTGATAACATGGAATCCAATTGTCAGAGACTGCAGCATATATATGTATATATAGACTGCAGTTAGGTCGGTGTGTAAGCTCAGTGGAGCGATATATAAACTTTGACACAGCAGTAAATAAAATGCTCTATATGTATGAGTTCCTATAACATTATAGATAAATTTCAATTCACTTCATTTCCAATACCATAATATTTACGAATAAATGGTCTTTATTATTAAAAATTCTTATTCAATTGTAATTTTGTCATGTTATACAAATGCTTTATTTTTTCAATGTAAATGTAAAGAAAGAAGAGACAAATATATTTATCTTTTCTAACTATAGTTTTAGTAAAAAGTGTTCTATCGATTTTATATTAGGGACTCAATAAAATTAATTTACCCGTATTTAATTTAATTACTTTAACGAATTTGTGGATAATTGCCTGGCATGATGATTGCTGGGGATGCCAAGAGTATTTGTTTGTTTATTATACAAGAGTTTTTTATGATTAAAATGTTGTCTTTAACTGTAAACTAAGTTTTTTAACCTAAAATGTATTGCTAGATTGAACGTTAACTCTGAAAATGTGCAAAAAATAAAAGATAATCCTTTAAGTTGGAGCACTTTATTTAGTTTATTTTTTAAATACTCTCGAGAAGATTAAATAAAATTTATTTAATAATAGAGTTCGACCGTTGTAAGTTTAATACCGCAAGGTTAACCCCTTGGCAACAGTGGGCAGTGCATGGCTGATGGCGTATTAAACTTACAGGATGTTTGGTATAAAAGAAGTAAAACCATTTTTATTTTGTAAATACATTTTTTTAATAAAAATTTTTATAAACACTAAATATAATATTTTAGGAAAATGTTCACCCATAATAATATATTATGTATCAAGTTTGATAAACGCCATTTTATACACGAATTTAATTTAGTGTATAGAAAAGTTTATAAACGAGGTGCATACTATACTTTTTCTACGACAAATACTTATTATTATCTTAAAATGATTTAAATAAAAATTTTGTATAGAGCGTCATCTATGAAACAATTGGGGAATCTGTCACCGTCAAATGTCAAATTTTTGTATTTTATAAATTATAAAGGTTATAAATCAAAATGCATTTCTTGAAAATTGACAGTTTTTCACAATGAAAGTAAAGAAAATGTTTTATGAGCACTTTACAGTGGAGTCCGTGCCCGAATTTAAGTTATAGTTTACTTCCGGCGAAATTAAAAGGTCAGTACAATGTTCATATAAACTTTTCAACTATTGGCGTTGAGAAACTATTTAATACTTTTGTATTTTTGTATTGAGATAATAAAATAATTTTCACATTTAGTATTATTTTACAAGAAAGGCACTTTATTTTAACGATTGTATGACATTTGACAACTGTCAACTAACTTAAAACTAACTTCAGCCCGTGACTAAAAACCTGTTGCTAACTTCAGCCCGTGACTAAAGCGCCATAAAGCCACAACTTGTCAATGTGTATTTAAAAGGTCACTTAGTGACAAGGAAACATGTACGATAAAGGGCGTTTTAAAGGTGGGAGTAGAAAAAGATATTTTGTATCAAGTTTGAGAAAAGTTTATAAACGAGTTGCAAACTATACTTTTTCTACGACAAATCCTTAATATTATCTAAAAAATGATTTAAATTAAATGTATGTATAAAGCGAAATCTTAGTACAGTCATCTTAGTCAAAAAAGGGATCAACCTCGGAATCTAACGGAATAAGCTGAATTTTTGTGAAAACCTTTATTTTAGCATTACAAATGTTGTCTCAAAAGTCACATATGCCAACGTGTGAGCGGCCTTAGATATTCAAGGTCAAAGGTCGCAAAAATCAGTTTTTTGAAAATATCTCGTTTTCTCTGCCTCCTATCGTATTTGCATTTATTATAAAAGTTGTAGAGAATAAAATTCTCTACAAATTTTGTTTAAAAATTTTTTTATACGTCGAACCGTTTTTGATATAGAGGGCGCAGAGTGTGGAGCGCTCAGCCACCCTATTAAAAATGCCATATAGAAACACAAAATAAAAATCTATCTGGTTCAATATAGGAATTTGAAACAGGCATTGCACTATTGAACCAGATAGAATTCCATTCCATTCTGGAAAACCATATAGAAAAGTGATTTCTATATGGATTGCCATATAGGTTCATATTGCTCTATCTGGCCCAATATGGTTTGGGTATGAAAAAATTATTATCATATAGATCCATATCTAACCATATAGGGGAATCTATATGGTTTAATATGCAATTTTCGTTTAAATTTATATACATTTTAAAATGGAATTCCATATTCAACCATAAAGGGAAACCTATATGGAAAGACACATAAAACAGATAAATCCCTAAGTTGTAAATTTTAAAATGAAATTCCATATTAAACCATATAGATTCCAAAATGTAAACCAGGTCGTTCCATATAGGACATATAGAACCATATAAATCCATATTAGTTTCCTTATCTGGATCAATATGGGTTCTATAGGGCATTTTTAATAGGGCATATACGTATACGTACCTTTAGCGCAAGGTAATTCGTGAATCCCAATCTATTATACCGTTTATTTAATTAATTATATAATAAATATTACTAAAATAAAAATTTAATAGGTACCTTATACTTATATTTATATTTCTTTTAAATCAAATATATTTTATCTTCATCTTTATCTTATATTTTAATTTAATTTTAATGAAGGATAATTGGATCGGAGTAGGAAAAAATGTTTTTATTTATATCAATATTATTATTATTATTATTATTAATCTTTATCTTCTTCAGGTTGGCCAGCAATTTCAGACTCATTCTCATCATCACTCTCCTCGTTATCATTAACATTAATTGTCATATCTTCAAAAACTTACTTATAACGCGTTTGTACTTTGCAGATTTTTTCTCCTTTGTTCCCTCATCTGGGATTTCACCACAAAATAAGCACAATATTTTAAAATCAAACAAATCATTCCCTTTTTTACGAGGTACAGTCGATGACGTTGAAGGTCCAGTCTCTTCAAGGCGACGTTTTGCTGCTGCAATTTTACTATAGTACGCTAAGCGTACAATTTTTGACACTCAATATGAACGTTCACAGAAGTCAAAGTATTTAGGTAGTTTATATTTATTTCTCTCAATAATTGCTTCTTTTAAAGTCTTTATACCGCGCACAAAAGTCACAGAATCACCTTCAGAAAGTAACTTATTACAAATAAAACACAAATCAGCCATGTTAACCTTTAAAATATTACGAATATTACCTGTCACAACCCTAGACCTATACCTAGGGTCACAACTTGCTTTAAATATAGGTATACCTAACCTTTTTATTTATAGCAAGCCCACTATAGTATTTCCAGGTCTGTTATTTTAAAAGCAATATCTGGATCCAAGAGATGACCAGAGACATATTCAAGGCAAATTCATTTAATGTCTTTTCTTCTTAAAATGCATTTATCATTAATTAGAATAACATTAGAATATATTTAGAATGATTCACTTCATTATTTAATTATTTGTATGTCAAAAGTAAGTAATATTTAATGACTATTTGTTTTAAAAAAATATATAAAAATAAATAAAAGGTATTAAATTGTTATTTAAGCAATAATTAATAAATAATGAATTAAAAAAACGGTATAATAGATTGGGATTCATGATTTACCTTGCGCTAAAGGTACGTATACGTATATGGCTGAGCGCTCCACACTCTGCGCCCTCTATCTCAAAAACGATTAGACCTATAAAAAAATGTTTTAAACAAAATTTGTAGAGAATTTTATTCTCTACAACTTGTATAATAAATGCAAATACGATAGGAGGCAGAGAAAAGGAGATATTCTCAAAAAATTGATTTTTGCGACCTTTGACCTTGAATATCTAAGGCCGCTCACACGTTGGCATATGTGACTTTTGAGACAACATTTGCAATGCTAAAATAAAGGTTTGTACAAAAATTCAGCTAATTCCGTTAGATTCCGAGGTGAAATGCCTAGATGACTGGACTATCCATACGAAAATGAAGTAACCATCCCAATAAACATTTTTGAAGTAATTTTCATTAACATTGCCCGTTATTATTTTAATTAAACTTAACAATTATTGATACTTTAAAATATTAAAATAACTTTAAAAAATGATTATGTTAAGAATAGCTATTTGTGTATTAAGAGCGCAAAGTGAAACATTGTCGTTCTGAACGAGAAGTTTGACGCGCGACGAGTAACGAAGCCCGGCTATCTCGCGAGAGCGGCAATGTCACTTTGCGCTCGAATTACACACAGGATTTTTTCTACAACCGGTGTTTCTATAAGAATGTTTGGTAAAAATTAAAACGTTTCTTTATTATGGTTTCCATGGTAACTAAGCGAGCGACTAAGTAACGCTCGCTCCTCGGAAAAGTGCAACTTTGCGCTTTCTTTTAGAAGCGCAAATTTGTACTTTTCGCTTGGTTGTAAAAAAAATATTTTATCATTTGATTTTTTTAATTACTATAATTGCAAAATATTATCACAAAGTATTAAAAATTCTTACACGGGAAATGTTAAAGGTACAAAAAGTGACAGTTTTATTGGAATTCCCGTTAGAATTTCTAACTTGAAAATCTACCGGCGTTAAAATCTCAATTTTTTTTGTGTAAATTAAAATTTATCCCTTGAAAATAGAATCAATATAGAAGCAGTTTTTCACAGTAAAAGAGAAGAGAATGTTTTATGGGGAATGTACGCAAAATTTTTATCGCTTTATCAGTTCAATCTAGTTAACTGCAGTGCAGTTACTGCACTACTACAGCGAAATCAAAAGGTAACAAACGTCAATACAATCTTTTCAAATATTGTCGAGAATAAACTATTTAATACTTTTGTATTTTTGTATTGAGTTAATAAAATAATTTAGTATTATTTTACAAGAAAGGCACTTTATTTTAACGATTGTATGACATTTGACAACTGTCAACTAACTTAAATCTAATTTTAGCACGTGACTAAAAACCTGTTGCTAGCTTAAGCCCCTGACTAAAGCGGCATAAAGTCATAACTTGTCAATGAGTATTTAAAAGGTCACTTAGTGTTATGGAAACATGTACGATAATGGGCGTTTTAAAGGTGGGAGTAGAAAAAATATTTTTCCACTTCTATTTTTAAAACGCCCATTATAGTACATGTTTCCATAACACCAAGTGACCTTTTAAAAGTTGTGTCTTTAGGGCGTTTTAGTCACGGACCGAAGTTAGCAAAAGGTTTTTAGTCACGGGCTGAAGTTAGTTTTAAGTTATGTACTCTCTAAAAATGAAACAGTGGATTTTCACTGATTGACAGTGCATATTAACTATTTGCCGCAGTGATAAGTATACCACTAGCAATTAGTGAATACTCACTTTTTCATGTAGCGATTTCTTTGCACTAATTTATTTAGTGGAAATTACACTGTACAAATTAGTGAAATAGGTTTAGTTCAAAAAAGTTAAAATTTCACTATTTTATGTCGAGAGTTCCGGAAAAGTAGTGATAATAAAAAACACTAATTTGGAGAAGTTAAAATTTCACTAATTTATATTGAAAACCACTAATTTTACAGTGAATAATAACTCACTGACGGAAATAGTGAAAATTTCACTGTTTCACTTTTAGAGAGTAGTTGACAGTCGTCAAATGTCATACAATCGTTAAAATAAAGTGCCTTTCTTGTAAAATAATACTAAATGTGAAAATTATTTTATTATCTCAATACAAAAATACAAATTATAAATAGATTTTCAACGCTAATATTTTAAAAGTTTATATGAACATTTTACTGACCTTTTAATTTCATCAGCAGTAAACTATAACTTAAATTCGGGCTCGGACTCCACTGTGAAGTGCTCATAAAATATTTTCTTTACTTTCACTGTGAAAAACTGTTAATTGTTAATCCATTTTCAAGGAATACATTTTGATTTATTACACATGGCGATCTATACAAATATTTGATTTAAATCATTTTAGGATAATAATTTTGAAAAAGTGTAGTATGCACCTCGTTTATAAACTTTTCTAGGCACTCATTAATTTAAGCACTCGCTCAAAAGCTCGCTATAGCTATAGTAAGTTAAATTCGTGTCTAAAATGGCGTTTATCAAACTTGATACATAATATACTATTTCATCATGATGACTATTAATTATTGCACACGGAGAGAAAAATTTTGCTAAAATAACTATCCATAGTATTGTTAAATGACGTATCGTGAATTTAGTCAACTGTTTTATTAAACTGATGATTTGTATGGCTAAATTAGCTATACAGATCCTCAGTTTAATAAAACAGTTGACTAAATTCACGATACGTCATTTAACAATACTTTGGATGGTTATTTTGGCAAAATTTTTCTCTAAATAATTCTGCATTTAAACGGGTGCACCCGTTTAAATGCAGAATTATTTAGAGAATTAAAAGACCTTTCGAACAAGGTAAGACCTATAGTGCTTTTGAAGATTTTAAGGTTAGGGTGCTGGGGAAGATCAAGGTAAGTTAAAAAGTACCCTCGAAACGGGCTTTTCAAATTTTATTTATAGATTATCCTTTTAAAGATATAGGCCATTAGCTGGCCATACACAGACGTTATTTCGCGCGGTTTATCGTGGCGTGTTGGGATGTAGCGGTTAGTATGCACGAAAGAACGGCATGGCAAAAAAAGCGTCATGTTCCATACACTTGATAAAGTATTCAAATGATTTAGCAAGTGATTGCGCGTGGTATATCAGTTTCAAAGGAAAAATCGTATGTGAGTGGGCAAAAAGTGTCATTTATCGAGTCGTTTGAAACTGCGTGTGATCATGTACAAATTTTCAACGTGAAATTTCGCCAAGCAAAGGTAAACCGTGACGCGGAATGTGGCGTGTGGTGTATGGACACTGCTGAAATGATGTACGCCACACTCCAGAGGAAAGCACGTCTGAAATACCTTCCCGTTCTATCATTGCGCGAGGCGATACTCACTCACGTACATGATTTTCCATATATTTTTGCAGATAACACGATAAACCGCGTGCAATAACGTCTTTGTATGGCCAGCTATTGACAGTTTTTGGTTGGACACACTGTATATATATTATTTTGACAAATGATAAATTTATTTAATAAACACGATAAAGTTCACTTTTTTTATTTGGACTCGTGTTTCTTTATTAAGTTGGTAGCTTATGCCAATTTCGTATTTTTAGTATTTAAAAAATGGTACTTCTGCTCAAGACCTTAATTAAATAATCTAACACTGTCAAATTGACAGTAATATTTATTATTGATAATTTACTTGTTAATTATTATACAATATCGATATAAAAAGATAACTATGCCAAAAATAATATCAGATTCTAAAGTAAAAGAACTTTTAAGGGCAAAACTTCATTTCGATGAAGTTTTGCAAAATGCCTCAATGGCAGAAATCGCCTTTTGGACATTTTTGGAGAAAAAAGTAACGTTTTTGGTTTTACAAATAATCACACATTAAATACCCATTCACCATTGGACAACATTCACGTGTGTTCACATACAATTTTAATTTCTTTTAAAAAAATTATTTTTAAAGCGAAGATTATTATGCGCTAGGAATACTTTGTCTCTCCTATATTTAACTACTTTTTTATATGATTTTACATATCTACGCACCACCAAAGCCAAATTAAATGCATTTTTAACTACGAATTTTGATAACTCCACTTGACTCAAATTGACAACCGTTCAATTTAACCTACAATAATTTAAACATAACCACAATTACATTATAATTATATTTATAACTAGTTTAGGTTTTTTAATAAATGCAACCAATTTTGGTTCCGTATTTACCAACCAAAACCTTAAATTTGCAACGTTGCCGCAGTCCAGATAAAAAAATTTCTTTACCTAATATAATATTATAAAAAAATATAATATCTTAAAAATTAATCAAAATTGATTTGCTTCTTCTTTTATACCAATTAAAAAATCTTGTATATACAGTAAAAACTAAATTTATGGCGTAAATTAGTAAGTTTTTAGTTAAACATTTTTAGAAACTTAAAACAAAATGGCTTTAACACCATTTTTTCAACATTAATAATACCTTACAAATAATTAATAGGATTATCACTTAATTATGTTTAATAATTGATTTTAAATAAATTACATTATAATCACAAAAATATTAATTTTTAATTAGAATAAATCCAAATATTTGGCAAATTTTAGTTGTCGAAATTAAAAGGACGTTTTCGGTACGGAAACGCGATCGGTAAAATATTATTTTGAAACAGACGGAAATGCGACGCGACGCGCCGCCAATTGGAACGATACAACCGACATGAAGCGGCAAACGAAACTCACTAAGAGTCCAGACGCCGGTTTGTGACTCTATATTAACCGCGCGTGCATCCAGACGCCGACGCTGAGGCACGGCGCAGTCGAACCGATCTGCAACCAAATAAAAATAATGGCATGGACATGTTTTAAAATTTATAAGTTTACAATATTTATTTATTTATTAGCTTATTGTGATTTTTGTTACATCGTTTTATAACAGTAATTTTTTTATCGCCCCTTTGGTTGCTAAATAACACACTTACATGGATCGTGGTGCACTGCAGTGCGTAAAGCAACACTTAAAGCACTGGTGCTTAAATATATAAAATTGTTTAATTATGGTTGCTAAATGACATAATTTTACACACTAGTGCGTAGTGACACTTTTAAGAACTAGTTGTCCTATTTTCACGTCGCTTTCTTAATATAAAAGACTTTCTTTTTGCAACCTTTTGCATTATTAGGTATTTTTTTAAATTATTTTTGTGAAATTTAAATACGTATTTGAGTCAGAGTTATGACGGCTATAACATAAAGGTTGTGAGAAGTTGTTTTGAGATAAACGCGATTAAACGATTCAACGCAAATAATTGTATACATGCATGGACCAAAACATTTGCTTATGTTTTAATCCCATACAAAATAATTTTCACGATAAAAAATTAATAACATTAATTAAAAACACTAAAAAAACGTTTAAAAGCCCAAAAAATTATAAAACGCCCATTATCGAACGTGTTTCCATGACACCAAGTGACCTTTTAAATACACATTAACAAGTTGTGGCTTTATGGCGTTTTAGTCACGGGCTGAAGTTAGCTTTAAGTTAGTTGACAGTTGTCAAATGTCATAGAATCGTTAAAATAAAGTTCCCTTCTTGTAAAATAATACTAAAAGTTTATATGAACATTGTACTGACCTTTTAATTTCGCCGGAAGTAAACTGGATATAACTTAAATTCGAGCTCGGACTACACCTTGAAGTGCTCATAAAACATTTTCTTAACATTCACTGTGAAAAACTGTTGTTAATCGATTTTTAAGGAATTCATTTCGATTTATAACCTTTATAACACATACAAATTTGACATTTGACGGCAACACAGATTCCCCCATTGTTTTATAGATGGCGCTCTATACAAATGTTTGATTTAAATCATTTTAAGATAATAATAAGTATTTGTCGTAGAAAAAGTATAGTATGCAACTCATTTATAAACTTTCATAGAAAATGGCTTTTATAAAACTTTATCCATAATATAGAAGAGAAGGTGTAAATATGGAATAGGTATGCTTGCAATATGGAATACCTATATTTCTCCCCTATTTTTTTGCCAAATTAATTTTTTTTAAATGCGACAGACTTTTAATTAATTTAGCTAAAGATTTTTATTCTTAATTGGTTCACTTTTAATAAAATTTTAAATTTGATTTCTCAGTTTTAAAAGCAATTACAGTCTAAAAACAAAATAGTATTCCATATTTACACCTTCTCCTCTACTATTATCTACTCTTGCTGCGACTTTATGGCGTTTTAGTCAAGGGCTGAAGTTAACAACAGTGGCTGTTGGGCATTTTAGTCACAAAGCTTTATTATAAATTGCGAAAAAGTGAGGCTAAATTTGTCAAATGTCAAATATTTATAAATTAAAATTGGCTTTAAATTCTTATTTCTGTTCGTCGTAGATGCATCTCATTTTATAAACTTCTTTTGACACTTGTTTTTAGTAACTAAAATGGCGTTTATAAAACTTGATACATAATATACTATTATCTACTCCTACATTGACAAGCTGTGACTTTATGGCATTTTAGTCACGGGCTTAAGTTAACTACAGTGGATTTTTGTTATTTTAGTCACGGGCTAAAGTTAGCTTTATTATAAATAGCGAAAAAGTAAGGTTAAATTCATTAAATGTCAAATATTTATAAAATAAAATTGACTTCAAATTCTTATTTCTGTTCGTCGTAGATAAAGTATAGTATGCAACTTGTTTTATAAACTTCTCTAGACACTCGTTTTTATTAAACACTCGCTCACAAGCTTTGCTCGTGCCTAATAAAACTGAGAACCAAAATGGCGTTTATTAAACTTGATACATAATATACTATTTAACTGTTTCGACCTTTACTTGATGAAACTTTATGTCTCTAATGTATAACTATATAAAAAACAAACACTGTTTTTTGAGTTTAACGAATTTAGGTATTTAATTTAATTTGACAACTGTTTTGCTAACACCGTATATAGCTATATATAGCTTCTTCAAAAAAGATTTCAAACTTTATCTAATAACAAACTTATATAACACAATTATCGCAGGTAATGTAATGATTATTTTTAAATATTAGTACAGTATGACAATTTTACCTGTCGATATAATTAACAAAAGTTGTAATAAAATAATTTTGAAGGATCTTATATAATATTAAAATAAATTTAACAGATGGGAATTATTTGTTTCTATATTTGATTATTGAGGATAATATGAGATTTTTTAAATTTATTAATTTCTAAAATTAACTTCGTACCTTTATTTGCAACATACAATTTTGAATTTATTGTTAAATTAATGGTTTTTTTGAAATAAATTGTTGGCATAAGTTAAATCTGTTTTTTGATTAATAATATATTTTCATTAATTCTGGTTTTATAATTCCGGCCTGTTTGGCATAAGTAAGTTTTTGGACAGTCTGCACATTGTAGTTGGGAGACTCCGGATTTCGTATCTTTCTTAGGTTTATCTTTGTTGTTTTTTACAAATGTACTTAAATTGTTGGTTTAAAATGCAATTTGAATATTATTCTTTTTGAAGAAATTCGACACATGTCTTGTCATAGTGCCTAAGTATGAGACAATGTTATATGTAATTGTGGGGTTCTTTAGTATTGGAAAAACTTGATTTATAGCCATGTTCAGTTTTTTGTGACTTATTATTATTATTAATTGTCCGCTATAACCTTGTTAACTGCAATTTGTTTGATTAAATTTAATTCATCATGAAAATTTTATTCTGTCATAGCTATGCATAGCTACGTTTAAAAGTTTGTGTATCATGGAATTAAATGCTGCATTTTATAAAACCTATTTTTCTCTTCGATGCGCTGTTGCTTAAATATATTTAAAAAACCTTAACCATTCTCCTTTTTCCCATAAAATGACCATTTACTTAATAAGTAAATTGGTTCAGTGTAGGCTGGAGAATCCACCAGAGTAGGGCAGTAATCGAATAAAATTGCAATCATGAATATAAATAGTAATTATTTTGGTGATTAATGATTATTTATGTAGTCATTATTCATGAATACTTTACTTGAATAATATTCATTATTTATAATCAAATTTTACGTTGTAATCATGAATAACGTTATTTATGAAAGTATGATTATAATTAATATTCATAATCAGAATTAAAGAATAAATTATGTAATTATAATCATTCTGTATAATTACTTTGGTAAATAATCCACAAAACACACATTTTATTGATAAAATTTTAATTTTAACAAAATACCATATTTTGTAAAAAAAATTGAAATATTTTTTATTTTCTGATCGTTAGAAAAAAAATTTTAAAAGTTATTTAAAAAAACCATGCCTAGCTTACGAAATATACACCCCATCGTGCTTGCAAGAAAAACGCACAATTTTTGATCGAAATTCGACAAAATATTAAACTAAAATGCCAATTAAAAGGACTATATATTATAATTATAATAATATGTATAATTAAAAAAAAAATAATATCTAGAAATAACACTGGTGTCTTTAATCCTTGCTTAAGGAATTTAAAGTGAGAACAATGTAACTAAGAAAATTCATTCACTCGTTGTTATATAATTTCGCCGGGATTAATCATATACAATGACTACAATTATTAATCATTATTCTTTCCGATAATTGACGATTTCAGTATTTATAACCACTCAAAACGTAAATAATAAATAATATTCGTTATTCATGTTAGAATGATTTATGATTACTTTGTTGTAATCATTATTCATGATTACATTTCATAAATAATAATCATAATCATAATCGAATACAATTTGCCCCACTCTGGAATCCACCACGTTTCTTTAAAAATAAAGATTTTAACCCTGTAATTCGTTAATTACAAATTTAAGTTATTTTAAAATATGCCTATTAAAAGCGCAATGAATAGATATTAAAACTTTGTAATTTACTTACTTTTTTGTTGATGCATTGTTGCGTATACGCGAAATTTTTTGAGCTACAAAATTTCAAGAGAAATTTCTAAAAAAAAACGCAAAAATAAACCTTAATTAAACAATGCATAGGTGAGCAAAATAAATTTTATAAAAAATGTAGCTCTTAAAATTGCTTGTTTTTTTTTAAGTTTATTGACCACTTTGTAATAAACGGTTCGTAAGTTATTAAAACAAAATGTTTTTTTAAGATGGCGGGCCATGGCGGCGTGAATACATTTCGATTTATAACGTATACAAATGTTACATTTGACGGTTACACAGATTCATAAGTTGGTTACTCTATTGTTTTATAGATGTCGCTTTATACAAATATTTAATTTAAATCAATTTTAGAAAATAATATGTATTTTTTAAAAAAGTATAGTATAGTATAAAAAAAACTTTTCTAGACACTCATTAGTTTAAGCACTTGCTTGCAAGCTCGCTTGTGTTTAAATTAAATTCGTGTCTAAAATGGCGTTTATCAAACTTGATACATAATATACTATTATAATTAATAAAGGCTTTAAAGGATATCCCTGTCGTGCTGTACGATATACTTTTTAGACCAAACTAGGCTATAGCCTATAGGGACCTTAACTGAATGATAGAGATAACATGTTTTATATTGCAGTACAAGTAATAAATCCGGTCTTTCAGTCCATAGAAATTACTTTTTAAAAACGCAATGAATTTAAGGTATTAAAATGTATAAATCGTATATCGCCTGCAATAATTTAATACAAGCGGACTTATTTTATATCTTGTAAGAAACATCCTAAATTTTAATTTAAAAATTTAAAGAAAAAAGTATTTATAAACTTTAAGACTATACTTTTTGGATATTAATGAATAGGTGAAATTTATTTTAGATATTAATAATAAATTATAATAAAACATTTATTTAAGAAATTATTATTAGCCAATTTTCCAATTTAATTATATTTTTATGTCAAATTGTGTTTAAATATTTGTATCAAATATAATTATGGTACAATTGCAAATTTATCATAAATCAAACTATTAAATTTAAATTTTATTTAGTAAACATGTCGTTCGAAGAATTTTTTTAAAAGGATGCCCACAGGATATTTGCAAATCTGTTTACAACAGATTTGTATTGTAACAAAAACGCTCTATAATGTACTAAAGAATAAATAATATTTATTTATAAATATATAAACTAAAAATTTTCAAGGTGTTTTAACAGCTTTTAAGGCAATATGTTTTGCTATAAACTGATGGTAAAATGTACACGGAGAAATTGAAATAGTAACCCATTGATGTTCAGAACAGTAATGCAGTCAATATACTATTTGAAATTTCTAATAAAACCTTACAGATTACTTTAACAACAGCAATAGCTACTTTTGTCATATTAATAAGTTCTTTCAGGAACTCTAGTGAGCCATATTCTAATATTCGATAATCAAAATGTTGGCTTTTTTATAATTTATAATAAGTCAGCTCAATATTTTTATAATCAACTTAATGAGGATAGTTCATATTTTTAAATTTTTCCAAATTATAATAAAAAAATGTAAATTTTTATTACCTAGTAACTACTGGAAATTACTTATTTTATGGTTTTATGCAGTGTTGCCTATAGGGTCGCTTTAAACTTGGTTAAAAAAATCCATAGAATTCCTTGGTTTTAGGCACTGACCCAGGGGCGGACCGTTGACTTTAGGGGCCCTGGGCTAAATCATTAATAATAATATTTATACATATTTATATGTAACAAAACAACAAATTCTTACGTCAAAATAAAAAAAAACAAAAAAGAAGCACTTATTCTTAATAAAATAAATAATATGAATAAAACATTCTAGCATTCATACAAGGTGTCCCGATAATACCTGTACAATGCAAGGCAACATATTTCTTGGTTTAAAATAATCCGACTTAACCCAACTTACAAAAATAAAAATTGCTTTGTTTAGATGCTAGCGGCCTTTAAAGTATGTAAAAAAGATTATTTTATAATGCAGTATATTACACTGATTAACAAAAATTGACTATTTTTTTCTATAAAATTGAGTAGCCTCATGAGCCAATTAATAATTTGCTAATCGCGATTTTACATTTAAATTAAGTATTAAGATTTTTTTATTTTGGAATTATATAACTTTTTAATTAACTAAAATGATTAGAACTTTTATTTTAGGGAATTAAAGCCTCCACAATAGAGTTTACTTATTATTTTATGATAAATCTACTCAAAAAATTATTTCAGAATTAAGACAAATTCAGGGCAAATTTAAGGTTTTTATTACTTTCCCATTAAAACCATCATAACAAAATGTAGACAATGTTCATACATTTTTTGTAGATTATTTTATTTTATAAGAATATGTCATTATTTTTTTAATGTTTTATTTACTGGTTTAACCAGTATAAATACAAATATTTTTGTAATAAAATTATTATTTTTTTGAAGTTTAATCAGAAATATTAATTTGTAAAATTAATAACTGTAAAACTATAAGTTTTAAAAATTATAAAATTACACAATTTAAAAAAAAAATGATCTAAGTCCTATAACATCTGATAGTTTTAGCTTTAAGCTTTTGAACAAGTAGATTTATCATAAAATAATAAGAGACCTCTTTGTAGAGCGTTTACTTTAAATAATATTTAAAACATATTATTTTTAATTAAAAATATATATAATTCCAAAGTTTTTTTTCATGCTATTTAAATAAAAAACAGAAAATCGAGCCTGATAATAATAATATTAAGAGCTGAAATTTTAATAGGCTCAAACTTTATGCAACTATTAAATAGTCGATTTTTTATTGTCTGATTTATATATATTTTTTATTAATCGAGTAGGGGGCCCTTGATTGGACGGGGCCCTGGGCTGCAGCCCATAATGCCCATGCCTAAATCCGCCCATGCACTGACCACACTCCTTGCATAAAGGTATTATATCTCAAGTTGATAGCAAGTTTTTAATGCTTATTGGCAACACTGTACGGCCGCCTTACACTTCAATTCCCATTACTGCCTGAAAATTTAAATATGACGTAAATAATAAGTAAGTTAGGCCAAGAAAATGCAATTTAATGTACACTTGACCCTTAAAACTAAATTATTCAGCAAGCAATTATTCAAAAAAATAAATTATTTTGAGAATAAAAATCTTTTTACAATAATTTGGAACGAAAATTACTTTTATAAATTATTTAATTTTTAACCTAAATTTCAGTCATGTCAATTTACAATTAGTAAACTAAAACTCAAAAACTTTACAAGACCATGGAAAAAATTTAAGCTAACTTTTACAAACCCAGCGAGGGTTTTAATATAAAAGTAGTATACTTCCAGGAAAAGTTTTTTACTTGTTACATTAAGGAAGCGAACTGTTTCTTACATTTCGAGAAGGGGTTTAAACCTCCAAAATCCTATGTATAAGCCCCTAGTATTTTGTTTAAATGAAACTAGTGAGCTTTTTTATTAAATTTTATATTTACATAAATAAAAAATAACAAAACGTGCATGTCATTTAAAAAGTGTATACTGCCCTACTATGGAGAAAGGCAGTAACTACAAAAAAATTCTTAATGCGTTTTCTTGTGCTATGATAAAGCTATGGACATTTTGTATCTTAATTCAACTAAGAAATGCAGTAAACTATCTTATAAGTTAAATAAATCAATTAAATATCTACTGCTTTTTATAAAAATTTAGTTTATGCCAATTTTCCACAGATTTCTTGTTTAGCAGTTACTGCCTTTCTCCATATTTGGGCAGTATATGTGTGTATGTTATTTTGAATTTGCACTTAACGAGGTATAATTTTAAATATTACATAATTTGTATACTATAATATAGATTACTATATATGTAAAATAGTTAAAAATGGCGAATGCGCCGGGATATTGCACAATTTCAATAAGGCGCAGATTTTTGTATTATAAATTATAATTATAATCATAATTATAATTTATAATATACATGCTTTCAAATATTTAACATTTTTATTATTATATACATTCAACTTTTTAACTTCGTTTTTTGCATTAATTTTTTAAGTTAAGAGCCATTCCACGCGTAACGGATAGGACAGTTGGCGTGTTTTTATTTACAAAATAATATTGTTCTATTACACAGTACGACAAAATTTGATTTTTGGTCCCTCCCATGAAAAATTTCTACAGATTCTAAAAATAGAGTTAAAAAAATGATACCCGTGTCTCGGCGTTTTTTCACATCACGTCATAATTTTTTTTTAAGGGCTATCCAATAAAATGTTATTCACACTATTCGCGACATAATTTAATAGACTCGATAACAGCTGGACTGCATAGTTAAAAATATATATATTTACTAAATGGATAGGCAACCATTATAGATGCATTTTAAAATTATTTTAATCTTATACAGAGTTTTGCACATTTATATATATATCAAACGGTTTATTTTTAAACCAAGTAACAAAATGTTTCAATTTTAAGCCAATCAAAATGCTTTAAAGTCGGGTGATTACAATTTTTATTTATTCAATTTTTTGTAAAAATTGAGCTTTGTTGAATTAACATTTTTAAAAAAAATTAAAAGATATTTAAATGAATTTATTTAAGTCTTAAAGCAAGTGTACCTAAAACATATTTAATTTAAGTTTTAAAAAAAGTATTTAAGTAGAAGTCAATTGAAACAGCAAAAAAACAAAAAATTTACACATCTGCGGCATTTATACATAAAAAGCATTGTTTTCAAAACAATCTTTATACAAGGGTAATACTTTTTTTTAAATGTTAAATAAAAACATTATTGCAGCGATAAATCGATAAATTTTTCATATTAATTTTGATTGTTGAGTTAACCATCCATTTGAAATCAAAGTAAAAATGCAGTGTCCGAATCGAAATAATTTTTGTTATGTATGTGGTTTATTTGCACCTCCAAGCCATATGCGAAATATTACAAAAAGTGTAGTAACAGCTTTTGAAGACTATTTTTTGGTGACGTAGTACCAAACTTATGGTATGTACCAGAGGTTTTATGCGATTATTGTTACCGTTGTTTGCATGGATTGCAAGATAAAACACACAGTATGAAATATGTTGCACCAACAATTTGGCTTCGACCCGTCGCGACTTACCGAACACGCATCTGACCAGTGTTATTTCTGCATGTCAAAATTAAAAAGTTTTGGATTTCGGTACAATTCTAGAGAGAAAATTGACTACGCCGATGTAGAATCCGTCATTCTCGCAAGAGTGCGATCTGAAGATTATCCAACTGCTCCTTCAGAAAACATATATGAGGATAAAAGTAAAACACCTTTAACACCCAGTACAACCATTTTTTCCGAGATGGAATCTGAATTTATTCCCTGTAGTTCGGGTTATAAAGTACATTTTATAGCACAGGACATGAAAGTACATATGTCACTGAAAATACATTTTCTCCATGCTCATTTGGACTATTTTCCACCAAATTTGGGCGATTTTAGTGACGAACATGGCGAACGTTTTCACCAAGACATTTTAACAATTGAAAAACGCTTCAAGGGAAAAGACGTCAGGCATTGGCTGGGTGAATATTGCTGGTCAATTGTTCGAGATTCTGAAGCAATATACAGCCTGTTCAGAATAAAACCGAATATATCTATATATATATATGGGGCGTGGCCTCGCCTCCCTCCAAGGCGCGTCACAGTTGCTTGTGTGATAAACGACATGACGAAAGGTCGAGCAGGTAAGGACTTAAAAAATTAAAAGATAATAATGCAAAAAATCTCATTAGCGATGCAGTCTATTTGCTTAGCTACTGTGTCGCGTGTTGAAGGGAGGCGAGGCCACGCCCCATATATATATATATATTCGGTTTTAGTCTGAACGAGCTGTATAATCGTCAAACTAAACGACCAAGATTTTATTCCAACATGTATTGAATATAAGATAAATACAAAAATGTGTTTCATTAAAAAAAAATAAAAAAAAAATATTTAAAAAAAATCAAAATATAAACTTTTTTTATATTTGTTTTTTGAATTGTGTAAAAACATACAATATTTACAAAAAAATATATTTTTAACCGAGTAAAAAATGTACAATCTGTATAAGCATAAATAATAGGAATAACGGCTTAAAATTTTTTTATGACGTGATCTCGTGAAACTGTGAGACACGGGTACGTTTTTTTTACCTCTATTTTCAAAATCTGCTAAAATTTTTCATGGGAGGGAAATCGTGTTGTACTGTGTTATATTACCAATGTCAAATTTTTATAAATAGTTCTAAACTAAAGCTGTTTAACAAGGTTTTTATTTGGCAAAATTAGGTATCGTGGTTGACTGTTTAATTCCTTAAAAACTAATAATTTAAAGCGTAACAGACGGGACTTTGTAATATTATTATATGCGTGAAATCAGCACTAGAAAAATGGCTTTTATATATTTTGTCGAAATGTTGAAAATACTATTCTATTTTACAATAAAAATTACTCGCCAATTTTTAATTTTTAGCAAGATATGTTCAACCAATAAGTCGATTTCAATAAAACTTTAGCCTATCGAAGCTAATAAAATTAATTTTTAAAATTTGCAAAAAATACATTTTTTATTTTAATTTATCAATTTTTCATAAACAAATATTTTTTACGTGTTGAATCTTTTAAAAATTGATTAAATGTTACCTCACAATAAAACTGTAAGAAATCTACTAAAATTCATACAAAAAAATCCGAGCTGTAATTACCTTAGTAATTATGATTAAAATAATGCAGCGCACGTTTTCAAAAAGCGCATGTATTCTTTCCTTTTCATTCTTAATTCAGGGATAAATAAATGCAATAATTTTAATATAATTTTTTATGATCAATGATTTATTATTATGTTGTTAAACAAGTAAACAGCGACTCGCAAATCACAAAAAAGCATTATACAGTCGCGATTTACTTGTTTAACATAATAAATGATTTAAAAACTAAATTTTTTTTTCTGTAATTTTAGAAAAAATACGCATGATACAGTTTGCGATTTACTTGTCTAACAAATCCTTTAAAACTTATTTTTGAAGCAAACATGTTAAAAACAATTTTAAGTAAAAAAAAATTTATACACGAATTGGCTGTTAAATTTTGAGATACCATGGACTCCCATGGTTAACCATAGTTAAAAAGCAGCCACTAATAACTGTAGTAATTGGTCAATTTATTTTTAGAGAGTAGAGAAAAGTTCCGTAATTAGTATATTAAAATGGCATTTAAAAACTGGCAAAAATATGAGGTCCTCAAATATTTTGAAAAAAATTATAAAAACAAAAAATAACGTACCTAATTCCTAAGAATTAAAAAAGGAAGATTTACATGTTAACAGTTTTATCCAATTTGTGATTTTTTTCGTATTTCCTAATCAAAAAATGTATCACACTATAGTTAGATGTATACAAAAGTTATCCATTATTATAACGAAATATGGAGATGATAACTCAAAATATAGTAGTGAAGAAATTGGATGAAAATTTAGATTAATGTGTATGTTTACAAGTAAAACTTTTTTTTTTAATAAATAACGAAGTTATAAAGATATTTGGTTCTGAAAGGATTTTAGTTGGTTTTAATAATTTTCAGAAACGCTACTATTACTTTGACTTACCACCACTATCTTTTGTTTTTAAAGGGCCGCCATTACTTAAGCAGTATAATACATCGTTGAATTCTTAGTTTTTTTTAATCATGTTAAATTCCAATATGGCGACCATAGAAAAAACAAAAGATGGTGGTGGTATTAGTTAAACTCAAAATCTAGTAGGCATAAAAAATCAAAAATTGGATGCAAATTTATATAGATAAACGAGTATGTTTACATGTAAAACTTACTTTTTTCAAAATTCACAGGAATAACGATTTTTGGTTTTGACAAGTTGTTTGATTATTTGACGATTTTTTTAATGCCATTTAATTTAATTTAATTTAATTTAATTTAACCGACCTTGTGCTCTCAAATAAAAAATATACCCATAAATAGGACGTGCACGTTTGTCTGAAAATGGAATATTATAAAAAACATCAACAAATAAATTAGTTATAACTAATTTATTTGTTGATGTTTTTTATAATATTCCATTTTTCAGACAAACGTGCACGTCCTATTTATGGGTATATTTTTTATTTGAGAGCACAAGGTCGGTTAAATTAAATTAAATGGCATTAAAAAAATATCTTATGAGGCTCTGTAAAAGTCAGTAAATGTCATAAAATATTATTTGTGTAAGATTTTTCACAATTAAATACCACGCATATAGTATTTTTGACTTAAAATAAACAAAATATCCTAAGCCTATTTAATTTATTTTTTATTAAATTAACAAAAATGGCGAATGCGCCGGGATAATAATATTTTTCTGATAAAAATTAATTAATTTAATAATAATTTTCTTAGTTAAATATAGTTTTATTTAATTTTATAATAATTATAATTATTAAAGTTTTTTATCTGTTACTTTATTACGTTAGTTTTGAGGCTGTTGGTGATTCAAATATTTTTACTCGAATAAAATCCTTGCGGCGGAAAGTCATTTTGGGAACAATGACATTTAGGGTGAAAGAGAATTACTTTGTTGTTGTGCAGTTATTCTTTACAGACACTGAACTCGTCAAGTTACTGCCTATTTTCCGCCATGCTTAAAATGGCGCCCCTTTCTTGTAAATATTTTCAAATAAAACAAACTTTTTAAGCCAATTAGATTTATTTTAGAATACAGATTTTTTGGATGTTAAAGCTAGATTAGATTGTTAATTTACTATTGAAAGTAAGTATATTAAGCTTTAAACAATATTTTAATTAAAAGAACATGCTCGCTGTGTTAAATGCAATAGGCCATATGGGGTTTTCGATTTTGACGAAATTTTGATAAATCATTGTCATATCGAACCACTTCAATTTTGCAAAAGGGTGACGGCAAAGATGTGCAGGGGTCTGATATTTGATTTTTTTATTGTACGCGTACTCTGTCAAAATTTAACATTTTGGTTTAGGATTTTGATATCGACGAATAACATATCTCATACAGTTCATTTTTTTTTATCTGGACTCGTGTTTTTTTGTTAGGTTGGTGGCTTATGCCAGTTTTACTTAGTATTTTTAGTATTTAAAATGGTACTTCTGCTAAAGAATTTAATTAAATACTTTGACACTGTCAAATTGACAATAATATTGATAATTTACTTGTCAATTATAAATAAAAAGATAGGTAATTATGCCAAATGCCACAATGGAAGAAAAAGTACATCGCCTTATGGACATTTTTGGAGTAAAATAGTTACGAATTTGGTTTTAAAAATATTACATCACACATTATTTATCTTATATGATACCAATCGGTTTTAAAGGCTAAATAGGAATTACCCATTCAAACCAATTAAAGTCAATTCTATTCCCAATTGATACCAATACACCAGATTCAAACTCGTACATTAAAACATAAATTTCTATTGGTTTCTATTGTTCTTAAAGGGGCATTTTCGGCAGGGTATACATTAAAATTCTTATTGGCTTTAACAAATTACCTATTTACCATTGGACAACATTTACGTTCACAAAAAATTTTAATTTCTTTTATATAAATTCTTTTCAAAGCGAAGCTTATTATCCGCTACAAATACTTTCTCTTCTGGGCCGTAAAGCAACCTATATTTAACTACTTTTTTATATGATTTTACTCATCCAAGCACCACCAAAGCCGAATTTCGACAACTCAACTTGACAACTGCATAATGTAACCTACAATAATTTATACATAATCACAATTAGATTTTTAACTAGCTTCCCAAGCAACACGGCTCTGTAGTATATACGTTTATTAAACGTATTGTTCGTATAAAAATCGTATAACATTTCAAAGGTATAAATAATATACGTTTTTCATATTACTTTTTTATATGAAACGTATAATATACGGATATTATAGGACTTTAACTTCAGTTAACTGATGAATTTATCGTAACATATACGTATATTATAGCAAAAAATATATTACTTTTTTTAACGTATATTACGAGAAACATATATTATATTATATATATTATATGTACCTATATAATAATCCATTTTTGACACGAAGTCAAATAAAAGCCTAATTTTTTAATGGTTCTGACTAGAGATTTAAAGGTTCGGAAAAAAACAGGAAAAATTGAAAAAATATTTAAAAAAAAACGAACATCTAAAAAGTATTTTGATTTGATATAATTTATGTATTAATGAGTGGAAATTAAATAAATATATTTTTGCAGTAGTACAGAAGTCTGTGCTTTGAGCAAAAAGCATACCATTGTGTATTGTGGGTACAATAAAAAAAGTATATTTAATACAAGATAAATGTTTTTATGCTTACCGTAACGCTGTAAACGAACGACGATCGGTCCGACGTGTCGGTTCCTAATCAGCTGATCGGGCAGGGTTGCCATTGTGATGTTAAAATCATTGAATATGCTACTAACGCCTGGGTTAGTGTATTTTGAATAGTTACCTATACAACGATGATTTTAATGTGAATTACGGCCGTCGGCAACTAGGGTTTTTTCATCGTTAAAAAGCATGACCCTACAGGTGCCTCCCCGGGGGGCGCCTATACATAACGGGAATTTTTTAATCAAAATAATTTATAAATATTATAAAAAATATTTAAAATATTTTTAAACATTTTTTTTTGTTTTTAAGAAAATATCAATTTTTCCCAAAATTTCCGTTTTTTTCCAATTTTTCCAGGAAAAAAACAGGGTTTTTTTCCGACACTCAATTTTTCCGGAAATTTTAAATCTCTAGTTCTGACTAGAAAAGTATGATAGGCCCTTACAAAACTTGTTTTGTGAATATCCGATAAATTTGAGCTGTAATTAAGAAATTATTTAAAAAAACTAAATTTTAAAAACGTACCTATATAACACGTGTTTAAATTTTGTACTTAAATGGTATAAAGTATACCCATTTTCCACACTACACAATTTGGTATATAAACGGTATACAGTATACGTGTACAAAACCTATATTGAACACTGCAAAATTTTGTCACATGATTAAATTTACCCAATGATGTCGCGTCTTAACCCAAACAGCTACAGGTTCCGCCCGTGGCGTCATTTTGCAAGAAAAGCCTGTTGTGAAGTGAAAACGCCGGGCTCCAGGCATTGCTAAGTAATTATAATTACCTAGGTAAGTGTGCCTAAATACTTTAAAAAAGATTTGCTGTATTCAATTGTTGTTTTTATACATGGTTTTATTCGATTACAGAAGAAAAAAGAAGGCAAGTATCTTACTACACGTGGATAACAATTTTAAGGGTTAGTTCTTTTTATCTTTTGGAAAAGGAGTTGAGGGTAAGTTTTTAATTTATCTTTTAGAAGCTTTTGTTTAACTTTACATGAATGCATTCATGTAGGTACTTTTATCTTTATATGTTAAAATTTGGCAAGTTAAATAAATTAAAAGATTTTTTAGTGTCAAGTAAAGGTTTCGTATACGTATATATACTGTATACTGTATACCGTTTACATACTGCCTGTTAAAAAGGGTGACCTGAAATTTTAGTTTTCTATACTAGAGATTCAAAATTTCCGAAAAATTTGGGTGCCGGAAAATATAAAAACTGTTTTTTTGTTTTTTTTTATATTTTTTATTTATATATTTTTAAAATAAAAAAATATTAAGTTTTAGAATATTAAAAATAATTGTAATATTTAAATTTTAAAACAATAAAAATATGATAAAAGTAGTAAATAAACAATGATAATTAATTATTATTTTTTTACCGTATAAGTTTTATTGTTCTAAAATTTAGAATCTTTTTATGTTTTAAATATTTACCCCATTTCAAAATTAAATTACAAACCAATATTAGTTTACAATGTAAACTAATATTTGTTCGTAATATGTCATATCGAAATTGAAAATTTTATTAAGTCTAGACATAATTTTGTTAATCTCTTTGTTAAGGTAAATTTAGAAAAATATTTTATTAAACGTCTTTGTAATAAACTTTTAAATAATTAATTGTCTTATTAATTTTAAATTTTTAACAAAAAAAGTATATATACTATATAATATGTATAAAGTATACTTTCTTTTGTATACAAAAGAAAGTAGTCTTTATACATATTATAATATGTAATTAAAAAAATTGTCGCAATAAAAATATTTTTATATTTTTTAATTTTTCCCTTTTTCAATTTCTTATTTTTAATATTCTGGAGTTATTTCTAAAATTTTCTTTTGTTTTTTTTGTTAATTCCTATAGGTACCTATCTTTCTAGGTGGTAGGTATTTCTTAATTAATTTATCATAATTAACATTAATTATTCATAATTATGTCCATTTAGTATAACAACAATAGCTGGAGTACTACCTACTAATTATTTATATTCTTTTTCCATTTTTTAGAAGCTGTAAAATTTTCATATTCAGGAAGATTTGAACGATTCTGTAATATCCCAAGCGATAAAAGACTGGCTGAAATTAAGCAAACACCGGCATCTGCATAACAGAGAAAAAATGTAAAACCCGTAGATACGTTATTTTTATTATAAGTTATAACTTTGTTTCCTTGTCACATTTGTGCAACAAATTTGTTTATTTAAAGAATATATGTTTTGTTCTTTTGTATACGAGTTATTATTTCAGTACCGTGCAGTAAGAACAAACTTTTTAATTATTTTAGGTCACTTAAGGACTAATACATTTTATAGTTGACAAAAAGAAGAAGGTAAATTCTCACTTAATTTTAAGACGAAAATGTATTTTTCGAATAAAATTAGGTGAGAATTTACCTTCTTTTTTTTGTCTAAAAGGTTACGAAAAAGAAAAATAACCCTTTCATTATACGTATAAATGAATAAGGAAAAATAACATTTAATACACGTATTTGGTATACGTATAAATTTATATAATAAATAACATTTAATAAACGTATTTGGAATACGTGTAAAACCTGTAAATGTAAACTGCTAATATACGTTTACCATCTCATAAAAAAAATCATATATGTAAATACGTTAATGAAATGAATATAGAAATCTGTATATATACGTTGAAGTCGCGGACATTTTGCAGTTTATAATACGTTTCACATATACGACGAAGTGACGGATGGTAGTAGATCGTTTTAAACGTTTAATATACCATTCTGTGTTGCTTGGGTTGCGACCAATTTTGGTTCTTTATTTACCAACCAAAACCCTAAATTTGCAACGTTGCCGCAGTCCAGATAAAAAAAATGAACTTTATGTTCTTTAACTTTTTTCTCAAAAAGGGCCACTTTTTTTAATTATTAATACTGAAAATCGTATTCCTTCCCTTAAATTATTAAAAAGGGGATCTCTACATTTAGTTCAAAATAAAAGGGTTAAAGGGCGCAGGGACCGATAAAGGTTTAACAATTTTTGTACTATGCTCCACATCTCAAAGTCCCACCACGTGACCACGTACGGAACGCAGTCTTTTGAAATTTGGCATTTAAGGCTTTTCAGGTTATGTATCTATCAAAGTATAGTCAATGAAAGAAATAATATTATGTTTAGGCGTTAAAAATGTATAAATCATTATAACATTAGAATAACAATGGATGGTTTAAGAATTTAAGAATATAAATACTGCATTTAATGAAATTCTAAAGTACATGGTGCCAAATAAGTAATATTTTTGTGCATTGGTCCAAATATCTGGTTTTTTCCATAAAATAATTTTAACTAAATAGCATTTATTTAAAAAAATCTAGCTTCTTTATTATGGAATAAGAATATCTGTATTAAAGGTAGGTTAATATATTATAACCACAGATTATAACAAAAATATTATCTAATTTTGTAATTTTAAGGTTAGAAAAATGTATTTTGACCAAAATAAATAAGTATTTTATATATTTAAAGTGTACCTACATAAAGTTTTGTCAATACAAATAGTTAAAAAGCTTCGACTGAATTTGATCTACATCAAAAAATCATTATAACTTTAAAAATTTTAATAAATCACATGTCATGGGAGTATTAAATATTTTCACATTGCAAGTTTCTCTAAAAATTGTTTGTTTTCTTATAATCTAACTTAAAGTAAGTATGCCGAGAGGTATGCACAAGTTTTGTCGTTAGAAGTATAAAAGCTTTAATTTAATTTGAATTATATTCAACAATTATTTAGTATACCTATATTTATTTATGACCATATTAACACACTCAAAATAGATTTTTCTAACCTTAAAATACAAAATTAGATGATATTTTTTGTTCTAATACATTAACCTACCTTTGATACAGATATTCTTATTTCATAATAGAGAAGTTAGATTTTTTTTAATAAATGCTGTTTAGTTAAAACTATTTTATGGAGAAATGTAGACCCAATGCACTAAAATATCACTTATATTGCACCTTACACTTTGGAATTTCATTAAATGCAGTATTTATATTCCTAAATTCTTAAACCAACCATTGTTATTGTGATACTATAAAGATTTATTAACTTTTAACGCTTAAACATAAGCGGTAACACTATAAATATTATTTCTTTCATTGACTATACTTTGACAGATACATAACCTGAAAAGCCTTAAATGCCAAATTTTCAAAAGACTGCGTTCCGTACGTGGTCACGTGGTGGGACTTTGAGGTGTGTAGCATTGTACGTGGGTATAAATATGTATGTTTATGTTATATAAGATTAAATCAATATTAATTAGATGTTTGTAGACAAAAAATAAACACTCTTAATAAATAACTTATCTCCCTCTTAATATTATTTTTAATTCAATAATTGTACGATAGATAATAACATTATTTTGACTTAAAACATTTCATTTGAACATAAGCTATTTTGAATAAAGGAAAGGTTTTTGGACTTCAGGTGACCTAAAGACGGCTGGATATACTTAACAGTCGAAACGTTGTGATTTAAAACACTAAGACAATGGATGGCTCAATAAAGTATTATCTTTTTTTTCATACGAATAAATATATTGTTTGACTAGGAATCTACTATACACAAAAAATAACTATAACTATACTACGTATCTATAAAATATACATGCCATTTTGTATAATATGCCGAATATACTGTCGATAAATATAACAAAGCTTCGTTAAAAGCAATTGGAGTGTTGCAATTAATTAACAACCGAATAATTTCAGCAGTTTATTATGGATCAACAATATTACCAATATCGAATCCGATGAATAAAAAGTAATCCCCTTAATTTGATTAAACTGAAAGACTCCAAAATCAAACAATTTAATTATTTAGCTTTAATTGGAATTGTTAGTTATTATAATCAATAAAATAATTATTTTTAATTAATAATTATACTCATTTGGACTTAATTATATTTAAGTACCTTTGTAAGAAGAATAATCAATTTTAATAAACTTATATACTTCCAAATAATGGAATAACAAATAAATTTAAAAAAACTACTTTTTAATCCATCCAATCTTTATTTATCTATTTGGCTTTGGCTTGCAGGGCAGAATTATTGTCACCCATAATATAACAAGTGGTATGATTATCATCGATGATATTTTCGAATTGAAGCTGAGCTGCAGACGAGTGAAACGTGTTGCTTCGGTTTCAATGAGTAAATATCATCGATAATTAATCATACCACGAGTTATATTTAGTGGGAAAATATAATGAGTTTTAGGATTTAACGAAGTGTTAGTTTGACATTTGAAATTAAAATGTGCTTTAAAATATAAAAAGACTTTAATAAACATTATTTATTCAAACTTACCTTAAATGTCAACAAATGTCAAATCAAGAAAAGTGTCAAAATCCTTAGCAACGTGTAAACAAGGTGATAAAAAATATTGTCGCTGTGATAAAATGCGTAACCATGGAATAATGGCATTTTATTGGTTCTAATTATAATGAATTGTATTGTCAAAACAATGGGATAGATGGAAATTAAACCGGTCATGAGGCAAAATGCGCCAAACTTGCCACCTATCTGCTTCGACATCAGCGATTTTGATCAACAGCTGTGTATATAAACGAGAAATTTACTTTACTCCAATATTTATCAAAGTGACGCGTTAAAGTAGGCCGGTCAGGGTTTACAGTGGGTTAGTAATTATATCTTCCACAAATATTAACCAAAAACAACATTTTATGCTGTACAATGTACAGTGTACATCATGGCCTACTTAATTTTTTTATATCTTTAAAGAACATAACCTAAAAGTTTTGACCTTTGTGCAGGTCAAAGCCTATTTCATTTCATTCTAGGTTATGTAAGAATCTACTTGGGATACTGCCACGTGTGCCTACTAAGCAAAAGAACGAAAAGTTTTCCAGATAAAGGATTTTTGCCTTTAATGTATTAATTTTTTTTTAATTACTAATAATCTATGGATATAATTTTTTGAGAAAATGTAGAGGACATAAGTTACTTTTAAATAAACAAAAACAGAAATTATGTATTTTTATCCTAAGGTCTTTTTTACTTTGCTCGTTTATTACTTACAGTTTTCATTATAGGGGATTTTTGCTTTATAACGTAATAATAATAGATTGCCTAAAAGATATTTAGGTAGCACCAACATAGAAAAGTACAAAATTACAATTATGTAAATAATAAAATTGATTTTTAGATATTTTTGAACAAATTATTTTTTAATAAAGTAGGTAACAATGGCAAAAAAAACAAACAAAGTAAAACTAAGTAAAATTAAAAATAAGGTTTTAGGTATATCAAAAATTGTTTACAAGTCATTTTTTTGGGTCGGGAAATGCTTTTCAAAACACAAGTTGTACAACACATTGTTTCTGGTCTTCTTTGTGTGTTATGATGTGTAAAATAAATGCACAGCTCTTTCGGCAGCATCGCTAACGATTGCACATAGTCGGATCGATTTTCAAAAATAAATAATGCCATTATATACTTTTCATACTTTTTTATGAGAAGCGGATCAATAATGCCTAAATATATCATTAAAATCTAAAATTATTTGTTTTACTTTTCAAGACATTCTAATTATGCAATTCATCACTAATATAGTTTTTGTATGCCATTTTCAATGAAATAACAATAATACTATTAATTTAGCGAAGCAAAAAAGACCTTCGGATGGACATACACAAATTCTTTTTTTTTAAGTTCCTTATTTCCCCTTCATTTCCTCAATTAGAATTTTTCATTAATTGAGGAGCATCCGTGCAAAACCGGCTATATCCATTTTAATAAAATGTTGTGAAAATTTGCAAGAATTTGTTTTTTTATGTGTGGGTCCAGCCTAATTGAATTTTTTTTAAATTTAAAAACTTACGAACAAAAATTAAATTTACGTGTATACACAACTGTTACAACTTAGGTCATGAGGCAGATAGTTGGCAGGTTTAGCGCGTTTTGCCTCATAAGTTTTTTAAGGTCCGGATTATCAATGACCAGTTTCAGTTAGTTTAAAAGCAGCCACTAATAATTTTAGTCAACAGCAATTTGTATCTCGGACATTTAGCAATCAATTTATATGTAAAATTGTCCACTGAATCAAAAAATATCGTCAAAAGTTATAAAAGTAAAACAGTTCTTGAGATATAGTCATTTTTTATATAATATTGAATTGACTATATCTCAAACACTGCTCTACTTTCATAACTTTTGAAGGTATTTTCGGATTCAGCGGACAATTTTACAACTGTTAAATATCTGGGATACAAATTGATGTGGACGACAGTTATTAGTGTCTGCTTTTTCGCCATGACAATTAGTCATTTTTGACTAAATCATTTTAAGAGAGTAGCATTGTTTTGACAATAATTACTGGAAATTACTGGCATTACTCAACCAGAAATATAAAAATTTAGAAGAAACTGCAAACTGATAAGTATACAATAATTTTTAATGTTAATAAATTAATTTTACATGGCCCTGTACATAATGTGATTTAGCAAAGATCTGACGATATGGCGTAAAAGTGCTCAATTAAATCCGAAAAATAATGGAGCCGTCCGCTGGAGTAACCACATCTCCGGGAGCGGTAGACCGTACCAGGCTCGTATCTTTCAGCCTTTAGCCACTCACACCAAAAATAAAAAATAAAAAATCTTAACTACCTTAATAAATTGAAGGAAATATATTAGTGTGCTTATTTTTTTGAATATTATTATATGTTTTTATTGTAAAATATTATATTATATAATAATGTAATAGTAATCTGCTGTATTTATTAATAAACAAGTTATATTTCTTAGTTTTATTTTAAAAATGCTACTAAAATATTTATATTTAAATAAATAGTTTTAATTTATAAAGTAGAAGGTTTTACTGTATTTAAAATGAATAAATGATCTTAGTAGGCGCAGGGTACAATACTGAGATCTAAACATTAAAGCACAGAGAGCCAAGAAATATAAAGTCAAATTTAATATAATATTGCAAATTTTATTGTGGAAAACCAGTAAAAATAAAACAATTTGTCAGAAACTTCGTAGAAGAAAGGAAGCAGTGTAAGTTACTTCTTAAAAACATTTTTAGCAAAATTCATGATTTAATAAAAACTTTATTCAGGACAAACTTCGCGACTCAACTAATGTAATAAACTTATTTTGCGTCAGTCAAGTCGACCCACTCTTAAAAAACAAAAAAAATTTGCGTCGTTTGAAAATATTTCCGGATAAAACAATTTTAACAAGATTGTTCCTAATTTATTTTTGTACGTAAATAAAAATAAAAATCTAGGTGAGTGGTTAAAATAAAATAAATTAATCAATAGTTGGCGCTTTGGTAAATGATTAGTTTGTGCTTAAAATAACAAAAACAAGATTAAATGAAGTAAAAATACTAATAATTTATTTTATCTTCAAGCGTTCTATAAATTTAAGCTTTATTATTGTTAAGTGAGCGTTGACCCAAGTATTTGATTATCAAAGAATAATTTAGATCAATCAGGTGAAGTTTTTTACATTCTAGTCTGTAAACGACCTGTTAGGACCAATATAAAAATTTGATAACTGCTGACAGCTTTAAGCTATCTAACCTTACTTAAAATTTCGTCACCTGAGAATTATAGTGTTCTATCTGCATTTTTTTTTAATTGAGGTTAGTCTTGTTATAAGTCTTAAAGATGCATATTGTTCTATCTATATATAATTGGGGTAGAAATTGTACAGTTTAAGCCTTAAACTGTACAATTTCTACCCCAATTATATATAGATAGAACAATATGCATCTTTAAGACTTAAAACAAGACTAACCTCATTTAAAAAAAATGCAGATAGAACACTATAATTTTCAAGTGACGATTTGTAATTATAATTGCAAGTACGTTTCATGTATCGTTTAAGAAATAAAACTGCGCCTTAAAGATAAAATGTGGTATGTCATAAGGCTGAGACGTGTCATTTTTTGCTTTGCTTAATTGTTTAAACTTTGGGCTCAGCACAAAAATACCAACTTGTCAGCCTTATGACATAAATAACTATTATTTTTAAGCGCTCTATATATTAAACTTTATTATTGTCAACACTTACTACTAAAAACTCGTTGGGACCAATCAAAAAATTCGACTACAGTAGTAACTGTCAGATTTACCTAACCTCACTTTCCACTTTTAAAAATTTATTTTCAATTCAAAATAATAATTAATGGGCAGAATATTGATCACTTCAGTTCCTGACTTTGATGTCACAAAACTAACTATTGCTTTTGTCAAAGTAACCCGTGAATCACGGGCCGTGATGTTTTATTATAAATATTATGATTTAACTCTGACATTGTATATTAAGTTTATTGGTTAATTGTTGGTGTTCTGTAATCAATGATTGCTGTTTTAATTTTCTTTGTGTAAGTTTAATCTATCATTTAAAAAATAAAATTGAACTTTAAGATAATAGCTATTTACATACCATGGGAGGAAAATAGTGCTTTTCCTCCCGCGAATAGTTTGATGCCCGAAGCGAAGCGAAGGGCATTAAATATTCAAGGGAGGAAACGCATTTTCCTCCTGAGGTATGTATTAGGGATTGCATTACCGGTTACCGATTTACCGGTTTACCGATTTACCGCCTTAAAAGTTCTTTAAATTACCGACAGAGAAATCGACATCTTTTACCGGTAATTTCGGTAAAAAATGCCAAGCTGACAACAGCGCGGATCCGTTGTTTTTGTGAAACAATTTGTACTAAGATTAGGTCGCGGCTAAGTGATAATAGTATTGATAACCTGTGTGTTTTCTCAGGGCCCTTTTTATTACAAAACAAATCGAAAGAGTCGTTGGAAAAGTAAGAAACGATAGGTATTTTTTTATTTAAATTACTATTTCGAATGTTTTAGGGCCTGTTACTAGTCTTTAAGTTAGGTATACACGTATTAGTTTTTTTTACCTAGAGTTTTACTTTTCTGTTGTTATTATTTAATAAGAATTAAAGTTTGGTTATTTATTTTGTTGCTTATTTCTTTGTTATTTTTTATGTCGGTAAAAACCGGTAAACCGGTAATTTTTTAAATAATTTACCGAATTACCGGTAAATTAAAATTCGGTAAATTTGCAATCCCTAGTATGTATATAGTTTTTTCTATTACCTTTTAACAGTTTTAAGATATTTTAAGCGTTCCGGTTCCTTTTACTAACCCGGTATAGGGCTATAAAATTATGACAAAATATTAAGTAGGTGTTGCGTCGCCGACGTTATGTTGACAACGCTTTGTTGCTAGGGTATTTTTGGTAATAACAACATAACAGTTTTTATAGGCTGTCAGAATGTTTATCATAAATTTGAAATTCTTCCTACGTTTTGAAAATGAGTTCTAGCGAAGAAGACCTGCCGCAAGATCTTGCTATACAGGCAAGAATAGTTGCAATTAATTTCCTTCCTTAAAAAAAGAGCGATATGAAAATGAATACCTATAGTTTGTTAAAAGAATGGTTGGGCAAGCGCGGAGTAAATCTTTTTCCTACAAAATCAAATAGGACTAGACAAGGTACAAAAACTCTTGATAATGTAAAATTGTTAAAAAAAAGAGGGAGGTGGAAAATTAAGTTTTCTAGTAAGGTAGTAGAAAAAATGTTTTATGCCATTCGGCTAAGAAGTGTCTTTTTGTGCTTCGCTTAAACAAAAAGGCTCACTTCTCAGCATAATGACATAAATAACTATATTTATACCAACTTTTTTCATAAATAATAGAAATAGATCTGATATTTCTAAAAAAAATTTAATGATTTTTTTCTACTCCAACCTTTAAAACGCCCATATGTTTTCATGACACTAAATAAAGTGCCCTTATTGTAAAATAATACTAAATGTGAAATTTATTTTAATATCTCAAAACAAAAATAGAGAAGTATTAAATAGTTCCTTAACGCCAATATTCGAAAAGTTTATATGAACATTGTACTGACATTTTAATTTCGCCGTCAGTAAACTAGATAGAGTCGGGCTCGGACTCACCCGTGAAGTGTTAATAAAACATTTTCTTCACTTTCTCTGGATACATTTTGATTTATTACTCTATATTTTATATATATATATATATATATATATGTATATTATACTTTTTGTTTTGTTTTGGCAAACTACGAATGTCTGACTTGTCATATGTCCTGTAAATGTGGTAAATGTGGATTAATAAAGTATTAGTATTATTAGTATTATCTATGTTTATAACACATAAAAATTTGACATTTGACGGTAACACATATTCCCCTATTGTTTTATACACGCTCTATACAAATACTTAATTTAAATCATTTTTAGATAATAATAATAAGTATTTGTCGTAGAAAAAGTATAGTATGCAACTCGTTTATAAACTTTTCTAGACTTTCATTACTTTAAATTAAATTTGTGTCTAAAATGACATTTATCAAACTTGATAATATACTATTCTAGACACTCAATTATTTAAGCACTTGCTCGCTCGTGCCTAAATTAAATGGCGTTTATTAAACTTGATACATAATAAACTATAATAGGTCTATAAACTAGTCTTCTTGTTTGGGATTTGTTTTAATTTATAAATAAAAATTTAATCAAGTTATAATCATGTATGGCATAATTTTAACAGCCAATGACCCCTAAAACAAATTTAAAATGCATGAAGGCAATTAAAAATAATTTATAAAAAGAATCAATAGTTTTACTAAAAATTAGAGAACAGAATGTGCACATGTCACCTTTTTATATCTCTCCCTCATGATAAAGCTGATTTTATCTTTTGCATCGCCGCAGCGTCTCATGTTATGATATATATCTCCCATTATTTAGCTAGATCAAGAGATTTAAATGCAGATCTTGGCTTCTCGTCTATGCTACGTCAGATTAGCACTAGATTGATTATTAGCTATTTCTACTTTTATTGCGTGGTTCCATCAAATCGGACGGGAAATCCGACATTATTTATACATTTTACGTTATCAATTAGTCAAGTTTGGCTTTGTTGAATTAATTTAGAACGATATCTGATGTTTGAAACAAACAGTTTGATCTACATCGACTTGGCGCGTATTAGCGACTTTTATCTTTCTAATTCACGAACGATATACATAATATGTAATATGTTGTAAATACAAAACAACATATAATTAAATCTAGGTTATTAACACAGCTTTGTGAACATTTTATTGATGAAACTGATATTGTTTAGATACACTTAAGATAGATCTTTTTTCCAATTATCTTAGTATCCCTGACAATTAAAATTTTCCACAATAAGGCAGTGTTGGAAAATCCGTAGTTAAATTTTTGTTTAATAAAAGCCATGTTTTTATGAATTATGAATTAAATGAGGTTTTTAACTGCGATTCAAAAGCTTTTGGTTGACATTGGCGCCATTGGTGTTTGTCTGTGCCATTGTTATCTATGCATTGGCCAACCGCAAACGCCAACTGTAAAGCCTGATTTATAGATTGCCTTCATTCCTTCCTTCCTTACGTAAAAGATGAACAATACAAAAACCGTTGTGCGGTTTAAATATTCCCGTAAGGGAATCTATAAATTGCACTACGATTTTCGTATTGTTAATCTTTTACGGAAGGAAGGAAGGAAGGCAATCTATAAATCAGGCTTAAGTTTATAAATCGGTTTAAAACCATTGAAAATAAACGAAGAATTTTTAAATATCGATTATAGTAAAATCAGAAAAAAATAACGATAATGAAAAATAAATGGATAATAGGTATATAAAAATGTGTGTTTAATCTCAGGCTGTGTAACAACTGTTTTTTTTAATTTTGAAAAACAGGAAAACAATTTCAAATAAAAAATGAAGTGTGCAAATGCAACAACACACAACAGCTGTTTGCAGTGTTTACAAGTACAGCCAACTGTTGGTAAACAAAACAGAACTATAGGTTCCAAACCTAAGGTTTGTTCCTGCAGTGGTAAATACCGATTTGAGAATTATAAAAATACCAAACGTTAAAAAAACTAATAAAAGAGTTTTTCCATTTTTTGTATGGTACTTTTTTTAAATCACGTTTTTTGAGTGGGTGAATTAAATTCTGAAAAATGTTTTTGATATATCCTATATCCTATAATATAATAATATATATATATATATATATATATATATATATATATATATATATATATATATATATTATATCCTATAGGATACAAAATGATAAAAAAGTTTCAGCCAAATCAAAAGGGGTCGAAGTAAAAACGGTTTGTACATTATAATATACAAGTGGTTTTAAAGAATCTGATTGTGGTGCCCCCTAATTTTGATTATTAATTTATAAACAATTTAATTTTATAGATCGTCAAAAAATTTAATTAAAACCGCCATGTTGAATACGTAATATGATTTTTTTAAGCACCAATTGTGCTTTTCCGAGGAAAACGAGTTTTTTGTTAAATTGCGTTTTGCTTATCTGACGCGGTCTGGAGCTTTCTGCGAAATTGGATTGTCGGTCACTTTTAAAAAATCCACTACACATTGAACTTAAGAAATCTTACCTTCGGAACTACAAAACATCGTTACAATAATGATGCTCACCTGTAACAAAAAAACATAAGATAAACATTTAAACTTGATTTTTCCCTTTTTAGATTATATAATCAAAAAACATAAATAGTATCAAACCGTCCAAGGTTCAAAAGGAATGTCTCCATGGGGAATATCACATCTCGATTTTCCAATATAACACCGACAATTTAGTTCAAAAGTTTGCACTTTTGCCAGGCACAAAAAAGAGGCGTAAGTGAAGTGAACGTCAACGGCCAGCCTTTTCGGTTTCAAAGGGATAGGCCAAATTGATTTTTCATGCCGCTCTTAATCCAATCCTATCGTTGGAGCTGAAAATTTGTATGTATGCAGGTAACATTTCCAGATATACTAAAATGTTTAAACAACACTTTTATTTCATTTTTTTTTCTGTGAACAATACTAAAATTACTTTATCTACTCAAATTGCATAATATTGTTTTTTTGTAAATAATAATAAACATAAATTTTCTGCTTAAAACCGTGAATAATGAACTTATTATTTACGTTGTTAGGCATAAGTGATAGGCCGATTTCAATATTCACTGTGATTTGAACCAATCGGGTTTAAAATTGGGAGAAGGCGACTATAATCACATTTAAAATTGGTAAAAAGTGCGGTTAACCATTTGACAGATGTAAGATTTTATTTATTTATTTTTTAAGATCATTTAATTATCTACTACAGCAACGTATAAAAATGCCTTTTTATTTAAATTTTACTTGACTCCTTTTTACTTTTTAAATAATTATTGCTCTGCGTAGATCGGTTTAAAAAAATGTGTCCTTCAATTTGAAACCGACTTATTTTTGTGTGTGTTCTAGAAAATCTCCTGCGTTATGCGACTTAATGAAGATAATTTAAATTTAAAACAAAAATTATTTTTCATAGCTTATAAAAGCTTATCAAGCACAAACGACAGATAACAAGCACAACCAGAGACACGCAGTAAAAACCCGACTATTTAACATTTAGATGGACCGACTCAAAACTTTTTGCATACAATTTCTCGCTGAAAGAACAGAACAAATGGGAATGGGTCTTTTGTGCGTTTTGACAACAAGGCTACAACAATTATGTAAAATTATAAGCCCATCGGCTTATGCATAACTCGACCTTTGTAAGGATTGTCTGTTTTGTTTTTTAAAAGTATTTACTACCATGCAACGTGCATACTTTTCTATATTTTCAAGCAAAGTATAAATTTATACTTGATAAAATAAATGGAATCCGACAATTTGATGTGGACAAATGGCGGTAAGGTATTGTAAAACTCCTAGTGTGCAACTTTTTACCTTTAAAAAGGATTAGAATCCAGTTTGGATGTTTCGCAAAATGCAGGATAAGAAAATACATTCTATACCCACATATCTTAACGTCAATAATATGTGGATATTTGTTATTTTATAAAGAATTTTTACTCCAATTAAATGTTTATGGATCATAGGGAAATTTGGTTTGACTTGTAGATTATCATTGTTTAAGTTGTTAATTTTGCAAAGGCCACTATTTGGAATATTGCCAGAGGTATGTAAATATTTGAATTAAGCAATTTAAACCCATCCAAAATTAAAACCAATTAAAAAAAGTCAAAATATTCTTAATTAAAAAAATAAACATCCTAAAAAGTAAAGTTAAGGCTGGAATTTAAATTTCGAACCGCAGCACCTTAATTATTTTAAAACTTTTCTTTTGAACATTGATTGCATAGAGCTACATGTTATCTTAACTTGAAATTGATGAAATTGTTTAAACAAGTACACAGTCAATATACTATTCTAAATCATATTTATTGTGCAAAATATTGCTACTATACGACCATTCCAAGCCCATGGACAGGACACATCAGAAACATGTCTAAATATATATAAATAAATATATAATAATAAATAAATAAATATATAATATATATAAATATATAATAAATATATAATAAATATATTCTTGTTACTTCCTTAAGTTTACTTATTTTTTCTACGAACATGTTTTTGATGTGTCCTGTCCATGGGCTTGGAATGGTCCTATAGTTTGTAGCAGTACTTAATGATTCGACAAAAGTTACTAATGCTTTTTTTAAATAAATCCGTGAGTTTTATAACAAATTGTATGATTTTAAATAGTATATTGTTCTCAATGGTTACTGTTTTCTATTCTCCGTGTAGGAACCTACAAAAATACAAAATACCTCGAAAAAGACCAACTAAAATATACAGACTGTATAGAATCAAGTAAGTAAGGCTGGAGACAATGATGACAAATTATATTCTGATCAGAGAAAAAGAAACAAATTTTAATTGGGCGTGGTTTAAAACAAGCCATTCGTAATTACGAACCTTAGTTGTTAGGTTGTTTTAAATCAGAAGAGAACGATTATAATTATTTAATTTAATTTTATTTGTTTGAAACTTTAAAAATAACAAAAAAATTAATAATATGTCAAAAATAATTTGATTTAGTTTATTTTCTTACTTTTAATATTAAAAAATAAGAAAAACAACCCTTTTAGGAAACAATAATAGCATATGGCAACAGCGCGGCATGCAGCCAGATACAAGGGCATGCAGTTTGATCTACTGTGTTTGTTCAGTAGCTTAGACGCTGTCGTAGGGAAATGTGTATAGTTTTTAAGAAATACATTTTCGCCATTAACTGGAATTTAATGGATTTTAAACAATACTTAGTTTTTATTTGCAGAAATGCATTAAAACAAAACAAACGAATTCGATAAAAATAAAACCTATAAATCATACGACAATGATACAGCAAGCAAACAAATTAAATCCCTACCACAGTGGGCGGGGTTTGGCACTTGTTTTATTTAAGTGTATCTATTCGTTTTAATACACACTGTATAGTCATGCATAATTAAATTTACTTTAATTTTCCGCTAAAAACTGTGCCCAATTTTAACGAGACATTTTACGGTTTTATAATAAAAAGAAAACTTAAAATGGGGCCTTATATCAGTTTTATCTAGATAAAATTAAAATACATAATTTTGCTCATTTACTTTAGTTAGTCAAGCTTTGATAGTAGAGACGAAATAAATTAAATATACGTGCAAATGAATAGACTTTTGTACAGTAGTGATATATAAGTAATAAGTAGTTAGTGATTAGTTAGTTTTAAAGTTTCTTAGTGTATTAATTGTAATTAAGTTATAAAATAAATCGTTTAGTTCGTTAATAAACCAGTGCGTGTTTTAATCACACTGCGAACTGATAGAAACGTTACAATACTATAGTATATTATAATATATTATACGAGTGAATAATGCGCATTATCTCGAGTATAATACTATGCTTTTTTCACAGTTTATTAATAACAAAATTAATTATGACCTCACTTTCTCCTGATTTTAATGATCATTATAGTCGAACCTCGTATACGCTAAAGAAGTATCGGGTTTTCGCAACGCGCGCGCCATCTGGTGCACTTCGAATGCATTGCGTGAATTTAAGAATTGTCAACAATAAATTTAAAGCACCGTTTATACATCATTTTTAAATAAATAGGTAGTTTTTTTACAAAAGAGAGGAAGGCTTACTTGACAAATTTTGTTCAATTGCACAGCTAAATCGCGCTCGTTATTTGTGTTTTACGTTGCAAGGAAAAAATTAAAAAACTTTTTTAGTAACCGATTTCAATTGATTATTCCTTATATCATTGATTAAGAAACTCAACGCTTAAATGCTTATATAGTTACGTTAGTGTGTGTATTTTATCAAAGGGATCATGGTGAATTATTGTGTTTTTAATTGTAAATAAAATTCAAGAACTAAATCGTTGAATTTTCATGTTTTGCCAAAGGATCCAATTCGGTAAGTACATTTTTTGGTGCAGAATTAACTAATGATAACTTTACCTAATATAATTTATATTTAAGTACATTTTTAAGAAATTAGTAAAAAATAATGTTTGCACAAACATAACCTTAAAATCAACCATTTTCATATTTGAGTTCTCTAAGAAACGCCGACAACTGCATTTTAAACATCAAAATATAGCTACGAATTCATGGCAACATAATATTATATACAGGGTTTTCATTTCAAAACTTGCCACCCCTATTATTTCCATATATATATATTTTTTTTTAAATCGCCGAGACCCGTCAATTTTGTTTTTGAGGGGGAACAATTTTGACGTATAAATTAGCTCTCCCCCTTTAACCCCCTACCCTCCAGAGCCACCCCTACAAAAATCTTAAATGAGAAAGGGGGTCGAGTGATACTTCATTTCAAAGGGCTTTTTATTCTCTATATTTTGGCATATTATTTTTCAAATTTGGGTGTTGCGTTGCCGAGTTAGGCGTGTGTCAATTTGAAAAGTTCCCACCACCTATTATTACACTATTTTTGTTCAAATTTGTCCAAATTTAACAGCAATTTTAAGATAATTAGTGTTTAAATAATGCATGACACACTAATTAAAATGTTTGATCCGTTTCTGAGATAAGGCATAAATTAATTCTGTAATGATTAAAAGAAGTAGACAGAAAATCAGAAAATTATTTTATTAAATGCTCAAAGTGAGCTCCATTATTTGCTAAACAATAATACATTCTATTTTCAAATTCTTGCCGGACTTTTCGAAATGTTTCCCGAGGGATCTGTCTACATGTTTGAGTTATTCTAGCTTTTAGATCATCAATGTTTTCTGGCTGAGTTTTATAAACTTCAGTTTTTAAGTACCCCCAAAGAAAGAAGTCTAAGGGTGTTAAATCCGGTGATCTTGGCGGCCACTCTTGGGCACCTCTCCTTCCAATCCATTGTCCAGGAAATGTTTCATCCAGCCATTGCCTAACGGGAAGAGCGTAATGCGGTGGAGCTCCATCTTGTTGGAAATGCAAATTGTCTTCTTCCAGCATAACGTTTCCGTCTTCATTGGTCTGGTTTTCTAGCGACTGAGTGATGAGTGGATTTATTACATTTTCTAAAAGTTCTAAATAGAGGTGTCCAGTCAGATTTTCTTCTATGAAAATAGGTCCGATTATCTCATCCCCCAGAATTACTGCCCACACATTGATCTTCTCAGGATACTGTGTATGGTCCTGTCGAAACACATGTGGATTTTCATTGTTCCAATACCTACAATTGTGCCTATTCACAAATCCATTTAAGAAAAATGTCGATTCATCGCTAAAGCAAATATTTTTTAACAAATTTGGATTATCTGTAATTTTTCTAGTAATTTCTTCACAGAACTGTATCCTTCTGTCATAATCGTCTTCACTGAGTTGTTGATGAATTTGCAGTTTGTAGGGAAAAAACTTATTTAGTTTAAGTACCTTATGTACTGAACCAACAGAAATGTGAGTTAACTTGGCTACTTTCGGAATTGAAGTATTACGATCCATAGAAAAATTACCAAGAACTTCAATCTGCGTTGCCTCGTCCAAAATTCTTGGTTGACGAGTTTTTATATTACACACCGAACCAGTCGCGTCAAATTTTCTTACCAAATCAAGTACATACTGGTGGCTTGCATGTTTAGCAGGATGTCTAGCGTTAAAAACTGCTGCTGTCCTACGAGCACAACGATTTTCACTTCCGTAAATGTAGATAATCTCTATTCTTTCCGCCAAAGTATAAACCTATAATCAAGATCGCGTTGATGCATCGAGTGAGCTCGTACGTAGAGTGTAAGTAAGTATGCGTACGCTTATCAGACGCATAAAAAAACAACTTTTTTATGTCGAAAATATTTATTTACATGTATCGTCGAGTTACAAGAAAAACATATGCTCATTTTTTTGCTGTTTTATAAAAATAGTGTAATAATAGGTGGTGGGAACTTTTCAAATTGACACACGCCTAACTCGGCAACGCAACACCCAAATTTGAAAAATAATATGCCAAAATATAGAGAATAAAAAGCCCTTTGAAATGAAGTATCACTCGACCCCCTTTCTCATTTAAGATTTTTGTAGGGGTGGCTCTGGAGGGTAGGGGGTTAAAGGGGGAGAGCTAATTTATACGTCAAAATTGTTCCCCCTCAAAAACAAAATTGACGGGTCTCGGCGATTTAAAAAAAAATATATATATATGGAAATAATAGGGGTGGCAAGTTTTGAAATGAAAACCCTGTATAATACATAATATAATGGTATTTTACCGTTGAGTTTTGTGCTTCGCATCCGCTAACGCGTCAGACTTTAAACTTGGAGCTTATCACAAAAAGACTTACTTCTTAGCCTTATAACATAAATAACTATTATGTTTAATTTAAGCATATCTCGGGATCCTACTCTCTTAAAATGAAATAGACAAAATTCTACTATTTGAATTAGTACCAGCATTTTTTACTAATAAAATAGTCGTTTTCACTTTTAAATAGTAATTTTTTACTACGTAAATAATTAAAGTTTAATTTAAGATTAGTCACCATCTTTGACTATTTCTGAGAGTTAAAAGTAACTAATTTCTTTAATCGTTTGAGGCCAACAACAAAGTATTATTTGAATTAAATGCATATACCTAGGCTCCATGGTTAAATGGCCCATAAAAACAAACAAAGATGCAAAAAGTTTAGCTCAAAACAGCAACACAAATAATATATTCAACTTTAAAATATTATGAACAATATTTATTGAGAAATAAAATTTATTTTTATAAGAGCCAAATGGGTTATGACAACAGCTTGACAAGCGACAGACCTGAGTTTAATCCCCGGCTGGGTCAAAACTTTTTTAAATTTAAGTCTACTAATTTGACTTTTTCATTCAGTAGAATTTGATTAATTATTAGCGACTGCTTTTATGACAATTGGTCAAATATGATTTATAATTAGTTATTTTTTACTAATTCATTTTAAGAAAGTATATTGAAGAAGAAAAATCTGTGTGAAGAACCAAACAAAATCCTCATTGTCACCATTTTGTTTTGTGGAAAGCGTGACCTAGCTTTAAGAGAAAAAATAATAATGAACAAGGGCAAAAACAAAATTTCAATTGTTGTTTTGATTATATTACAATTTGTTGTAGCACTGTTATTGTTTTTTTACTCACAAACCCAAATTGTATATTTTATAGCCAATGGTCATCTGGCATTTGTTGCAGGGTAAACATTTCTATGGTAATTTGGGTGCCCTGATTTGGATAAATCAGCTCTTGTTTTCAACATATTGTGAAAAAACGTTTAAATTCGCATATATTTTTTAAATAAAATACTTTAACCAGAGATCATTGATAATGTCGCTATGGATCCTAATTAAATTGACAAAAATTAAATTCATAAAGTTTCCTCCTCAAAAATCATGTTTTTAACGAAATAAAATCGTATTTAGCCAAGTTTCAGCACTTTTCAAAATCGCTGCTAAGAAAGCAATTTTTGTCCGATTTTAAGAAAATTTTAAATTTTTTTAAGTTTTAGGTACCTACCTACTTATATTTTGTTAATATTTCAACGAAATTAAATTAAAATTTCCAAAATGGCACTTAAAACAACCGTGTGTTTAATGTGATCCCCTATACACTGAAAAAAATAAGCTGTTGAAACAACAAAAAAAAATATTAATTCAACTCTTTAGGCACTTTAAATACAAGCAATGGTTTACTTAACCATCTAAAAATGTAAAATTGTATTGTTTAATTGAACAACAAATATTAGTCAAATGAAAAAAATGAGAATATTTGTTCTAATCTGCTAATCTGGTTAAATAAACATTCTTGATATGCCGGAGTAATATTTCGAAAATGGTTGTGCTAACATTTTTAAGATGTTAAGGTAAATTTCTTGAAATGTCCAGGTAACCTTTTTAGAATATTCACTTAACACCAATAACATATTAAATTAAAATAATTTGCACTAATGTTGGGTTAATTAAATTATGGAATTAATATAAAGAGAAAGAATTGAACCTTCTCTCGCCAGAGTTTTAACTTTGAGTGGGTTCCACCTAGTAGGTGGCACCTACTTTAAATACCTACCGACAGACAGCTGATTCGACCTATATTGGGAGTTTTATCAGTCACTGATAATCAGTGTCGGGCAATTTGGTGTAGTGGAAGTTCCACTGTGGAACACACCGAAAACAAACGGCTACCTGAGCTTATATACTCCTATCGTAAGCCAACTAAGGCGAGATGTAAGAACATCACGTGATCAACGCCGTCTAATGACGTGGCGTGGGTGTTCGAAGCGCCCTTCACGGCAATTTTATGAATGCAAAATTAACAAAGTTTAAAGTAACATTTACAATTTGTTAAATGAACAAATTTAATGTTTTGGATTTAAAGAGAAACTATAGTTATAATTTAATAGTTTTTTTAGGTAATCCTAAAAATTTCAGTATTTGATTCAACCAATTCCAGTTATTAAATCAAAATAGTATTAACATTTTAATTCAAAAAATTAGTTTATGTTAAATCAATATTTTAACTGTCAAATGAACAAATAAACGTTGACAAACTCTTACTATTGCTTTGATACCAAAATATAGATTAATCCAATAGGTTTTTTGATGAAACAACATTTTCAAAAATGACATTTAGGCAAACGTTAACTCAACTACAGTAGAAACCACCAATATATGAACGTGACTCATCGGGTGCCGAAGATATCTCAGACATGCTAGCAGTAATGTTTTACTTATCTTGTACATTCGATGCAGCGGTAAATGTACTCACACGTAGGTTTTTAAGCATCCGGTCTAAAATGCGCCATCTGTGATGTAAAACTGCCTAGGTGTTCGACAAAGATGGACATATGACGCGTGTCCTAGCTTGTTACTTAATTTTGTTGGAATTCAGTAGAGCTCGTGTTTTAGGCAATTTATTTTATTGTATTACATAGTAAGGCAACCAACTCTACCGTCGGCCATTTTTTTTTTATGTCATATGATCTTTGTTTTTGCATATCGTGTTTCTGCTGTGTGTTTACGGATTAATAATCGTTTTAAACGTTGTAGTGGCAGTGGTTTATATTATGTAACACAGGTAGATGTCGTATAAAAATCCTTACCTAGAAATTCTAGGCTAGAATACAAAAATATTTTTATTATATAAATTTTGTACTAGTATTAGTTTAATACATTCTGAAGAAGCTACTGTGTACCGAAACAATTGTCATTATTTAATAAATTTCGTGAAACTAACGCAAGTTGTTTTTATATCCACACAATTTAAATATCTTTCACTTTGTACCTGACCTGGGTAAACATTTTTGTTTTTTTGTCACCAATTCTGAAATATTTGCGTTAACAGTTAAAAGAATAGTATATTCTGTAACAAGTTTGGAATACGGCATATTCCGCTCGAGTGAAAAGTTTGTCACACGAGCCGAAGGCGAGTTTGACGGTTTCACGAGAGGGGAATATGCAATTCCAAACGTGTTTCAGACTATACTTTTTCTACGTTTTAATTAGAAGAAAGTGAGGTTGGATCGGTCTAAAAATTTGTTAGATATTAAAAACAGAGATGTCGCCACGAGTGAACATTGAATATTTCATTAAAGTTAAAAGAAAAGTTTATTTATTAATTAGTTTCTAAGAAAATTACATTTTATTTAATTATCGTAGATCTTAATTATTAAAATTTAACTTTAAAAGCAAATATATCAGAAGTATAGCAACCCACATTACACTCAAGATTTTTTACAAATACCCGTTATACAGCACTGCACTGGACCGTGACCTTCGATAGATTACTTCGTACGATTGTGCCTGATGAGTCACGTTCATATATTCGTGGTTTCTACTGTACATTATTTTTATCGGTGTAATGTCGCCCCCTATAACTTTTTATTTTAAGTGTTATAAAAATTTAAAAGTTTGGTTATGTAGGTACTAAAAAATAAATTTTTTCTACGAATAAAAAAATTGGTAAGTTGATCAGTATACAGGGAAAAACAAAGTTTATTTTTTCTTATTTTTACGACTTCTTAAATAAAAAGTTATAAATCAAAATATGTATTTAAACAAGTTATAAAATAAAAACAATGACACTGTTTAACAAAATGTTTTTGCATGATTCTTTTAGAAGACATATTGGATAAATAAACATTACTTTTGTTTAAATATTTTTTCAAGCAATAGTACACGCCCCAGGAGCAGAAATGACCGTTATTACTAATGCTGACATGTGCAGTTGATTTTAGTGTCATGTTTTGGGTTACGTTTAAAATTAATAATATAATAAAGTACATAGATGAAGCTAATAATTTTGTAAATTTTATTAAAACTTTGACTAAAAAAAGACTTTATTTCATTAGAAACAAGAATATCTTTATGAATGTGTATAATGTGTATAAAAAACTAGGGCTTCCAGTTTTCAGGATCTCAGTTTTTAGGATTTCTGGGTTATTAAAAAAGTTCGGGATTTCGAGACTGATCCCGAATTCCCAAAAAATATAAATTAATAAATAATGGCTAAATATCTTAGTTACAAATAAAACATGTATTTATTATTTATATTTTATAACGAAAGATACATTTTTAAACAAAATTGCAAAAACAAACACAAAACAAACAAATAATAGTATTTTATTATACTAGAGACAATATACATAGGTTATTTATTATTCACAAGGAGGAGGTTTGCGTCTCCAGCCGCCAGGCGCATTATCTCGAGCGTAATACCATTGATCCCTTAAGGTAGTTGTCGTGCTGTAGGTATACCATTTTACAATTTTTGTATACTTATTAAGGACATAACAATACAATTATCCTTAAAATTTAAAGTCGATTGACCGTCTATAACCCGAGATAAATTCAATTAAAAATTGGATAATTAACATGGATTTTATAATAATTTTATATATACACTTTCTGTACTTTTGTACCAGTTTCTTAGTTATAAAAAAAACTAATTGTCAGAAGCTTTCAAAAACTAACAGTCTTTTAATGTATTTTTGCTGAGTTTAAAAAAAATAATTAAAATTTTTTGACCGTCCAATTGTTTATAAATATCCGTTTAAACTTCAACAATTTGTAAAAAGTATACATCAGATAAAAACAACTTAGCAACGCTGTACGCGAGTATAGACTGATTCAATCTCCAATAAGCGACGTTGCCGGATTAAAACTTATGAAAATATGTGAAAGTATTACGTATAGGTAACGTATCCAAGGGTACAGACTGTACCGTACAGTCTTGCGAAAAAATTATGAATCACTTAGCTACAGTCTCGTATACTTTTACGGTGAGTATAATCTAAAATTTTTTGACAATATTGTACCACGACAACTACCTTAAAGGTAATACTATGCTTTTTCTAGCTCCTTTGACTATCCGTAGGAAGAATATTTTGAAAATTAAATAATTAATTTAGAGCAAAAATTTATACAAATTTCAAATAAAAAACTAAGTTTAAAAATCTATCTCATTTAGGTATGTTAGTTTTGTACTTAAATGATCGAACATATTTTTGAGATTAATATTTTTATTTTCAATGCTGTTTTGTGCCCAATATATCAAACATAACATAACATTTGAGATTGGTATATTTATTTTTATATTTTACATCACTGTTAAAATTTATAAACATAAGACATCAAGCTCCATCTACCGTGGCGGCACAAAACGAATTTTTTTCTTTATATTACCCTGCAAAACCGCTAGAACACAAATGGTCCAATAGGTGGCGCACCTACCATGCATGGAGAACGGATTTAAAAAGCATGTGGCTTTTATTACCTTTATGTAATTAAATGATAAATTAATTAATCAACCAAAACTTGCTATTAAGCAAATCGGTCACAATTTAGATAAAAAAGATGTGTGGTGTACTAATTGTGAGATTAAAAATATATCTAGCCAAAAAATAGAAACATTACAGAAATTAAAAAATATTATACAGGGTGTTTGGACCAACGAGACAAAATTGTGGAAGATTTATAATTAACCCAGGTAGCACAACGTGACGAAACTGTGACGATTTAAGTCTAATTGGACACAATGGACACACATCGTCACGGTTTCGTCACGTTGTGCTACCTAGAAAAGTACCTATCTCAAAAATTTTTTTTAGATATGCCGTTTATAATTATCTTTAGTCAATATTTTTTTGCTGACAAACGGGCGTATCTTAATCATTATGCCCTGCGGACTTAACCAACAACTTCGATGTGTGCGCTTTATGACGTACATGTTTTTTCTAATCATTTTCACTCTACATGGTGTCACGAAAATTTCAAAATAACGCCATACCGCGAGATAAGTATAAAAAATGCTCTAGTAGTTTTGTGTTAAAAAAATGTGAATTTTTCAACTTTAGCTTATTATTATTTATATTATTTTCTTACCTTCCAATTTTAAATGTGAATTACTCGATTCCGAGAGTTTTTATATTTCATTACTTAATAACTCAAAAAGTTTATATTTTTATTAATTATTACAAAATAATAATATTTTTTTACAAATATACTATATAAATACAAATATATACAAATATATTAGGCACATCTTAAACAAGGAATTCTCAATTGGAATAATATTTAAAAAAATATTGTTTTAAGTCGTGAGAAACAAGAAGCTTTAATAATAAGACTTTCCTTTAGCAATAAAACTTTAAAAAATGTATCCTCGAAGCAGACCGCAAAATTATTTGTTGAATATTAGGGTTTTAGTAACCGGAAAAATTAAACCGGGGGAAAAAAAATAGAAAAATTGGAAAATTTTCAGAAAAACTGACTGTTTCATTTTTTATTATATTTAAAGGGTAATACGAAAAAAATGCAAGTAAATTTTTCTGAAAATTTTCTGATTTTAATATATGATTATAATAATTATTCCTATTATTACATATAATTCAGTAGGAATCTTCTACCGGGTCGCAAATAAAAAATTAGGTGCTGTATTAACATAACTATTTTCTGATTTTAATATATATACTATATACTATACTATACTATTATTTTATTTGACACATCAATAATAATAATAATAATTTTATAAATTATAATTTTGTAAATGGATATTTTCAATGGACTCCCTTCTGCAAAAAGTACCCAACCAACAGGTTGGTCTAGTGGTTAGTGCTGCTGACTACAAGCCGGAGGTCGTGGGTTCGAATCCCACCATGATAATACCACCTTGGGTGATTAAAAAAAAGTAAGTATTATTTTGGAGATGTAGGATGTTAAAATTTAAAAAAAAATGATTTTTTTCAAGCATATTATAATTTTCATATTAGATACAACACATATAAGTCTATAGAAATATTTCATATTATTACTAGTTCAAAAGTCAAATTATTATAAACCTCATTAAAAATGTGGTCATAAACCTAAGCTAAAATGAAGACAAAATCTTTAAAAAAAATATTTCTATTAAACATAAATAGTATATAAAAGTTTATAAAACACGGCGGCCCCAATCGGACCAGCCGGTATTGGCATTGACATTTACAAAAAAATTTGGTACCTCGCCAGTACCGGTTAGCCAGTACTGTCTTGCCCGTACTGAAAAGGCACTGCCTGTACTGATTACGCATAACTAAGAAGTTTTGCCAGTTAAAGCAAAACAAAAAGTGGCACCAAGTTCTCGATTTTATAATACACTGTTTAAAATATCTGTGGTGTAAAGGGTAATCTAAAAATGGTGTCTAGATCCAACACAAGTGGTGTTAATATACACACCATGAATTATGGTTGAAAATATTATATACAGCAAACACCAAAACGGTGTTTATCTAAAAATATTTTATCTTTTCGAACTACTGAGAAGTACTCTTTACACCTAGTATGATTTAATTTAACCAACACATAAAATTTAACACTGAAAAGGAGTTCAATTTACACCAGGTAAAATTTATTTTGATACTGTGTTAAATTTACACTATTTTAGTATTTGAATTTACACTGGACCAACGAACCATGTTTAACACCATTTTGGTTTGTATCGATATAGACCAATTTTTTTAAGTTTCAAAAAAAAGATGTTTTAATTTTTCCTGTTCTTTGTTTCTTACTGAGAAATAAAAAGCTACATTCAGGATAGGTATAATTTGAATGCAGGTAAAAGAAATGTGTACGCGTGATTGCCGAACTTGGAGTAGGTTCCGCCAAGCATGAAACTTCAATATTCGCACATTGAGGTCGTTTGAACCTACATATCAAAGGTTTAATAATAATAATAATAATAATAATACTGTTTATTTCCATATAAAAAAATTACATTTTGTTGGATAATGCAAAAAGCTTTTAGCTGCCTTCCCAACTTGTTTAGTTAATTTAAAAAGGTGGTTTTACCTGCACAATATTTTGTAGTAAAGGACAGAAGAAAATTTTAATTTTAAAAAACAATACAGAATAAAGTTTTTTCTTTACTACCACAAACTGCCATTCGAAGACAAAACTTCATATCTGCAATACTTAGTAGTTAAGCAAAAAAGCCATTTTTTATCGTTTTTTAAAATTAAAATTTTCTTCTGTCCTTTACTACAAAATATTGCAGATACGACCTTTAAAGCTCATTCACATCCACTTAAAAGCTCATTCACATCCACTTAATACGCGCAACTTAACTTAACGTACGAGAGAGACGTAAGTTGAAATACATTTATGGGGTTGTGGTGTAATTGTAACACGATGCTGATTGCAATACTGTATTTATTTACAAATAAACTATTTACAATAAGATGGTAGCTGTTGTCTTCTATGATGTCGATTGTTGTGTTGTATGATGCAGACTGTGTCTTTGATGATGGTATGCCTGGTTTTTATATGCAGAAACAGTAATACCCAAAAATACCAAAGCTTAAGCCAGGTAGGTTCTACAGTAGACGCTTGTTTACAAACTATAAACTTAAAATTTACAGGTAATAGTATTTACATAAGATATCTATTAAACAATTGTTGTGATTTAAATTTAATGTTGGGGAAGTTGAAATTTAATAGTGAGCAGATAACATATTTGCGTATTTACGATTATTGGGATTATAAGACTATTTAAATTTGGAATTTAATGGTGAGCTTAAAATATTAAATTTCGTGTTTGCCTTAGTTGATACCTGAGTACGGGCGAAATTGCCGCTACAGTACCCCCCTACCAGTAATTGCCGGAAATTAATTGATTCCTGCTTGGAGGCGTTCCGGGAATCGGACACGTCTTCCGTAACGTGTGACGTTCCTCGAGGTGGACGGTCCAGGCGTCTGAGTGGGTGGATGGTTCTGGGCATTCAGCGTTGGGATGTCTGCTTGGGGCATCTTGTGTTGTCATCTCGCGTTGAGGCATCTCGTGTTGAGGCATCTCGTGTTGAGGCATCTCGCGTTGAGGCATCTCGCGTTGAGGCATCTCGCGTTGAGGCATCTCGTGTTGAGGCATCTCGCGTTGGAGGCATCTCGTGTTGAGGAGGATTGAAGCCGTTGAACGTTAGAGCTGTTGATCGTTAAAGCAGTTGTACGTTAGAGCTGTTGAACGTTAGAGCGTTTGAACGTTAGAGCTGTTGAACGATAGAGCTATTGAACGATATAGCTGTTGAACGTTAGAGCAGTGGTTGTGGCCGTCATCCAGTGTTTGGATTATTGAGCTGTGACCGTCATCCAGCGTTTGGATGGTTGGTTAGTGGTATCCAACATTGTCAACTGTGGTTGACCTTAGTGCTGGAACCAGTGTGGACCGTGGCTGTGAATATTGGCCTCCAGTACTGTCATACTGAGGCAGATCTTAGTGCTGGACATCAGTGTGGACCGTGTTGTGCACCGCAGCGTAGGGAAGTGCTACGAAGCTCGCTACGTTTGAGAATGATTGCCGTAGGCCGGAAGCTTTGGTCTTCGTCATGTTGGTAGCACTGATTTCTTCTTCCACAAATACTTGCATGTTCGAATCACGTCGGGGTCACCAATTTACGGTGGTTGTAGTGAGGTATTTTGCGTGTGAATTTAAACACTTGTGTTGATCGTAGTACGTTATTTATTTACAATGAAAAAATAGTGGTTTAACTTACAACAGCGTTTAAGTTGGATGTCGAGGCTCGATAGTTTGGAACTTGACTGAATGATGTCGACCGGATGGTGGCACTGTTCTCTGAATTGAAATGACTGAGTTCTGAATCACTAGGTTTTATATTTTAGATACAGGTAGTTCGGCCGTTACCTGCTCTTGTACGTCGACCTGAAATTTGGAGCTAATGCAAGGGCTTTCCAAATTGCTTGGATTTTGGATATTAATTGGGCTAGAAATTCTTCGAAGGATAAGGAAATGTTTATGGTATTGTGAAGTTTGGTTGTGGGATTATTTTATTTTCGGTAGAATCAAATGTGAGCCTCGACAATCCGTACATTTTGTCACGTAATTGTAATTAAAATAATTTAAACTTTTGCCTGTTTTTACAGTGTTTGCTTGCCTGAGTAGTGGAGGTAATGCCGCTACACATTGAAACCAATGCAGCTGTTTACATTCGTAGAAAACTTATCACACGTAACTTAACGTATCCAAAAGTTGGGTCCGACTCAATACGTTTCTTACGTGAGCCAATCACATGCCCAGTAAAACGATATAGCGCTATCTTGTTGGTTCACTTTTATAGATAGAGCCAATCACATGACAAGTAAAACGATATAGCGCTATCTTGTTGTTTCACTTTTATAGATAGATAGGCAACCCAGTCTACATCCATGTCTACATTGCGTGTGCTTGTATATTGCGTTCTTTGCGTGTATTAAGTTAATGTAAACAGACAACTTAACAGACGTAGGTTTCTTAAGTTAAGTTACGCATATTAAGTGGATGTGAATGAGCTTTAATACGCGTAACTTAACTTAACGTACGTGATAGACATAAGTTGAAATGCATTGAAATCAATACAGCTGTTTACATTCGTAGAAAACTTATCACACGTAACTTAACGTATCCAAAAGTTGGGTCCGACTCAATACGTTTCTTACGTGAGCCAATCACATGCCCAGTAAAACGATATAGCGCTATCTTGTTGTTTCACTTTTATAGATAGATAGGCAACCCAGTCTACATCCATGTCTACATTGCGTGTGCTTGTATATTGCGTTCTTTGCGTGTATTAAGTTAATGTAAACAGACAACTTAACAGACGTTAAGTTAAGTTACGCATATTAAGTGGATGTGAATAAGCCTTTAAGCTTAACACGGCAGTATAGACTAGCTACAGCTGTTGCGCTCATTTTACAGAAAGTAAACTTTATCTTGCCTTCAAAGTTTTTGTTTAACTGACCCATACTTATTTATATTTATTTAATTTTGTTGGGTGTCGAATAATTAGCATACAATACTTTAACAACAGTTCCTATAAAAATAGGTCGAGAAATGCTTTCCAAGGGAGCTACAGCCCCCGAAAGAGGAGCCCCTGAAGATGGTTTTTATTTAATATCTCCAAAACCGTTTAAGATAGAAAAGTGACATTTTGGGATATAATCAAGCTATTTAAGGCCAATAAGTTGGAATGATAACAATTTCAAAATTTTCATAAGGGGTGGGTCAGATAGATAAGGAGTGGGGGTAAAACTACCCTAACTTTTTTGTACGTATCTTGTGCTATGATTTGATATCAGATCATAAAATTTCACAGTCCTTCACACAAAAAAGGTCCTCTTGATGAACTTCGATAGCATACACCGTTTTCGCTTAAAAATCGATTTAAAAATTACCTTACATAGCATAAAAATTCTAGAGAACTAGAGAAAAGATTCAGCGTAGGCCATGAACAATTTTTAAACACCCTGTCACATATTACATGAAACTGTTACCTGTCTTAAATAATTTTTCCTAAAGATGGCAACTGTGTTCCATGGCCTACGCTGAATTTTTCTCTCTTGTGAATTCATTATGATCTTTTATGCTATGTAAGGTATTTTTTAAATCGATTTTAAGCGAAAACAGTGGATAATATCAAAGTTTAACAAGAGGACCTTTTTTGTGCGTAAAACTTTATAATGTGACATCAAATCCTAGCACGAGACACGTACAAAAAAGTTGGGGTGGTTTGAACCCCTATTCCCTATCTATCTGACCCACCCCTCATGGAAATTTTGAATTATTATTATTTCATCTTATTGGCCAAAAAAAGTTTCATTAATTCCCAAAATTTTACTTTTCTATCTTGAACGGTTTTGGATATATTAAATAAAAACCATCTTCAGGAGCTCCTCTTTTAGGGGCTGTAGTTCCCTTAGAAAGCATTTCTCGGCCTATGTTTATAGGAACTTTTTTTCTTATTTTTGTACGTAGAATCTGCTGTTACACCCTGTATATGTTACGTTTAATAGTCGAACTCGGACGCCCGAAAAAAATACGCAAAATTAGTTTTGAGCACCGAATATTTCCCAAACCCGAAATTTTAATTTCATACGGTTTATAATATATTCACCCATGTACAGGGTGATCCCCTATAATGTCGCCCCCCTTTAACTTTTTTATTTTAAGTGTCCCAAAAAATTTAAAAGTGTGGTTATGTAGGAACTAAAAAATACTTTTTTTCTACGTATAAAGAAAATTGGAAAATTGATCAGTATACAGGGAAAAACAAAAAGTTTTTTTTCAATGGATCACCCTATATATGTATTTATTTTTCAATTCCTTGTAAAATTCTAACCATATTTCATATAACATACCATATACCTAAACTCAACCGTTACTGAAATATTTAAATTATTTTTAAGATAATAAGTTGAAATAGTTTGTCTTTTTCTTTCTGAGTACACCATTTTTACTTATTTAACAAGACATATTGACATAGTGTCATTATAGTAATTTATTTTCAATAAAAATTTTGGTATACTGAGGCTTCTTGATTTCTAACAGTTTAAAAAAACATTTAATGATAACATTTCAAATGCGAATATTTCAGAAACAGTTGAATTTAGGATACGGTTTGTTATATGAATTATGCTTAGAATTTTACAAGGAATCGAAAAATAAATTCATATATAGGGTGATCCATTGAAAAAAAATAAACTTTTTGTTTTTCCCTGTATACTGATCAATTTTCCAATTTTCTTTATACGTAGAAAAAAAGTATTTTTTAGTACCTACATAACCACACTTTTAAATTTTTTGGGACACTTAAAATAAAAAAGTTAAAGGGGGGCGACATTATAGGGGATCACCCTGTACCTATATAAAAATGCAAGCTGAATTGGACTCTCAATTAGTTCGGTTATTGGAGGATTCAGGAACTTAAAAACATAATCTCATGACTACACTTAATGAGGTTAAGAAGGCAATTTTTTTCAAAGCCGAATCAAAACCCCTATCTGCTAAACAGTACAGAAGAATAAATGGTTGGGTTGGGTTGCAGAACTAAGGCTGGTTATTCATAAATATACAGAACTAGTATTGTACATTTCAAAATGCTCAAAACTAGTTCTGCTTATTTTGTAGTGCTCAATAACCGTATAAAATTAAAATTTCGGGTTTGGGAAATATTCGGTGCTCAAAACTAATATTGCGTATTTTTTTCGGGCATTGCCCGAATTCGACTATTAAACGTAACATATACAGGGTGTAACATCAGATTCTACGTACAAAAATAAGAAAAAAAGTTCCTATAAACATAGGCCAATACAACAAACGAAATAAATTCAGAACAAAAAATAACATAACCCTACTTTTTATTTGGGTTTGGGAGGCTGTAAAACAAGCAGAACTAGTGCTGGCCATTTAGAAATGCTCAATAACCGTATAAAATTAAAATTTCGGGTTTGGGAAATATTCGGCTATTCGACTATTGAGCGTAACATATACAAATTTTGGCTTAAACGTGTAATTTTGAGACCAAATGTATTAAAGAAAAGTACAGGGTCCGTCATAATAAAAGCGTGGATTTAAAAATAAAGATACGCCAAAAGATTGTCAAAAAAAAATTGGTAAATCATGCACAAAAATATCAGAAAGAAAATTAATTTTGTCAAAAAATTTAATAAAATTAACTTTTGACAAATATTGGATTTTTTTTTGTACAGATATATAAAAAAGTATTTATTTGAAGATCACGTAGTTCAAAAGCTGTTTGTCAAATTGAAAAAATATTATGTATAATAACAAACAAAATTTATAATCTGATAACATATGTTTTTTTATTTAGCAATTAAAGGAAGTAATTATTGATTTTTAATCAACAAATAAATTTTATTAATTTGATCATCTTCTAGGCTGTAAAAATAATTTAGACCAAGTAGATGAAGTTTTTTACATCATAGTCTGTACAAAATTCGATAACTGCTGACAGCTCTGAGCTGTCTAACCTTACTTAATACTTTTAATAAATGAGTCAAAGCAAGTGAAACCGGCCACCTAAAAAAGTTTTTTATGGATTTTAAAAATAATTATGTTTTTTAATAGTAGTATAGGGTTTACCAACAGCGACTTCTTTTTTGGTTTCAAAATAAAACAAACAATTTAAATGAAAATGCTGTGAATCTTTATTGATATATAAAGTGGAAGGTTTGCCATTTATAAATGAAAAATAATATCATTCAAATGCCCACCCCCAGTACGCCTACAAACATCGATTCGTTTGTTAAAATTTGTAATCACATTTTGGCATAACTGAGGCTCTATCTCACGAATGGCACGTTCAATGGGCTTTTAACGCCTCAATGGTTAGCGGATTGTCCGCATAGATTTGATCTTTCACATAGCCCCACAAGAAATAGTTCAGAGGTGTTAAATCACAGGATCTAGGCGGCCAATTTACTGCAGAGTTACGCGAAATTACTCGATCTGGAAATTTGGTTTGCAATAAATCCATTGTTTGTCTGGCAGTGTGGCATGTGGCGCCGTCCTGCTGAAACCACATGTCACTCACCTATGCCATCGATAATAGGCCAAAAATAATTAGTCAACATATCCCGATAACGCAATCCATTGACAGATTTGGATCTTCTTCAACAGTTTCACTCACAGCAGCGATATTTTCAGCTGAACGACCCGGACGAACACGAATTGGAGTTGGTATGTTTTTGGTTGAACCAGTAGATTTGAATTTATCCACCAAATTCTAAATAGCGTTCTCAGATGGCTGACCATGACGACCAAACATATCACGAATTTTACGATATGTGGTTTTCACGCAACGACCATTTTCGTTATAGGTTTCGATGATTTTAATACGATTTTCAATTGAAATTGAAGGTATTTTTACAAATGGCAAAGCTTTTACTGACATATGTCAAAAAAGTAATTGTCAAAGCTGTCATCTTATCAAAATTTATCCCTATTGAAAAAAGAAGTCGCCGATGGTAAACCCTGTATAAATAGATTATTAGCCCCTAATTTTTTTTCCAAAAATTTCACTTAATTCAGAAACAATCTCGAATCGAAAATTTACGCATCTATTTTTGTATTTGTTTATATTTCGGAAACTAATAGAGATATTTGAGAGATTTTTTTCAAAAGAATGATAAATGTTTATATTTTTTAAACAATTTCTATTTTGGCCATGTTCTCAATTTCATTTTAAAATAAGATTAAATACATTTCATGCGTAAAATAGTATCGAGTAAATAAAAAAAATAGTTAGTAACCATCAATATTAAGGAAATTATGAATATTTTTCTGATGCCGCCCGGCCACTAACGCGCTGACTAATTCTAATTAAATTATTATTTATTCTTATTTTATTATTAATATACACATGTTAAAACAACACAAATTTTATTTGATTCTTTTTTATAGTTTTTTTTGGTAATCCTGCGTGATAGTTAATACATGACAAAGTATTGTTTTCAGTTTATTGTGTATAGGTATATACATATATACGAAACTAATTTGATGCTAAAAATTAATAAAAATTGTTTTTAAAAATATCTTTACATAAATTTTTTTCATTTTGTATCAAACTTTCGCTTGCAAATCTTGTAAATCTGTTGTAATCCGCTTGGTTTGGATAAACATCGCTCTAAACTTTGTGCTTTTAAATTAATAATAAATGGAATCAGAAATTTTATGTTCTTGAAGGCATGTAAATCTTGTAAAACATTAATGTACGAAAAAAAAAGATACATTTCAATTTACTAGGTGTGGAAACCTGCACGGACGGATTGACTCACCGGTTTCGGGTGTTACACAACCGACTACACAGACACACGACACGAACACCAATGATTCAGTATTGATACGATAACGCATTAGTTTAGACGAATTTGATTGTTCTAGTTTATTTATATTAATAAAGTGGATAAGACAAGAGAGTTTAAATACAACCATAGGCTTCCACACTATAGTGTGGCCTATACTGCCCTACTATGGAGAAAGGCAGTAACTGCAAAAAAATGCAAAATGCGTTTTCTTGTGCTATGGTAAAGCTATGGACATTTTGTAACCGAATTCAACACAGAAATGCAGTCAAATATCCAAATATCTCATAAGTTAAAAAAATCAATCAAATACCTACTGCTTTTTATAAAAATATAGTTTATGCTAATTTTCCACAAATTTCTTGTTTAGCAGTTACTGCCTTTCTCCATAGTAGGGCAGTATAGGCTATAGGCCTACAATTAAACGTGCTTCCCAAGAAATCGAATATAATGCAAATAATTGTGAAGATATAAGCGACTGTGAAGATCCATCTTATCAAATACCTGGGGCAGGCCCGTTCCTGGGGTGTCTGGCGCCTGCGTGCAGCATTCGTTGGTGCGCCCCTTTTATATTTAAATATAATACATTAAGTAAATATTTGAATTTTAAGCCGTAAAATTTAAAAAATATATATTTTGCGACAAACTGGCAATATGTAATTGAAAATGTAAAAAAACCGCTTAAATTAAGTATAAAAAATATTTTTTAAATTACCAAACAAACAAGTAATATCATAAGGGCATCTATTTTTTCGAAAAAAATCGAAAAAACACGTTGCTAAGTAATATTTTAACAAGAAGCATGAGTGCTGGTGGCAACAAAAATCCGAGTCGAAGACGAGGATTTTTGCACCTGCACGAATGCATTTTGTTAAAAAATATTACTTAGCATTGTGTTTTAACGATTTTTTTCATAGGAAAAGTTAGATGCCCGAATGGTATTTGACAAGACTATTTCATGAGTAACAGTTAACAATTAAAGTATGTATAAATTGCAATTTTTGGTGACAACAGCTGTCATGTTTTGCCGCGGGTAAACTAGAAAAAACTGCTGACAGGTGCTGTCATACAGTTTTTCCACCTAGAAACCATTTGTAGTTCAAAATTACGCGTTTGTGATTGGTGGAAATTAAGACGAGGGAAATAGTCAGTGATAAAAACACTCTAAAGAAAAAAAAACATTCTAAACAATATAATAACTACAACTGGTTTTTAGTGACATACTCTCTAAAAATGACTAGTTTTCAAAGTAAAAAAGCAGTCACTAATAACTTTAGTCCACAGCTATCTGTATCCCGGGCATTTAACAGCTTATTATTATGTAAAATTGTCCCCTGATTCAGAAAATACCGTCAAAAATTATAAAAGTAAAGCAGTTTTTAAGATATAGTCAATACCATATTATATGGAAAATTTACTAAATCTCAAAAACGTTCTACTTTTATAACTTTTGACGACATTTTCGGATTCAGCGGACAATTTTACATAGGAGTTGACTGCTAAATATCCGAGGTACAAATTACTATTGACAATAATTATTAGTCGCTGCTTTTTCACTATTGCAATTAGACTAATTGAATTAGTCATTTTTGACTAATTCTATTTTAGAGAGTTACTACTGTTAAACTTTGCTACCGTCAACTGCAACTATCAAACAAATACTAAAGATAATATGACCATTTCTCTCCTTTTATTTTGATCCTCATATCAAAACAAAATAAGCAGCCAATATCAAAGCGGCAAAAGGCGCTTTATAGCGACCGAAAACAGAGCGGCCGACGCAAAAAAGGCAGAAGTATCATATGCAAGAAAGTTTATCGTTACAAAGTACTGATTGACTCTTTGATTTTGCGCCCCCGAAATGTTGCGCCTGCCAGGAACGGGCCTGACCTGGGGGAAGTATATCAGTAGCAAAAAGATCTATATGCGATGAACAGAATGATTGGGTAAATGAATAAAAAAAACGGTTTTAAGTCAGGAGAATAGCAGACAGAAAAAGTCTCTTTTGACCGGACATAAAATCATGGAGCATTCGAAAAACAGCTAAAACTTTTAAGGTTACTCGCTGGATGGTGAAAAAAGCTAAAAACCTTAAAGAAATTCGTGGATATGAAGTAGTTTTACCTGTCTGATGACGTGAGCCGTGTAATGCCGGGTATGAAGGACATTAAATCGCGAAAACGGTGGTAAACGTCAAAGAGTATCGGTAAGGGCTTTTTTAAATCTCAGCTATAGTGCAAATAAATTAATGTTATTTCTTTCATATTTTTCTAGAGACGCTTAGATTTGGGAAATTTGAACGAATTATAACGGAAGTTTTGTAAAAAATATCCCGAAATAAAGATTTCCCTTACCAAATTTCAAAAAATTCGACTCCCATATTGTATTATGGCTGGTGGAAAAGGCAGTTATAATGTTTGCGTATGCAAAATCCACCAAAATTTAAGACTAAGATACGCAGGAATAAAGCAAACTGCTAAACAAACATATTCAATTCAATCGCTCTTACCGTACCGTACCTTTTTTTACATGTTCCTTAGAAACAGTGACGGAAACCGCAGCAAATTTTTTGAATACACTGGAATAGGAGAGGGGAGGTGTAAAAAACGCGTTACTTATTAGGTGAATGGCCCCTAACTGATAACTAAAGGCTAAAAAAGTTAAGAAGCATAATATTATTATGATAAACTACTCTCTAAAAATGAAATAGTCAAAATTATACTATTTGAATTAGTACCAGCATTTTTTACTAATAAAATAGTCGTTTTCACTTTTAAATAGTTATTTTTTACTATGTAAATAGTTAAAGTTTGACTAATTTAAGATTAGTCACCATATTTGACTATTTCTGACAGTTAAAAGTAACTAATTTCTTTAATCGTTTACGGCCAACAACAAAGTATTATTTGAATTAAATGCATATACCTCTCCATGGTTAAATGACCCATAAAACAAATAAAGATGCAAAAAGTTTAGCTCAAAATAGCAACACAAATAATATATTAAACTTTAAAATATTATGAACAATATTTATTGACAAATAAAATTAATTTTTATAAGAGCGGCTGACAGCCGAATGCGTTAAGAGGTTAGCTTGACAAACTTGTCAAGTGACAGACCTGAGTTCAATCCCAGGCTGGGTTTTAAATTTAAATTTACTAATTTGACTATTTCATTCAGTTGAATTTGACTAATTATTAGTGACTGCTTTTTCACTATGACAATTAGTCAAATATGACTTATAATTAGTTATTTTTGACTAATTCATTTTAAGAGAGTACAATCTTATAGGTTTTTCTATAGAAAAAAATATAAATGAATTCGTATTTCATTCCAAATAATTTTTGTATTCATACACGAGACGAGATGAGAGAAAGGCACTCTCGAACGAGAAAAGAGTATTCTCGACGAGACGAGAGAACCATGTTCTCTCGTTGCACAAGACGAGACGAGAGAAAGACACTCTCGAGCGAGAAAAGAGTATTCTCGACGAGACGAGAGAACCATTTTCTCTCGTGGCCCGAGACGAGACGAGAGAAGGACTTTTCTCGCCTCGTCTCGTCTTGCGTCATCACTACGGGCGGCATTCAAAAAATATTCATAACTTCCTTAATATTGATTGAACTTTTTTTTTAATATATTTGATACTGTTTTACGCATAAAATGGATTTAATCCACAGACCTACAAACAAAATGGACTGGCCTTTCCCATTCAAAATACACAATGTTTTGTTGCCAAGAACTATTTAGATTAGGGGTAAAGGAGTAAGGGGTATTTATAAACAAGTTCCCACACCAGTGGCATTCTGTTTTTAGGGATAAATAAAAATATTAAATTGTACATTTTTTATTGTGTTTTGCAATCCTATGTAAAAATTATATTTAATATATATAAATATATAGGTATAACAAAATACTAACCTTGTCAGTTAGTGTTCCAGATGATGTAGAATCTGGCTCTTTAAATCTAAAATTTAAGTGAATTCATTTATTTATTCAGTTTCTACGCCCCTGGCAGGGTTTGTTTTGTAAATGAACTAACCTATGAAAAGAAAGTTTTAAATTCTTGGATCCAAGTCTTTTACAAACGTAGCACTGCTTCACCATTTTTATATCACTCACTATTGGTATTTTTCACTATAAAATCAAATAAAAGTTGTGGATTGCAAGTATCTTTTACGTAAAATATAGATACTTCATAGCAAATAAAGTCAGATGTGACAACTGAGGGAAAATGTTTATTTTTGTTCCTTTCCACTCTTTTCAATGTAAATAAACCGGTCCATTTGTTTGTTGGTCTGCGATTTAATCTTATTTTAGAATAAAATTAAGAACCTGCCCAAAATCGAAATTGTTTAAAAAAACAAAACAAATACAATCAAAAACAATTGCTTCATATTTAATAAAAAAGATAGACATTTATCTTTATTGAAGAAAAAAATCACTCAAATATGTCTACTACTCTGAACTATAAACAAATACAAAAATAGATGCGTAAATTTTCGATTCGCGATTGTTTCTGAGTTAAAAAATTAGGGAATAATAATCTGTTTATACCACTATCAAAGAACATAATAGTTTTTAAAATCCATAAAAAAACTTTTTTAGGTTGCCGGTTTCACTTGATTTGACCCAAATGTTATTTTAATAGTTATTGTTATTATTGTACCTAAGTAAAAATTTTAAATTTTAATTAAAGTTGCCAAAAGTAATATATAAGAATCAGGGCCGTAGCGACGGACTCAGGGGCCCCGGTGCAAAACTTTAGGATAGGATAGGATATCGAAAATTACGATTTTTTAGTAAAACTTTTTAGTTTTGGGGGCCCCTTTGAGGTCGGGGGCCCTGGTGCACCGCACCGCCTGCACCAGCCTCGCTACGGCCCTGATAAGAATTAGCCATAAGGTAGAAAATGTGCTAGTTTTGTCAATGTTTAAAAATGAAACATAGGAATTTTGAACTAATTGTAAAAGCAAAATATATTACTTTTTTTATAAAAATTTACCTGTGTCAAAAAAATAAAAATAACGGTAACTTAAATGACAATAGAGGTAACTTAAACAATTGCATTGTTAGTAACATTTTATATACATAATTATTGGTTTTCTTGTACACGCTAAACGAAATACCAATTCTTTTAAAATGTCGTACAGTTTTTAAGGGTTAGGTATAATTTAAAATGCCTTATTTTCAACAACAAGTTTATTTTATTATTTGGTATTATGAATATAATAATTATAATAAAGTTCATATTTTATTATTCAAACATACCTATGTTTTTAAATATTCAAATATGAACCTTATTATAAATATTATATATTATGTGCTAGGGAACGAACGTAAATGAAAAATATGCATTACTATTTTCTATCAGTGCATATTTTATTCGTGAATTTGATTCACATTCTTAAAAATTATTCTAAAAATAAATCGGCGAAATTTAAAATTTTACAAAATTTCCGATATTTCCCACTAATTATTTAAATCAATGTAAATTTTAATTATTATACGAGAGATAATGCAGGCTATTATTCATAAGGTCATGTGTCTTGAGTCGCCAGACGAGAGATCATTTAATCTACTCCTAGTGCATAATATTGTTTTTTTTCCTTGAATAATGATAAACATTATAAATTTTTTTTCAAAACGGGAATAATGTGATTGTGATTGACTGATTTCAATATTCACTGTGATTTGAACCAATCGGGTTCAAAATTGGGAGAAAGCGACTATAATAACATTTAAAATTGTGACAATTTGACAAATGTCACATTTTATTTATTTATTTTTGAAAATCAATTAATTATCTACTACGTATAATAAAATCCTACTCCAATAAGTAGATAATTAAATGATTTTCAAAAATAAATAAATAAAATCTGACAACAGTCAAATGGTTAACCCCACTTATTACCAATTTTAAATGTTATTATAGATCCCACTTGGCAAGAAATGTAACAGAAACCCTAAAAACGTTTTCGTACTGTTATATTTTAAACACTCAAATTTAAACGTTCCTGTTTTGTATTCTGAACGTAAGCATAATCATGCCAACAAGCTATACAATACATAAACGTTACTGTATCGTTTTACCTTTACCCTAACACATTTACGTTGTGATGACTCTAATTTTACAACGTTAGTGTATTGTTAATATATCTACGTTAATGAAACGGTATATATGCTAACTGTTAATCCTTAAACGTATATGCAACGCTAATTTATCAGCGTTATTGAATTGTTAATAAATTTACATTAACTAAACGGTACATAATGACTGTTGATTCCCAAACGAAAATATAACGTTATCCTGCCGTTCATTAAGAACGTTTCTAGAAGGTTTATAAATGTACATTTATTAAACGTTACATATTGATTGTTTATAATCAAGTGAAAATTTAGAAGCAATTGCAATTGCATTAATGCGCAGCTGCCAAAAAACCAAGCCAATATGGCTGTTTGGCGTCACACGTGTTGGGAGTTTGTTTGTTTGTTCTTATTATTCACGGTTATTATTTAAACAGCACGCTTTTGCTTGGACAATGGAACAATATAGAAAAAACATTGAGGTGAGTACCATTTACTCTTTTGTAATTGCTTAAGTATATTCCATTGCAAAACATTAATGTAAATCATACTTACAAAAAGGTGCACAAATTTTAATGCTTTGTCAATCCTATTTTACTAAAACAAAAATTCTTAGATTTTCTTTCCTAAAATATTTTGTTGGTGTCATATTTATTTTGAAACAATTATTATTAGAAATATGTAAATGAAATCACACTGTTGAGTTTCCAAGGTCAAATGATGGACTATCTGACCTGAGCTCATCTCCAGAGATAAACCACCAAGTGCAAGAAGGTAATACTTTAGAGAAATTTTATGAATATTACTGAAGTTTTCATAATTTCAGAGGCAAATCCAATAGAAGCGGAGCTAGCGGAGGCAAATAAATCCAGTTGATACATACGATGAATTCCCCATTATTATTGCAATGGGAGCATCTGATATTGAAACTTGTAAGAAAAAGTGTGAGTAAGTCCAGTTCCAATAGTAACTATTTATTTTTTAGTCGAGTCACGCGTCATTAATTACTTGATCAACAGCTTGCTCGTGGATAGATAAATCCGATGGGAAATCCGAAAATCTTCGTATTAAGGACCTAAGAATTGCAGAATGTATTACAGGTACGATATTATTTTTTTTATTTTCTAACCATATATGCTATATTGAGATTTCTGTCACTTTTTCTGTCTAGGCAGGCAAAACTGTCACTTTACTGGTCTAGACAGGAAAAGTGACAGCTGTTCAATTTCCGTAATATATTTAGGTGCTTTCTTTCATATTATTCTTTTAAAGTATAATTACTTAAAATCATGAAACTTACCTTCTCAACATTTATGAAGTAACTAAAAATCAGGATTTATTTAGAACACCAACAAAATTTGTAAAACCGTTAAATTCAAAACACTAAAATTCATTACACTAATTGTATGTTGGTTGCATAATATTAAACAACATTCCTAATTTTGATTGGTTTTTGAGCTAAAAAACTCATGATTTGGGTTGAAAATTAAATAGTATACAATACTCAACGGAAATTTCATTACTGTCTCGAGAATTAATTTATCGACGCTACGCGTCTTGATAAACTACCTAATATCTCGACTAGTAATGAAACACTTTTCGTCTCGTATTGTAATATACTATTACGTTCGCTTTGTAACTTTTAAAATTTGATGGTACATTGAATGAATATGTCTTTTAACTTATTTTCTTTCATGTCTAGGCGCGGTAAAACGGCACTACCCAGCACTAATAATAAAAATATTCGAGAAAAGCGCCATGGATTTTTTCCGTCAAGGAAACCATCGATTAAAACGTGAAAAGGTTGCAATTGAAAAAAGTGCCGTTAAATGAATGACTAGAGAATAAAGAAACCAAAGAATATTTGTTTAGTTTTGTAAAAATATTTAATAAATTTTTTATAATTTTAAGTAAAACATTTTTATTTCATGAATTACATTACCACACCATACCACACCACGGCTGGTGGATTTTGCATATGCCATATCTCAGTTATTAGACACCAAATTTATATGAATTTATAATGACACTAAATTAACAATTGAAATTTTTTCGAAAAAAATATAGTTTTTGCTCTGCCTACCCTGCAGCCTGGCCCCCCTAATAAAGATAATAAAAATTTAAATAGTGCAATTTATAATTTACCAGTTTATTAACAAATTTCAAATTTATTTAAAAAATCCAAGTATTACATATTTTATCCCATATTATTTTTTTATTATTTTAGGAAAAGAAATAAAAATTTAAATCTGTAATATTTGGATTTTAATTTGAAATTTGTTGATAAACTATGGTAAATTATAAATTGCACTGGCCCTAATAAAGATAATACAAATTTAAGTATACTTAAATTTGTATTATCTTTATTAGGGCCAGGCTGCAGGGTAGGCGGAGCAAAAACTATTTTTTTTTCGCAAACTTATATTTGAATTCTGCTTGTGCTTGTTAATTTAGTGTCATTATAAACTCATATAAATTTGGTGTGGGTACCATGTCTAATAACTAAGATATCGGTATACGCAAAATCCAGCAGCCGCCACTGTTATGCCAACGTTAAATCGATGCTGCGCGGTACCACCATATGTAACACCACAACCGGAACGTTACATAAACGTTTTGATAATAACGTTAAATGGATGCTGCGCGGTACCACCATATGTAACATCACAAGCGGAACGTTACATAAGCGTTTTAAAAATACCGTCACAATGTTACGTTGCAGAAGGCGGACATTAACTGTAACTGTGACGATGCCGTTACGTTTATGTTACCTTAATGGACACGTTACAGTAACTCGTTAACAGTAATAAAACGTTTAAGCAACAGATCCTTGCCAAGTGGGATGCCTTCTCCCAATTTAAAACCCGATAGGTTCAAATCACAGTAAATAATAAAATCGGCCAATCACAACGTGATAATAAGGAAATTTATAATGTTTATCATAAATACACGAAAAAAACCAATAGGTATTATAACAGGACCTATTATTTTGCAGATCAGCTACACCTGTTAAACAGGTAGGTACTGACAATTCAGCAGACAACATTTATTAATCAAACCGAACACGTAAGAAAGCTCATTACTTATTATGGTTATATGGTTGATTGATCCTTACTCAATGGTTATTAAAACATTGGTTCGTAATACGAAACTGAATGTCTCTATTATTTATCCATTAAGATCAAATACATGATATTGGACATGTCAGATAAATAAACACAAAAAATAGCTTTAAACTTTATAAAAAATAATAATTTGCTGACAAAGTATCTACCAGTATTTGTTGGTTGATTTTTTATATGCATACAAAATTCAGTAAAACTTGTTATGATAAGCTGTAAGTTATATGCCTAGTACCTCCCCATTTTATTAAAATTTTATGTAAATGACACGGAAATATTATACTTTTACCACATTTTTGTGCTAATATCATATCTACTCATGGACTACTTTATTTATGCTCCACACCTCAAAGGCCCACCACGTGACTACGTACGTAACGCAGTCTTTTGAAAATTTGGCATTTAAGGCTTTTCAGGTTATGTATCTGTCAAAGTATAGTCAACGAGAGAAATAATATTTATAAGTTTACCTCTTATGTTTAAGCGTTAAAAATTTATAAATCATTATAGAATTTATTAAGGTGATCAACGCTTATAGTATCACAATATGAGGAGTAGGTATGTAAATACTGCATTTAATTAAATTTAATATTAATATTTTACATAAAATATTTTTAACCAAACGGCATTTATTAAAAAAAGTCTTGCTTCTTTATTATAGAATAAGAATATCTTTATCAAAGGTAGGTTAATATATTATAACAAAAAATCATCCATAGATGATTATAATTTTGTAATTTCAGGTTATAAAAATCTATCTAAAAAGTATTTTGGATTATTAGGAAGAGAGTTTTAATATGGTAATACTTCTTCTAAAAAAATGTGCTAGTTTTTATAATCCAGCTTTAAGTGTACCTACCTACATAAAGTTTTGTCAATACAAGTAAGTATACCTATATATACCAATATAAAGCATTGAATTTGATCTACATCGACAAATCATTTTGACTTTAAAATTTTTAATAAATCACATGTTAAATATTTTAACATTGCAAGTTTCTCCAAAAGTTGTTTGTTTTCTTATAATCCAACTTAAAGTAGGTATGCCGAGAGGTAAGCACAAGTTTTGTCGTTAGAAGTTTAAAAGCTTCAATTAAATTTAAACCATATTTAACAATTATAATAATTACAATAATTGTATACCTATATTTATATAACATAAAGGATTTGGGCATTACTATTGATAATAAACTTACTTTTAGAGATTACATATCTTTATCGGCCAGCAGAGGGTTGCGCATGTTGGGGTTTGTAAAGAGACAATTGAGAGATTTCAATGATATTAATTGTTTTAAAAATGTATTTGTTTCTTTGGTTAGGTCAATTTTAGAGTACAATACTATTGTGTGGTCTCCTTATTGTGATAGTCATATACATTGTATAGAACGGGTGCAGAATAAATTCTTGCATTTTTGTGGTTTCAAATTAGGGTTAAATGTTGATGAATTGCATTATTGTGATATTAGGTCTAGGATGAATTTACAATCGTTACAATTAAGAAGAAATTAAATAGATTTATGTTATTTATTCAAAATTTTAAACAATCATATTAACTGTATTGATATTAGCTGGCCATACACAGGCGTTATTTCGCGCGGTTTATCGTGGCGTGTTGGGATGTAGCGGTTAGTATGCACGAAAGAACGGCATGGCAAAAAAAGCGTCATGTTCCATACACTTGATAAAGTATTCAAATGATTTAGCAAGTGATTGCCCGTGGTATATCAGTTTCAAAGGAAAAATCGTATGTGAGTGGGCAAAAAGTGTCATTTATCGAGTCGTTTGAAACTGCATGTGATCATGTACAAATTTTCAACGTGAAATTTTGCCAAGCAAAGGTAAACCGTGACGCGAAATGTGGCGTGTGGACACTCCACACTCCAGAGGAAAGCACGTCTGAAATCGCTTCCCGTTCTATCATTGCGCGCGGCGATACTCACTCACGTACATGATTTTCCATATGTTTTTGCAGATAACACGATAAACCGCGCTCAATAACGTCTGTGTATGGCCAGCTATTGTTAGCAGTTTAAGTTTTAATATACCCCTAAGAATGAATAGGCATGTTCCGCTATTCCATATAAGGCAACATTCTACTAATTATGGCAATTTTTCCCCATTTGATAGAATGTGCAGAAGTGCTAATAGCTTGGACATAAATTTTTTTAACATACCACTTAGGACTTTTAAAAGGGAATTGAGATTGATGCTTATCCACTAATATTTGATTTTTGTACCTATTGTTGTGATATTTATTTTGCCTTTTTGTTTTTTATTAGTGTTTTATGAGTTTCATAATATTGTATTGTATTGTATTGTATTAATATTGTGTCAATTTGCTGTTAATAAACATTATTATTATTATTATTATTCTTATTATTATTATTATTATTATTATTATATAACCATTTTAACAAACTCTTCCATATAATCCAAAATACTTATTTATTTTGGTCAAAAAACGTTGTAACCTTAAAATTACAAAATTAGATAATATTTTTTGTTATATATATAATACATTGACCTATTTTTTTTTATAAATGCCGTCTAGTTAAAACTATTTTATGGAGAAAACCAGATATGTAGACCAAATGCACAAAAATATTACTAATTAGGGACCATACACTTAAGAATTTCATTAAATGCAGTATTTATATTCCTAAATTCTTAAACCACCCATTGTTATTGTGATACTATAAAGATTTATAAAATTTTAACGCAAAAACATAAGCGGTTCAAGTATAAATATAATTTCTTTCGTTGACTATACTGACAGACATAACCTTAATAGCCTTAAATGCCAAATTTTCAAAGGACTGCGTTCCGTTCGTAGTCACGTGGTGGGACTTTGAGGTGTGGAGCATAGTACAATAAGTTACTTAATAAGGATATTTTATTTAACACCAATTTTATTTCTTAACTTTAACCGGTGGGCAAAATTGTACTTCGCCTACGGGCTAAAGTTAGCTTTAAGTTAAAATTGAAAAACAGTGAGGTTAAAACTGCCTGAAAACTGTCAGATGTTAGATGAAATATAAATAAAATCTGTTTTAAATTCCTTGTGGTATTCAATAAAATATGGTGTGTGACTATTGATCAAAATAGGAGATTCCACTCGACTGTTACCGTAAAACTCTCTCGAAAAATCTAGGCCTTGGAAAAATATTTATGTTACATATATATGATTAAATGCTATATTTTTACTTAGTTTTATAAAATAAAATACATTTTTTTACGCACTTTTCAGAAAAAAAAACAAAAAAACGTTTTTGTTAATAGTTTTTTTCTAAGAGCGTGTGGAAAGTAACTACTTTCCGCACTCATATGCGTTCTGAAAGTTGCATTTTTCCGCACTATTGCTGAAAGTCTTTTTCGCACTGACGCAGGAAACAATACATCAACAATCACATACCTACGCCGCGACGCGTCGTTGCTAAGAACTTAAGTTCGTTTGATTGTCAGAATAGACGTCAAACTAAAATTAGAATTTTATCCGAGCACATTTTGAGTATAAAATGGAAATGGAGGAAGAAATTGGGGAAAATATTATTGATGGAGTACCTGAAAGAAGCCAAAAATGTAAACATCGAACTGTTAACAGAACAATCAAAATTTTGGTATGCTAAAGAGTTTCAAACATTTTGTAAATGGTGCGAAAAAAACAATTTTAAGAATAGGTAATTCTTGTATATTTTTCCGACCTTTCAAAGACTTGCAAATCATCAACGTTATGGTTAGTGATGCCGCGAGACGAGACGAGACGAGAAAAGTCCTTCTCTCGTCTCGTCTCGTGCAGCGAGAGAAAATGGGTCTCTCGTCTCGTCGAGAATACTCTTTTCTCGCTCGAGAGTGCCTTTCTCTCGTCTCGTCTCGTTTCTCTCGTGGTAAAAGTACCTAAACATGAATACAAAAATTATTTGGAATGAAATACAAATTCGTTTATATTTTTTTATATAGAAATTTAAACTGGAAATAAAAAAAAATGTGTGCCAAGACCACACTCACAGACAAAATAGACTTGCCTTAGGGAGAAAATGATACGGCCGGGCGGGTGCCTGAACGGGTGCCTGTTTTCCAGTTCGCATCATTCATATTTGAGCAGTTGACCTGTGAGGATATATTATTTATGTAAAATTCTTTGAACATTATGGGTAAATGTGTTGTCAAAGTGTGTCCTAGTCGTAGTGAAACTAGTTCCAGCCAATTTCAACCAATTTCCTTTTTCCAGTAAGTAGTAATTACGAGATAAATTTTAAGCGATTTTATTAATTTTGCATGTCAATACCTTGCGTGCGCACACAGATGTTGTATTGTTCTCTCCTGTGCACAGAGCCGTACTTCGTTCATTCTGGAGCGTAAAACTAGATGAATTTCTTTGATAATCCACTAGGAATATTTTAAATTAGATACCGCTCGTACGAAATTATTTAATACGGGCCTGGCAGAATACATATCTTCTCTTATATAATATATAATATAATGTATACATTCCCTTGCCCCCTACCCCGATTTATGGCACGCTGGTTTCATGTTAGCGATACTGAACAGGACAAGTCTATTTTGTCTGTGACCACACTAATAAAGTAAGACTTTTTACGCCGAAAATGTTGCGCATTTGAATCAAATGGTTGGATCTATGTGGAGTAGTTACATCTAGTATTATACACCTATAATTATAGGTGTTTCTTTTAACTTGAGACAGCTCAATATCTCGTGAAATACGCATTTCACAGAAAAATGTCTTAAATAAAAGGTTAATGTGACCAAAGGGGACATTATTTGGTGCTACCGCTAGCCACCCCCTACCTCTCCTTAAGGATGAAATGGGGGGTAACTTTAGAAAGTCAAATGGAATGACCCGATTTTTTCACAGATTTTGGTAGTACATAAAAAAATGAATAACTTTTATAAGAAACTTTTTTTTCAATTTATCAACAGATGGCGCTGTAATTCAAAATTTAAGAAAATTGGGTTTCCTTTAAAATGTATTATTTGAAACGTTTGAAAAACAAAAATTAACATTAAATCAACAATAGTCGGCTCTGAAAACAATTTATAACAAATGTTCAAAATGTCATCCTTTCATTTCGACACATTTTTTAATGCGGGTAATGAATTCTGGCTCCACCATGTCCTCCAGAGTTGTAGGAATTGCAGCGTAAACTTTTTCTTTCAAGTAACCCCACAGGAAGAAGTCTGGCAGATCGTTTTCTAGAAAATTCCGGTAATTTTCACCATTTAATGCCGTTCGCCAAAGGTACCGCACCAAACGTTTACCGACCAGGGACGCTGGTGTCGAAATGGAAGGACGACATTTCGAACATTTGTTATAAATTGTTTTCAGAGCCGACTATTGTTGATTTAATGTTAATTTTTGTTTTTCAAACGTTTCAAATAATACATTTTACAGGAAAACCCATTTTTCTTCAATTTTGAATTACAGCGCCATCTGTTGATAAATTGAAAAAAGTTTTAAAAAAAGTTATTAATTTTTTTATGTACTACCAAAATCTGTAAAAAAAAGGGTTATCAAATTTGACTCTCCAAAGTTACCCCCCGTTTCACCCTTAGGAGGGGTAGGGGGTGGCTAGCGGTAGCACCAAATAATGTCCCCTTTGGTCACATTAACCTTTTATTTAATTTTTCCGTGAAATGCGTATTTCTCGAGATATTGAGCTGTCTCAAGTTAAAAGAAACAGTCTGTATCGGCGCAGTAGTTTTCAATGGATCAAATCATTTGATCCATCCATCTGAAAACTACTGCGCATATATGATGTAACTACTCCACATAGATCCAACCATCTTGTACCTACTGCGCATGTCCGTCATTTTGAATCCGCAATTGTTTTTTTTTAATGAATACCAAATTCTGAATCAGGGACCCCATAAATATCTGAGTACTAAATTTTACCCAAACCATTAAAGCCGAACGACGAATTTTCGTCATATTGGATCAGCCATTTTATTAAAAAAAAAAAATGGATATCAAATTTGTAATCAGGCCCTCAAAAACCACATGTTGTTGATAAGTTTATTGAATAAGCCTTGCTATTAAGCAAACGGGTTTTTTTTAATAGTATAAGGAGTGCCATAGATGTGCTTATACAGGGTAAATTTTAAAAATTATTATTATTTTATAAGTAATTTTTTCTTGGTTAACGTTAAGTTGTGTTATAAAATAATAAAACGTTAACAAGGAACAAATTTTGTTTATTATGAAATGCGAATAATGTTCTCATTGGTCCAAATAAATATCGTCATTTATGTGCAAAATTATAATTTTTATGTAAAAAAAAATGTTCTTTATAATCGAGAGAACGAGAGAGATCGAGAGAAACGAGAAATTCTCGTGCGAGAGAGGGCATTCTCTCGTCTCGTCTCGAGCCTTTTTTCGAGAGAAAATTGCCCTCTCGTCTCGTCGAGACGAGACGAGACGAGAGGCGAGAATCTCTCGTATCGGCGGCATCACTAGTTATGGTTCAGATACTCAATTTTAAAATATATGTTTATTAAGAAAAAAAAATGTTGGATTTCAGCCAAAAAAATCTAAAACTATCAAGAAATGATATAGAGCAATTTCTTAATGAGGCTTCAGATGATGTATACCTTTTAAATAAAGTTGCCACATTAATTGGAGTAGCAGGCGCTTGTCGTGAAGAATTAACATATTTAACCACAGACAATATTACACATTACATTGAAGATTTGATAGATATTGTCATTCCGGATAATAAAAGACATCAACGGAGAATCTTCAGCCACTTTGCGGTCTTCAGCCTCTTTGCTAGTAGACTGTGGACTAGACATTAGGAACCTTAAGCGCCATGGTGGATGGAAGTCCATCAAAGTTGCTGAAGGTTATGTAGACGAGTCTTTACAAAACAAAAACAAAATGCAGATCGGATTCTCCAAACTCAGGCTACTCCTTCGAATTTGCCACAATCAGTAATTGAGCTTCCGCCACCTTATGTTGAACTTGCAAAAGACGTAAATAATTATGGCAAAAATATTTCTCTACCTGTTAATAACCAGTTATCTTTAGTCATAAACTTAATAAACGCAAGTAACTGTTCCTTTACCATACATAATGCAATATACAATCGCGTTGAATCACCCGAAAAATGCAAGGAAAAAACAGATTTTTAAAAAATATTATTTTCTCTGATGAAGCTACATTTCATATTTGTGGGCAGGTACAATTTTAAATTATTCCTTATCAGTAGAAATTTAATTTCTTTTTTTTTTGTTCTTTTCTTAAACGTAAATAGACACAATATGCACTACTGATCAACACCCATGGTCACTTAATGTCTGGTGTGCAATAATGATGGATAGAGTTATTCGTCCGCATTTCTTTGAAGGGCACTTAAATGGAGAAATGTACACGGATTTTTTAAGACATCATTTACCGCAATTATTAAACCAGGACATGTGGTTTCAGCATGATGGAGCTCCACCCCATTATGCTATTGACCTATTTGAATGAAATTTTTCAAAATAGGTGATTGGTCGAGCTGGTCCGGTTTTGTTGGCTATAAAAAGTTATGTAAATAATATAAAGAAATAAATAAATAAAATTGGCCTGCTAGGTCGCCTGATTTGACCCCTCTGGATTATTTACTTTGGGGTTTTATCAAGGACAAAGTGATGGCAATTGCGCCTACAAAATTAGAGGACATGAAGGACAGAATCCGCGTTGCCTGCTCTAATGTAACACCTGAAATGCTGCAGAATGTACGGAACTCATTTAAAAAAAAGTGTGAAAGTGCTTAGAACTTCAAGGCCGACATTTTGAACAATTTCTTAAATAAGCAAAAAAATGTGTTCCAATTAATACTTTTGTGTAATTTGTAATTTAATGAATCATAATTAAAATTACTTTTCACGTTTAACTGAATAATAAATTGAGAATTAATCGTCAAAATGTCAAAATTCTCGACTTTTATTAAAATAACGCGTTTCCATGGAAATAAACAACAACGTATTTTCACATAATAAATCATAACTCCGTAACCAAAAGAGCAAATCAATTTTTTTACGTAGATTTGAATGTTATAAAAAAGTACATCGTTCCATTTAAAAATCCAAAGTTACCCCCCGCCTCCCAAAATGGGGTGGGGGGATAAACTTCAAAAATATGTCTAAACATGTCCTTCAGTGTCCTCAATTTGTACTACGGATAGTACGGAAACAATTTGAACGTTTTTAGTTTTTTTTTGTAAAAAAAACAATTTTTTTTCGTGGGCTAAATTGAATATACTTCTGTAAAGAAATGTATTTATATATTTATAAAAGTTCAAATATTTATTATGTTTTCTTTAAGTTTTTTTAGTTTTTATAATTGTTTTTAAAACTTGAGTACGGTCCAATATTTTATTACATAAAATTTATATCTTGGTTTAGGTAAAAAGCGAATCAGGTAATACATTTAAATTGATTTGTCATTTTCAGTAAATACAAAGGTCCAAAATAATTGGATAGCAAAAAGATGAATATTTGCCGGTTATTGCATTAGATCAAAATGCGAAGGCGGATGCAATAGGAACGTGAACAAACGAACAGGGTGGGCGGCGCGTCGCCTTTTATTAAACCTGATGAAATGAAAACCCAACTTCCTAGAGTTCATTTCTATTTAACTCAAATTATCTGGAGGTATAGTATAGTACCTAATTAAAAAATTGAATAAACAAAGCAATTTTTATATCAAACTTGGTTTTATTTCATGTATTTCAAAATTTAAAACAGTTTTTTCAAATTATACAAGGTGTCCCTAAACTTAGTGGCATAAATTTAGGAGCAGATTAAGCAAGTCAAAATAAGACGAAAATCTAAATAAATATTTTTCCTAATTACGTATGTTTAAAAGATACAGGGTAATAAAGTGTTACTTATCATATCAGTTTTTTTAATATAACTTCTACTATGGTAGACTTGGAAAGGTGATATTTTGCGAACAGTCACTTACTACCAAAACACATATTCACACATAATTACAATTGTTTGAGTGAACACAGTGTCGTATAAACAGGGGTTGCTTAATCTTATTGTCCCATACAAACTTTGAGGTTAGGTTTTTATACCATTTGATGCAATTTTTCGATTACTCAGTTCGGCTACTATTAAAAAGGTGTACCTCTCAAACTTCGATAAAATTAACAGTTCTCGAGATATTTGAGATTACAATAATTGTTATATCGCATTAAAGGACTAAAATTTATATGATAAAAAAAATTTAATTGAAAAAACAACAATTTTTTAATGTGACGGTCAGGGCAAAAAGTCCCGAGGCTCATGGAATTCCCTTTTTAGTTTTTTCAATTAAAAAATAAAATTTGTTATCATATACCTTTTAATCCTTTTAAATAATGCGATAAAACAATTATTGTAATCTCAAATATCTCGAAAACGGTTTATTTTATCGAAGTTTGAGAGGTATACCTTAATGGTAGCCGAACTGATTAATCGATAAATTGCATCAAATGTTACAAAAACCTAACCTCAAAGTTTGTATGGGACAATAAGCTTAAAGCATCCCCCGTTTCTACGACACTGTGTTCACTCTAACAATTGTCATTATGTGTGAATATGTGTTTTGGTAGTAAGTGACTGTTCGCAAAATATCACCTTTCCCAGTCTACCATAGTAGAAGTTATATTAAAAAAACTGATATGATAAGTAACACTTTATCACCCTGTAACTTTTAAACATACGTAATTAGGAAAAATATTTATTTAGATTTTCGTCTTATTTTGACTTGCTTAATCTGCTCCTAAATTTATGCCACTAAGTTTAGGGACACCTTGTATATTTCAATAACGTTTACCATTTCAGTGATATATGAAAAAAATGTTCATAGTATGATGCCATGCTCATATGGCTCAATATTTTTTTTGGAACGTTACAGTTGTACGCAGTACAATATATTGTAATTATAATTTATTACCTAATAATTAATTATAATTTATTACCTAATAACTATAAATAAAAATTCAAACTTTCTCATAAGATAAGGAACATTAAGGGTCGGTTTATCAATGTCCAGTTAAAGTTGCAGTTAGTTATCTGTTAGATAATTTCCATAAATACCATTGTTTTCACAACGATCGATATGAAATTTAACTGTCAGATAGACTAACTGGAACTTAACTAGAGATTGATAAACAGGCCATATTTTGCATAATTAGGTTTTTTTAATAATAATAATAATACCTACTTTATTTATGTTACCATACAATTTGTATTTACATAAGTCAAAAAAAAAATATATATATATATATATATATACAGTGTGGCCCATTTAAGATAGAAACCCCCGTAACTTTTTTATTTATTACTCGATTTTAATGAACAAAGGCTCAAAATATAGACAATAAAAAATCTATCTAAGCTAAAAAAAGCCTTTGTTCAATAAAATCGAGTGACAAATAAAAAAGTTACGTGGGTGTTTCCATCTTAAATGGGTCACACTGTATATATAAGAAAACTAGATTAGAATGGACATGACGAACTTAGTTAAAGTTAAAAAGTTATAGGAATAAGTAAAAATAGGACAGGAATAAAAAACTTATAACTATTGTAATACAACCAGGTAAATTATGCAAAATTTCATTTATGTTTTGATTGTTTACATTTCGCACATGGGCGACAACAGTGTCATAAGTAGTGGAACCTAAATTCCGAGATAATGACCGTCAAAGATTTTTGAATAATAAAATTCTCACATATAGTAAATTTAAAAGTAAACTACGTACACGTCATCAATAAAACAAAAATTTTACGCATTGGTACCAACACTAAATGACTAAATCGAAGTCTGTAATTGAATATTTGAATGCATTTTAAACAACTTCAGTTGGCAACAATTAAGATGTTGTCATATTTACATTCAAATATTTCATATTTAAATGACACATAAAAAAGAATTTGACGTTTTAGAATTTCGAAGCTGTCAGTTGTGTTTTTGAATATTTCGTTTAATTCGTGTATTATTTCGTTTATTTTGTTTGTTGTTTGTGTTATTTTATATCGTTTAAGTTTTCATTGCCGTTTTTGTGTTTGTTATATATCGTTTTTTTGTGTTTCCTATATTTAAAATGCCGAAGCATTTAAATAGTCGGAGTCAAGAGTTGGTGTCATCCTTAATACGCCATTTTGAGGCAGAACGGGATAATAATGGACCTTTGTTACCTTTAACAGCTGTTAGAGAGGTAAATAGGATTATTATAATTTATATATTAGAATATTTAACAAAATATATGTTGGATACATAAAATAATAATAGATGGCAAAATTTTTGGGTTTTATATCAGAAAATGTCTTTAAAAATGGCTAAAAACATACTTTTGGCGGTGCATCATATAGGTTATAAAAACTCAGACTTTTGACATTTTGGTATTATTCATGTAAACGCCATCTATCGCCCTGTAGTTGCACTACCACTTTCCCTTGATGCAAGGATTTTAGCATCACATTGACAACCGTGCCCGATCAGCTGATTGATGACGTGTACGTAGTTTACTTTTAAATTTACTATATTTATAAAATTATATTAACTTACAGTATTTTCTTTGCAAACTAAGATTCTGACCCAGTTAAAAATTAGATTTTAGAAAATATTTTTTTGGATAAGAGCTGTTTGTAGATAACATCTACAATATGGAATGCAATCTTGCAGAAAAATGTACAACCTTGGTACAGCAAGATTTAAGAGGTGTAATCTCGCAAGATCTCGGTATTTTGAGCGATCTCGCAGATTTAAGATTTATAAAAAAAGAAATTAGTATAATTATTTGTATTACAACTTTGTTAGGTTATATCGTAAAGGCAACATAATGAAATAAACCATAAATTAAATAATTTATTTAAGACTATTCCACTCATTACTTTATGGACCACTCAGATTTTAGAAAACGAGTATTTTTTTCAGTGTTGCAGCGATAAAATTACTACCTATTTAGGTAAAAAAAAACACTCGTTTATACAACCAACCAATTGGTTGCTAAGCGAAAAATAATTGTCAATGTTGACGTTTCTAATTTTAAAATAAAAATGCGCTTAGGTCAAAAAAAATCATGCAGAAATTGAATCGGCAGTTAATTCTAATTAAAAAAAAATATTCGTGAAATAGTATTGCCGAATACCACTCGTAATAAAATTTTCCCTGAAAAAAATTTTGATTTTTACCCAAGATTTTTCCTTGGAAATTTCGCTCCTGTCATTAATTTAAAACCACTCGCCTAGCGGCTGGTGGTCTTAAAAATTAATGCCACTTGCAAAATTTCCAAGAAAAGAACATTCGTATATAAATCAAAAATTTTATCGGTCAAATTTTACCACTCGCCTAGCGGCTCGTGGTCTTAAAAATTAATGCCACTTGCAAAATTTCCAAGAAAAGAACATTCGTATATAAATCAAAAATTTTATCGGTAAAATTTTACCACTAGTGGTATATAATATTATATACGAATATTCATCAAGCTATTGAAGCAAAAAAACATAAACAAGACTAAAATTATTTATTGAAAAAACTATAGGTACATTATTTTAAAAATGACTTCTCAAAAAACACAAAACACACATGGAATGCGCTGCGTCCTAATCTCGCAAATCTTGCGAGATCGCGCATGATTTTCGTGCAAGACTAATCTTGCGGAATTAGTGCGAGATCTTGATATACCAAGATTGCATTCCCTAGTAGATATGTCTTTGTTGTCGAAGAAGGAGTGCATTAATTTTGGAGATATGTCTTTGTTGCTAAAAATATGTGCATGAATTTTGCAGATATGTATGTATTGCTTAAAATCTGTCAATCAATTTTTTAATTACTTATTCTTTTATTGTTGATTATGAATATGATTTCCCAGGGTTAACCCTCTTTTAGTTCTCTTACGTGTCCCGCTACTGCACAGCATTGCCTGTGTTTGGTGGATCCGAATTTTCACCCCGGCTGGTAAATCTCGCCTAGGAGGTTGTGGATGACAGTGTCGATTGTTAGGGCCACTCGAAAATTTGTCGCCCGGCCTGGCCATACGCCCGATTTAGGCTAGTGGAGTGCAGACAAGGAGGAAAAACATTTTGGTTTTTGAGGGGCATTGAACTGACCCAAAACTAAGTACAATCCGGAGTCCCCCTCAACCAGGATTTAGTAATTACCCCCATTCAATTGGGGTTCATAAATGGGCTTGGTTGGTTAGTAGGCTGCTAGGACCTATCCTTGCTGATCTTGAAGTACTTCCTGTTCGTATGTGTCCGTTTCTCTGTCTGAGTCGGATTCCGAGCTCGCTGACTATCGATAGGGTTGCACCCCACTGTGCGGTTGTTTATTATTTCGCATAGAAGGTAATTATGGTTCCCTTAAATGTGCTTAGTTATCTACAGATATTTATTTCTTTAGAATGAGTTTCTTTTGCATAGTGTTTATCTGAACTTAAGTGTTTAATGACTGCTTATGTGAGCCCTTATTTATGAGTTCTTTGGTTATGCTTGCTGTTTGTTCCTAAGGCAGGTGTAAAATTATTCCTTAACCTCGACAGTCAACTATTAGCACGTGTTGTTTCTGTGTTGGTAATCCAGTTAAAATTATTAGGTGCATTGACAGGCAGGTGTAAAATTATTCCTTAACCTCGACAGTCAACTATTAGCACGTGTTGTTTGTGTTGGTAATCCAGATAAAATTATTCGTTGTATCCAAACACTCACACTCTTTTTCACTTTGGAACTTAATCCAGGAGGAGGTGCCACACCTTTTTGCACGGTTCTGGTAGATCACGTGTAGAATCATTAATTGCTTTTATGAATTTGAACACCGATAGCGGTGGTATCACTATGGAAGTACGAAAGCGTTAAACAAGACCCTAGACACACGACCGTTTGCCTTTAGGTGAGGAGCGTCACTTATTCATTGTTTTATTGTTGACAACTTTAACTTTACTATACTTACTTACTAACTTACTTATGACACTGTTGATGAAAATTATGATAGGGATTATACAGATTGCAGACAGACACAAGTCTCCATCTAGGAATTAATTTTAAAAATATATTCATGCCACTGTTGCAGCATAAACTATGAGTAATTTTACACTTATTTCACTAAAAACCCGAAAGTTTTTTCGACTATGACACTGTTGTCGCTCATGTGCGATTTATGTGTAGGTCAAAATAGGTCGATTAACACAAATATGTCTTAGTAAAATTTTAATAATTAACGAGATAAACGTGTGAACGGGTGAATAAATACTTAATTTTTTCGACATGTGTCATTAGCGCCCTCTCGTCCTTAAAAACTATTGTGTACAAATTTTTAGTTTGATACTTTGAATAGTTTTCCAAATATAAAAAAATCAGATCTTACATTTATCGCCCTGTATCTCGATTATTATTAACATTTTACTAAGACATATTTGTGTTAATCGACCAATTTTGACCTCCTATTTCTACAGTTTCTATATTGTCCATTAGTTATAGGACACCCTGTATATATTATACGAAAAATTATGCAGGCTATTATTCACGAGGATGAGGTTTGGGCGAGGTTTGGGTCTCGACCCGTCAGGCAAGAGACGTAAATCATCCGAGTGATTAATGCGCATTATCGCGAGTGTAATACTTTGCTTTTTCTACTCCAAGTAAGTAATTTTTATTAGTAGGTAACAAAATTTATTATGACCTCACTTTCTCCCGATTTTATATAATTCATTATAGTCGCTTCTCGTATAGGTAAGTATATAATAAAATCTGACAGTTACAACCTCACTTTTTCTCAATTTAAAACCCGTTTGGTTCAAATCACAGTAAACATTAAAATTAGACAATCACTGGCATCAGTCATCAGAGTACAACGTATATAATAAGTTTATTATTCCCGTTCTTAGGCGGCGGAATGTCAACAAAAATGCAATAGGAGTCACGAATTTTAATTAGGCAAAAGCGAGCTTGCGAGCGTGTGTTTAATAAAATGAGTATCTAGAAAAGTTTATAAATGAGTTGCATACTAAACTTTTTCTACGAAAAATATGATTAGATATATAAAAAAATTATTACTAAATAATTTAAGTAATTGTATAGACACATATATATTAGGGTGAGCCAAAAAAACTAACCTATCGGATGTATGGGTTAAAATGAACCTACATACCGAGAAAAAAATTTCCCTGCAAGGCAAAATTTTTTGCTCAATTTTAAAAGGTGTCGGTGAGCATTCTAAGTTTTCCATTGAAATAACACGTAAAAAATCTTTTTTCGTTAAAAAGACTATAACTTTTAAACCGTTTGAGATAAAATTTTTACGTCGCGGATTCTTGTAGAGCATAAAATTTCCTAAAAAAATCTACCCCACGATTATTTTTTTCAATTAAATAATTCGTATATTTGAAAGCTTTGAAAAGTGAAAAAAATCAAAATATTCAGTTTTAGTGATTTTTTACACTTTTCAAAGCTTTCAAACATACTAATTTTTAAATTGAAAAAAATAATCCTGGGATAGATTATTTGGTAAATTTTATGCTCTACAAGAATCCGCGACGTAAAAAATTTTATCTCAAACGGTTCAAAAGTTATAGTCTTTTTAATGAAAAAAGATTTTTTTGCGTGTTATTTCAATGGAAAACTTAGAATGCTCACCGACACCTTTTAAAATTGAGCAAAAAATTTTGCCTTGCAGGGAAATTTTTTGCTCGGTATGTAGGTTCATTTTAACCCATAAATCCGATAGGTTAGTTTTTTTGGCTCACCCTAATATATATATATATATACAAAAATAGGCTACCTAACCTGTGAACCTGTTTTACCGGCTTTAAAAATGGCAGATAGTTGTCAAATGTTTCTGTAAATATCGAAATTGATCTCTTGAAATGGATTAAGAACTGTTAAAATCCTATGTACGTAGAAGTAGTTTTTTACAGTGAAAGTGAAGAGGATGTGTTATGTTATTTCTAATGCTTTAACGGCAAATAGAAGTGTACCGCCGGCGAAATTTAAAGGACAGTACAAACGTGCATTTAAATTTATATCTACCTTTCAAAGATTAGCGTGAAGAAACTGTTTAATAATTTTGTATTTTTGTATTTAGATACCTAATATAATTTTCACATTTACTAATATTTTAAAAGGGCACCCCGAAGGGCACCTTATTTTGACGATTGTATGACATTTTATAACTGTCAACTAACTTAAAGCTTTTCCGTGACTAAAACGCCATAAAGCCACAGCCAATTTGTTGAATTGAATAGTTCGATAATCGCGATTAATTACATACTACAGGCGCGAATTTTAAATTTATGTTTTAAATTAAAAATTAATTTTAATAACTTTATACTAAAATACGCTGGTTTTATAAAAAGTAAAAACGTTTTAACTATCAACGATATTGGTTAAGGGGACATCCATTAATTACGTAAGATAAAAATGATGGGAGGGTTCTAGCAAAATTATAATAATAATAATAATTCACTTTTTTTAAATTAGGTAGGTATTTATATTATATATTTTCAAAACACCAAATCAAAATTTATTTGATTATTTCCCTCAATATAATATGAACCAATCAAAAGCCTTGAATTTTCGAATAAATTTCATTTAAATAAGCGATTAAATCACTAGACCTTTTTAACAGAGATTAAATTTTAGCCTCCATATTGGATTTTTGTTTACGATTTTATGGTGTTATTTACAAGTTTTAACAAACATTTTTTAAAAAACAATAAAAAATAAGTTATCTAGTTTACGAAATATCAATTATTACTTATTATATACCTTAAATTAATGGAATTTTCTTTAAAAAAATATTTATAAACTTTGACACATACGTCAGATTTTATGAATGGTCAAATAGTTTCCTTTAATTCGAGAAATAATCTAGACGTATATCACTCAACCTATAAATTTAATCTGTCAAACTATGCTCAGTAAGTTTTTTATTTGATTTTTCTTTTTGGAAAATAGTTTCATGCAAAATAATTAAAAATAAAACCGCTCGACCGCTACGCGGTCTCGTGATTTTATTAAATTATTTTGCATTCAACATTTTCCAACAAAAACCAAACAAAAAACTACTGAGCCTAGTTTACCCCGATTAATTCATAGTTCTCGTGATATAATATATGATTAAATTATAAATGTCAAAATAAACATCTATATTAAGACTTAATACTTAATACTTAGTATTACCAATATCATGTTTTGGAATAATTTTTTTACAATTATTTTACTTTTTATCAACAAAATTTTATAGATAAAAAATGAAATAATTGTAGGTCTATGGCATTAAGCCAACCACATCGCGTCATGAATATGTCTTCTCTCGGTTCTTCTTGAGATAATTTTACTAAAATTTTGAGATAATAGTATTAAATTAAAACAAAAGCATTTAAATGTTAATTAAAATTCTATAAATGGAAGGAAAGAATCATCATAATTTTAAGTATAAACAATTTTTCTGACAAATACCTAGGGTTGTGAAATTGACCGGTCAAATTGTTTTTGGTCAATTGACCAAAATAAAATTAAATAAAATATCAAAATAAATATTACTGTGATTTATTTGTGCTTAATAAATAGGTAATTAAAATACGTTACCAATTTTTTTTTTATTATAAAAGTTATGTCCATCTTTAGAAACGTTTGTGCGTTAAAAAGTTATGTTTCGCTATTAAAAAAAGGACGCGGGAGGGGCAAAGCGCCGAGTCCGGCCTAGCAACCCCTCGACTCGGGGAACCACCAAGTTTGATTTAGTATTGTTAGGGCTGGTTTTTCAATCATAGTTTAAACTTGGTTTAGCATTTGAACTTGGTTTAAACAAAATTCAAGCTTGAATTTGGTTTAAAGTTTAAACCAAATTCAAGCTTGAATTTTAAACTTTAAACTTTAAACTAAATCAAAAGATGAACCGTCACTGTTGGTCGTTTAAACGAAGTTCAACTTGACATAATTTAATTTTTCTCTGCTTTATTGTGTATTACGTTGTTTATGTCTTGTTTTGTAATCTGCTGTTATAATAAATCAATGGATATGTTTGAGGTAGTTAGTGAGGATGATGAGGAAATTGGCGAATTCCTAAATAATATTCAACTTCGTGTGCACAGGCCACGGGTAAGACCGAATCATTTTGAAAGGTGGATTAATGATGAATTTTTTGCCATATTTCGGTTTTCCAAAACTTTTGTACGTAGGATAGTGCATTTAATTAGACCAGTTATTGCAAATCCGACCAATACGTCAGTTATAAAAATAATTACTGAATATATTGATATATTACCTGCAGGTAATAGATTTTAGTAAAATTCATCACATGTAACAAAAAACGACAAATTCATTTTATACTATAAAACGAAATACATACAAATAATTCCTCCTTAAAAGAGGTTAAGTTGGCAGCACGATTTTTATCCATAATAAATAATAATTATTGTTCTTTAACAATAGTAAATTGTTTTAAAGCAACCTTTCGTACAGATTAGAACTTTTAAAACAGCACAGATAAACAAAACTCCAAAAGTATACGCAAAATCCTTTTGTCAAAATGACAGTTTTAACTACTATTAATGTAGGCAACAGATTATAAAACTTATGATGTAGGCGTATACTAAATTCGGTTGTACCAACTTAACGTTGACACCGCTGTAGGTGTATGTATCTTGCCGCTGATCTAAGTTCAACAGAACTGCTGTTGAGTCGACATTGAAAAAGTAATTTGACTGTGAACTGAGTTCATTAACTGATCTAAGTTCCCCTGAACCAAGGTTTAAACCCTAATTGAAAAACCGGCCCTTAGTATTTAAAAAATGGTAGGTACTTCTGCTGAAGACCTTAATTAAATACTCTGACACTGTCAAATTGACGGTAATATTTAATATTGATAATTTACTTGTTAATTGTTATATAATATTGATATAAAAAGATAACTATGCCAAAAATAATATCAGATTCTAAAGTAAAAATAACTTTTAAGGGCAATACTTCATTTCGATGAAGTTATGAGCCATTCCACGCGTAACGGATACGACAGTTGCCGTGTTTTTATTTACAAAATAATATTGTTCTATTATATTACCAATGTCAAATTTTTATAAATAGTTCTAAATTAAAGCTGTTTAACAAGGTTTTTATTTGGCAAAATTAGGTATCGTGGTTGACTGTTTAATTCCTTAAAAACTAATAATTTAAAGCGTAACGGACGGGACTTCGTAATAGTCCCGTCCGTTACGCTTTAAATTATTAATTTTTAAGGAATTAAACAGTCAATCACGATACCTAATTTTGCCAAATAAAAACCTTGTTAAACAGCTTTAGTTTAGAACTATTTATAAAAATTTCACATTGGTAATATAATAGAACAATATTATTTTGTAAATAAAAACACGGCAACTGTCGTATCCGTTACGCGTGGAATGGCTCTTATGCCAAATGCCTTAATGGCAGAAGAAGTAGCCTTATGGACATTTTTGGAGTAAAGAAGTAACGTTTTTGGTTTTACACATATTAAATTCCACATTAAATACTCATTCACCCTTGGAGTCCAATGATTGGACAACATTCACTTGTGTTCACATAAAATATTAATTTCTTTTATATACCTAAGTAGGTAAATTCTTTTCAAGGCGAAGATTATTATCCGCTAGGAATACTTTGTCTCTCCTGGGCCGTAGTCACCTATATTTAACTACTTTTTTTATATGATTTTACTCATCTACGCACCAACAAAGCCAAATTATTTTAATTTTTTTTCAAGCGGCCATGATATACAACGTTATATGCATGTATAGAGATAGTTGAAGTACGTCTTTTTCATTAGCGGCAGACAAAAAACTCAAAAAAGCCTAGGGATAGAAGTAAATCCATAGGTGACTCAATAGACGTCAAATAATAAAATTAATTTAGCATTTCATACAAAGCAATCACGATGTATTAATTATATTAATTATAATCGCACGGAATATTTAGTGATTATTTATTAAATTTTAATTGAACGAAATAAAGAACAACTAGTTTATTAGTATAATATAATGATGATAGACGAGTCGCCAATGTCGGAACTCCAAACAAATGTCACTACGTCAAAATTAATTCAAGCGCAGCATTTTGACAGAGCAGTGTTTATTTTTGGTTTAGGCTTTGTTATCTATGGTTTAGGATATTTATCGGCATTGTAAGTAAGGGTTATAAGTTTTTTTACTTTTTATCAATAATTTGTAATGCTTTTAGCCAAAATTTTATACCACATGAGTTATAAGTAAATAAAATAATTATATTGCTTATCCTATTTATATTACGCCCTTGAAAAAAAAATTGTGTATGTTATTTGGAGTAGAAGCTCTTTTTGTGCTTCCTACAGTTGCCTGCCTCAGCTACGCTTCGGCCGTCAATCTCTGTACTCACCACAAAAAGAGCCACTTCTACTCCTTATGACATAATCTACTATTTTAAATACGAATTTTGACAACTCAACTTGACAACTGTTCAATAACCTACAATTATTTAAACATAACTGCAATTACATTATAATTACATTTATAACTAGTTTAGTTTGTTTTAATCAATGCAACCAATTTTGGTTCTGTATTTACCAACCAAAACCCTAAATCTGCAACGTTGCCGCAGTCCAGATTAAAAAAAATACCCAGATTTGTCAACCATGTTAAAATAAAGCCGAGGGGTGGTTCACTCTTCGAAGTAGGTGTACATTTTTGTCGAAGTACAGCCGAAGTATTCGAAGTACTTCCGAAGTATTTAAAGTACCTCCGAAGTACTAAAAGTTCATCCGAAGTACTAGAAGTACCTTCGAAGTACTCGAAGTACATCGGGAGATTCCGCATGATTTTGTGTTTACGTTTACGAATCCCTAGTAGAAATTTTACGTTTTTCCTTAGGAAAACCTAACTTTTTTGTATAATTTTATCTTGAAATGTCCTGGTTTATAACGTTATATGACAACGTTAGTTTCTTATGTTTTAAAAAACGTGGGATTTACGTATTATACAACGTTGGAAATATGTCGGATTTATGTATTATACAACGTTGGAAATTCGTGGGATTTGTGTATTATTACATTTTTTCGAGGTTAGAGTCAAAAGAACAACGTGTGAGATCGAATCTGAGAGATTATTTACATTCAATGCATCGAAAAACATAAGAATCGACATGCCTCATCCCCAGAAACAGGAAATACTAATTTTTTCACGTTTTTTGAGGTTAGGTTGAAACGACCTGAAGGATAAATTCTGACATCTGGTTCGGATTCAGCGCGTCAAAATCCATAGGAAAGCATATGTCGCATCCCCAGATCACGACATTTTTTTTTGTGTGGCTACTGAATGAAACAGTCAAATTAAAAGATTTAAATTTAAAAAAAGTTCTGACCCAGCTGGGGTTTGAACTCGGGTCTGTCGGTTGTCAAGCCCAATGAGCCATCAGCCACTTTCATTAAAATCAATTTTATTTGTCTATAAATATTGCTCATAATATTTTAAAGTTGATTATTTTTTTGTGTTGCTGTTTTGAGCTAAACTTTTTGCATCTTGATCTTTTTGCATCTTGATCTATCTCTTGCTAACTTTACGGGTCCGTTAAAACAGTAACTTTTGCTCAGTTTGGTTGGTAGTTTGCCACGGTTTGGAAGAAAGTTTGAGTCAGATTTTAGCCAGTCGTTGCTAGGAAGGTTTTCTTTAAAACAACTAATTATTACTCCTTTGTGGTTTAGATATGACTGCACTCTTTTGTATCTTGTTTTGCAAAAGATTATCCATATTCCGCAGATGTAATTATTACACTTGTTATATGCTTTTTTCACTTAAGGCAGAAGGCCTCCCAAATACATCAGAATACTTTCCTCTGTATTTGCTGTATAAAGTGGTTTTGGGAACATCAAAGCAGGTAGCAACCTGCCCAAAGGATAAATGATTGTTTATCACCTCCGCCAGGGTTGTATTCAATATTTTCTGGGTCATAATTTCTTTAATACACCGTTCCTGGAACATGTTTATGTTTTCTAGGCATCGTTTCTTATAACTCTAAAAATCCATGATATAGCATGGATTATAAAAAGCAACCTTTTTAAAAAACAGTTAAAAAAAATTGGGGAAACAAATTGTTTAGTTTACGTGTTATAAATAAATGTGCCTATGCCATACATATAGGTATTTGCCTTTTATGTTTTTTCCATCTCTCTCGGATAAAAATTACCTTATCGTTCAACTATATTTTCCCAAAAAACACTGGGCAGAATTTGCACAAAATTTGGCGGGATGTCAACACCACAGAACATACAACACTAACCTTAATAATTAAATAAACACTTTTCGTGATAGAGCGGTAAATTTAAATTTTTGCACGTTTATTCCGTGTAACCCCTGTTTTCCTAATATATCACCAAACTGCAATACTTGGTAAAATTTTATTTGATTGAAACTATTGATAAAGAAGATTATTTTTTCTAAAATATATTTTTGGGCTTTACTTATTTATGTTTTTTAAGGTTTTGAACACGTTATTACAACGTTTTTAGCAATACAATTTTCCAACGTAGTTTAAAAGTGGGTTTTGTGTATTCCGGCCGTATTTTTGATTTTATGACCTTCATACATTTATTGCACAGTTTTATTTTACTTTTATATGTACCCAACTAATGTATTATAAAGGATAAAAATTAAAAAACAAATACACATTAAAAAATTTGTCGACGAATACTTTTATGTAGCTAAATGTGGGTTTTGGAAATGTTGTTATAACGTTTTTAGCAATACAATTCTCATCATAGTTTAAAAGTGGGTTTTGTGTATTTTGGTCGTATTTTTGATATTTTGACCTTAAAAATGCATTGAAGATTTTGATTTTACTTTTATAACTAATGTAGGTATTATAAAGGAGAAAAATTACAAAAAATCCACATGTTTACTTGGAACTTAGAAATGTTTAAAGCAGTTTGAATGTATGGTTGGAAACGTTAAAACACATTAAAAAATTTGTCAACGGGACTAGAAATATTTCGGCCATATTTTTGATTTTATGTTAGAAATGTTTACTAGGAACTTATAAATGTTTAAATTAGTTTGAATGTATGGTTGGAAACGTTAACCTTATATATTTTAAAATACTTCTAGTACTCTGAGATACTTCTAGTACTCCGAGATACTTCTAGTACTCCAAAATACTTATAAGTTCGATATTATCAATTACAAAGTACTTGAAGCTCGTTTGTAGCAATCCCAAAGCACTTCGAAGTACATGAAGTATTAAAAGTACCTTCGAAGTATCAGAAGTATTTCGGAGTACTAGAAGAATCTCGGAGTACTAGAAGTATCTTGGAGTACTAGAAGTATCTCAGAGTACTAGAAGTATTTTAAAATATATAAGGTACTTCGAGGTAGGTGTACATTTTTCGGCATGTGAACCACCCCTCGAATAAAGCATATATACTCCATGCATGTTAACATGAAGCAAAGGCTTTGTGCATAGTTTTTGAGTTGTACCATGTTTTCCATAACAACCGTTTTTTAGATGTTTTCTAAATTGGCTTAGATACACAGGGTTGCTGAGTTTTTTAAACTTAGTAGGTATTAGTTTTTTACCTTAGTTTTACCACTTGATAACTTAAAAACTACTTGTTTTTAGTTTTTTTATAATTAAAATAACCCCCTATAACCCAGTAAACCGTTGGTCCGCCATTTTCCGGACACCCTGTATAAAAAATGTACCTTTTCAAAAACTATTTTCCATTTAAAAAATTATTTTCGTGCATAGCTTACAAAGGTAACCTAGGATACAAAAATACGACGGCTGCGTTAGGCGGCGGTAGTGCTGTTACAGGGCGGAGTTATAGATCCCATCGCTCTCTCTGATCGTTAATTCGAACACGAACCGCCGCCAGGACGGCAGGCACACACTCGCCGCCGGTGCGGCCTCATCGAAAATTACATGCACTGAGCACAAACAATACCTTTAAGAATAAATCTAGACACTTTGGAAATAATTAAGAAAATATCTTCTGTCAACATAAATGTTTCTACAACAGTTAAACGTTTGTGGAAACGTCAAAAGTGACACATGTCAAATTATAATTGTATGCGGTTTACCTGTGGTAAATTGGCGGCGATTTGTCTTTGAAGAGAGTCTCTTTCTTTTTCGACGTCCGTTAGTTTGATTTCGGTTTCACCAAGTCTTTCCTGCGTTTCTCTAAGACTGTCCATTAGTTTGTCTCTTTCGTCCAACATTTGGACCATAAGTTGCTCAAAGTTCGCATCCTCTGAAGAAAATTGCGAAGATCGCTGGCTAATGCTGTCCTCCGAAATAGTCGGCATCACGTCACACATCATATTCCACATTTTGACGGCCTAATAACTTTAAACTATCACACGATAAACTCAACGTACAATTCCATGTAGTTTAAAAGGTTCTAACCCCTTAAAAACTTTCAATTGCATTTAACTAAATGTCGCCGGACGACACAGTATCCGCAAATGAAAACATCGTTACTACTTCGCTATTTACAAATATTAACATTGTTATTTCGTATTCACTATGACACACCTAAAAATTCCGGCCCTCACAGTCCTGACTACACTAACTTATTGTCTACCAGCCATTTTAAAATTGATGTCAAACACCACAGAACACAAGCCCTACGAAACAGCTTCCATGCGTAAAGGTTTCTATCTATTTTCCAAAAACTCACCTTTTTCCGCCAGAGGGCGTAAGCAAATGGGTAGACGCACAGTGCTCTTGATATTTTTTGTTCTGGAATCGCAGTATGTCGCTGAAACCACAATCCATGTGGATTGTGGCTGAAACCATAGATGGCTGAAACTTTTGCTAGATTGTCAAAGCGCTTCCTCCCAAATTACGTACAATTACCCTAATTTATTTATTTAGACTTTGTTCATAACATTTTGCCAATACTACTGTTTGATGCGGGAATGTAGGTACATTTTTAAATCCTAGTATATTTAGTTTTAAATTTTAACACAAAATGTAAAGTAAATTTAAAAAAACTACAACTTGATAATATTATTTATAGCCTAAAAAATTCTTATTAAAAGTTTTTTCATAGAATAAATGTTTATAAAACTAGGTATACAACAATATATCAAAAAATAACGATTTACTAAAAATACAGTTAAATATGTAATACACCAAAAATAATTAATTCAATACGAGCAGGTAGTAAATTTTAAATATAGTCATGTTTTTAAATAAATCCTAAGAGGCAGATCATCTGCCGCAGATGTTGACTATTTCCGAATGCCTCCGAACAATTACAATGGAGCATTCAAATGGACATTACTTTTTTCCGTAGCTGTACTTCCAGCATGATGGGGCACCTCCCCATTTCAGGCGAACTGTCACTAATTTCTTAAATGACAATTTTCCAAATAAGTGGATAGGCAGGGGTGGTCCTAATAAGTGGCCTCCACGATCGCCTGATTTCAACCCTGTGGATTATCATGTTTGGGGATATTTAAAATCACATGTGTATTGCGTAGATATCATGGATAGAGAACAACTTATTAACAGAATAGAAAATTCTTTCGAAAATCTAAAAAATAATCCAGAGTTTCTTCGAAAATCGGTGAATCAAATTGCTTAACACTTTAACTGCCGGCAACGCGGCTACCGCGTTCTTGTGTATTTTACAATATGCCGAGCACGCGGGACCCGCGTTCTGTACGGTGGCATAAAGCATGGTTTTTGTCGCTGGGTGCCGCCAACGCGTCTACCGAGTTTGTTTATTTGTTTTTTGTTTAGTATTTTTTCATATAGAACCTTTCAATATGAAACGAAAGAAACAAGTTTTAGTCCATTTTTATTTAAAATTTCTAAAAAAAGCCATCGGCACTGCAACATGGGCGGACTATTACGTCGGCAGTGAACGTGTTAATTCTTAAGAGCAAGAAAATGTATCGAACAAAACGGCGGTAATTTTGAGCAATTGTTATAAGTTTTTTTGTTTTGATTTAGTTTTTAAATGAAAAATGCCTATTTTTTAAAAGTTGTTGTTTTGTGTTGTTATTTTTTGTTAGCCGTTATTTAAAAAATTAATAAATATTGTAAGTTCCTATTAAACTATGTTTGAAAATTGATTTATTTTTTACTTGAAAAGTACGGCCATGTACTTTTTGGATTCGTATTTTCTGTAAAATAGAAAAATAAGAATTTAATTAGATATGAACCTAGATAAATTAAAAGTAAGAAATTTTTATTCTGCAGTAGGTAAAGTTACAAAAACAGATCATCTCTACACCTAGCACTCTTTTTTTGTTTAAACTTGTTTTTTCACACTTAAAATTTTGTTGCTGTCGAAAGATGAGTTGTACATTTTTTTGTAGCTAATTTAATACTTATTTATGAGGAACAAAAAAAAAATAAAATTCTAATCTACAGGGTGATTTTTGAGGGTACACAGAATTTCGAAAATTTTAGCCCAGCCGGACCCTTAATTTTTTGCAACTTGGTATACATACTTTTCATTAAACAATCCGCACAACAAAACCGAACTCCGTGTCTATAGTCCATAGATAACAAATGCTATAGTCACAGTCTGTGACTCACAGACCACAGATCAGAGACAAGGGTCTGCCATAGATGGTCTGCTGGTAGTGGTCAATGACCACTGGTCATAGAAAAAGGATAGTGGCAGATAAAGGCATTTATGTTGGCAGTCCTGCTCGAGAACTTCTAAAAAACTGCAAGTAGCAGAATGCAACCAGGGGCGTAACTATGCCTATAGGCATGTGGGGGCCCCGGGGCAAGGACGTGAATTGGGGCCCATGGATAAAATTGAAAAAAAAGACTGTTTAAAATAACATAAAAACATGTTTTTTTTCTTTATTTTAATCTTTTTTTAACAAAATAATGAATAAAATTGTGTACAGGTAATAATTATTATTAATAGGTAATTTTTCAAACTTCATGGGTTGACATCATCTAAAATTGTTTTCAGGCACGTGAAACGCACGAATTACAAAACTGTTTTTATAAAAAAAATTGTAAATAATTTTTTATATAATATTTTGGCATTAAAATTGTCAAAAAACATTCTTCTTTTATTAAGCTATACATTAAATAAAAAAAAGAAATATTTTATAAAAGTAGAGATAATTTAAGTTATCTCTACTTTTATAAAATATTTTTTGCGTTTGTTTAATTTAATGTATAGCTTAATAAAAGAATATTTTTGACAATTTTGGTGCCAAAAAAATTATATTATATAATAAATCACCTACAATTTTTTTTATAAAAACAGTTTTGTGATTTGTCCCGTCCGCATGCCTAAAATGGCTAATAACTATAGAATACTTTTTTATTTTAAGAAATCAGGATTATGAATAATATAATGGATTTTTTCTGCTGCCTGAGGATTTTATTTTTTGCTGTAAGACATTTAATTTTTTTACGTTTTGGGGGCCCTGGGGCGGTGCCCCGGCTGCCCCAGCCTAGTTACGCCCCTGAATGCAACGCTGGCTGTGAGATATAAAAAGCCCATAAAAAGAAGCCTGTGAAAAAATGGTTGCAGAACACCCAGTGTGATTCCACATTTTTTATAGGTCAGTAAGTTGTTTGCATTGTTGCCAAAATGATTAAAAATTATTTTGGTTTTAATTCCGTTTAAACCACACATTTGTGGTTTAAACCAATTTTGTTGCGAAAATATATTTAACTATAAAAAGTACTAGATTTTGCTAAAGCGTACTAACTTACTAAAAAATCAATTTTAGGACTAAAGTTCATTTTTTTTATCTGGACTGCGGCAACGTTGCAAATTTAGGGTTTTGGTTGGTAAATAGTTGTCAAGTTGGTCGCATTGATTAAAACAAACTAAGCTAGTTATAAATCCAATTGTGGTTATGTATAAATTATTGCAATAACATGTAGGTTACATTGTGCAGTTGTCAAGTTGAGTTGTCGAAATTCGTAGTTAGAAATGTCGAAATTCGTAGTTAAAAATGTCGAAATTCTTAGTTAAAATTGCAATTAATTTGGCTTTGGTGGTGCTTGGATGAGTAAAATCATAGTAGTTAAATATAGGTTGCTTTACGGCCCAGAAGAGAAAGTATTCCTATCCACAATCCACACAACATTGGATTGTGTTCCTATCTTCGCTTTGAAAAGAATTTATATAAAATAAATTAAATTTTTTTGTGAACGTACATGTTGTCCAATGGTGAATAATGTGAAAATAATGTGTAATGTAATATTTATACAACCAAATTCGTTACTCTTATACTCCATAAGGCGATGTACTTTTTCTTCCAATGTGGCATTTGGCATAATTTCATCAAAATGAAGTTTTGCCCTCAAAAGGGCTTTTACATTCAATTCGTTGCTATTATGTTTGGCATAATTATCTTTTTATTTATAATTGACAAGTCAAATTATCATTAATAAATACTATTGTCAATTTGACAGTGTCAAATTATTTAATTAAATTCTTTAGCAGAAGTACCATTTTTAAATACTAAAAATACTAAGTCAAACTGGCATAAGCCATTAACCTAACAAAAAAACACGAGTCCAGATAAAAAAAATGAACTGTAGATCTAGTACAAAAGTACTAACAGTGGCAACACTGTCTGTGAATAGTGGAGAAGAAGAAGATGAGGTGACAGAAAAACAATGAACGATTATCAAAATTTTATATTATAAATTGCAATCCGTTTTTTTATAAATAAATAATTGATAATTGTTTTAATTTACTATGTTATTTTTATTATTTATTATACTTTATTTGATTATGCTGATAAACGACATATATGAATATTTCCTATAACATCGACCAAACCAGCACCAAACTATTTACAGAATTGACGTTTGCTCAGCAAACTTTGCTGTCATGTAAAACATAGAAAAAGGATAAAATTAACCTTAAAATTAACCTTAAAATTTAGTCTTATGTTCTGTGATTTAGTCCATCATGGCCGTCGATAGCGGTGGTCTCACTTTACAAAATTATTTCAATTTTTATATAATTCAAACTTTAAAATGGCCAAATCCTATGATTTAACATATTATTATAAAACGAATACAATATGCCAAACAAAAAATCCGCAAAGAAGAGCAAAAATTTAGGAGGTAAGTATTTATGTATTTTTTTCTGTTTTCATATTTATTTGACAAAATATTTTAGATATAACCCTAAATGATTTTGCAAACTCTTTAATTTGTAAAAACCGACCCAAGAAAACAAATCCTTCTTTAGTTCTTAATAATTTCAAAGATGAAAAAAGTTGGGATGAAAAAATTGATGAATTCGATGGAGATTTTGTCAAAGAAGAAAATGAAGATGGCACAGTTTCATATGTAATCAAAGAAACTAGACATAGAAAAAAGACCATATCTCAAACCAATGAAATAAATTGTGTTAATGGAAATGTATACCCAATAGATATTTGGTTTATATTATCAGAATATATAAGACCAGAGGATGTGGGTTGTTTTGCAGGTATTTGCAAAAGTACCTACAATGTTGTGTCCACAGCAAAATTTTGGTACAATTTATATAAGAGATTTTATATAAATGTTCCCAACCTACCTGAATTATTGCAACCTGAATGCTTGGTTAGAAAATACAGCCTTCGCACATCTGTAATACGATCGTTACATTACATGTATATACCTTTTATAAACAGAATGAAAAATATTAGTGACTCACATCCAGATAAAGTCACCAAAAGAGAATGTATATTGATGTGGCATGAAAAAAAAAAGCAGAATTGGTTTTACTACTTTAAAATGAAAGAAAAACCATTATTATCCCTACATTCCAGACGTACTTCGGAAATGTATCAGCCAGATTTATTGGAAATACTTGATGATATTTATGCCAACCAGGACGAAAACTGTCAAATTTTACAGATAACTTGCAAACATTTCATTCCTGTTCAACCAGTTCTGGGACTTACACTGACATCTGTACATTTTAGTCTTTCCTCAGGATTTCTACATTACAAACTGCAACTGGGGTTCAGTTCTGGAATCCAGAGTTACACAAAGACAACAGATGGCAGCACTGATGTGACAGTTATCTTGGATCCAGTAATCAATGTGAAAGTGCTTGACTGGTGGCACCCTCTATATCCTTACTCACACAACTTGCAACATCTAATGAACCAGGACTAATTTTAAGTTATCCACTCCAATTAACAAGATTTATTGTCAGTTATGTTTTGTATTGGCAAGATTTTTATAGCTTCATACCACAACAAATATCCAAATAGAATACCTACTTATTTTTTATATTTGTTTTTAACATGAAATTAAATAAAGTTTTTTTAAAACAATTTATATTTTTATATTTAAAATATATTTTTACATAAATTATATTAGTAATAAAATGAACTTAAATCTCACTATTTATTATTAAAAAATAGGTTTATAATATTTTTATTTATTTTTGTTTTAATTTAAGGAAATAAAAATCTTTAATGTATGGATTTACATATAGGTGCTCTAATTTATTTAAATACGTAATATCCTCTGGTTTAAGAGTTTTCAATTTCTTCTCCTAGGAATTCAGGTTACCAACATTATAAAATTACATGGAATGAGATACAAAATAAATTAACTTTTACATTTGAAATAAAATTGTTTTTTTCCTGTGATTTCAATTATTTTATACACATTGCTTTGTTAGAGTTGTTTTCTTTTAAAAATTGAAATAAGACATTTAAAATACAGAAAAATTTCAACTTTTTATTAAATACAAAGTAGAAAGTTAAAATTTTTGAAGTTTAAAAACAGTATTGGTTTTTAAATATTCGTATTTTTTGTTTATTCTAAAATATTAAAAGTAACATTAAATTGTAGACCTTTTAAGTGACCTAACAATAAAAATTTATTTTTTTATTTTTTTTTTGGTTATAAATTCGATAAATAGGTAAGAAAAAAAGTGCATTGTATTGTAAATTTAATATAAAATGACCTTAAATATACAGGGTAACCCATAATTAGCGTGCAATACTTAAAAGCAGATTCTACTTACAAAAATAGGAAAAAAAGTTTCTGTAAACAAAGGTTGAGAAATGCATCATAAGGGAGCTACCGCCTCCGAGATAGGAGCCCCTGATGATGGTTTTTATTTAATATCTCCAAAACCGTTCAAGATAGAATGAAATTTTGAGAATTGATCAAACTCCCTCCTACATTGCATAAAATGTCACCTGCCTTGAATAATTTTTCCAGCCGTGTTCCATGGCCCAAGCTGAGTCTTTTTCTCTAGTTGTAATTTTATTATGAATTTTTATGGCATGTAAGGTAATTTTTGTGTGTACACAGCAAACGGAAAATTATAGAGGTGTATAGGATGACGCCACGTTTGAATATCGATTTCTAAATCTCCCTACGGTATAGAGTTGTATTCGTCAGTCGAGCGTTTCAATACTCTCCACAGTATAGAGGTCGTAATTTCACTTTTGAACTAGTATTAATATAAAAATTATTTTATGCTTAAAAAAAACTATATACGACATGATTGTGATTTTTTTCATTTTATTAATTAATTAAGCTGTGTTGAATATTTTTCCTAAAGGAATAATTGCCAATGGGCCATTAATTCATTTGTTCGTAGATGCTACAATAACCTGCACTGGTGTGTACTTTTTCATCAACCAGATTTAAATATTACAAAATTAACATATACCAGTGGAGATAGTGCAGGGTCTACCAACAGACCTAATTACTAAATTATTAAAGTTTAATAGCATATCGATCATTTTTCAACATAACCTCTTAAATTTTTAATACAAATATAGGTACTTTATATAATACATAAATATACTTAACATCATATCCTCTGTGCTTTACATACCTGAGTTGTTACGGTAAATAAAAATCAGACAAAGGAACCAAAGAAAGGAACTATTTTCAACAAAATCATATGGAGAAATGAGAAAATTCATCCATCAAAAGATCAAAACTTCTTGCAATATTACACCCTCTTTTTATACTCTCAGAAATATTGACTAGAACAGTATTAGAGAGACTCCAGTTTCTATAACTTGGTAGAGTAAAGAGAAGTCGAAACCGTTGCGATATTGCATTGCGCTGTTTTTGTATAATTCTCGGGGACATTAACGAAAATCATTGCCAGTAAAATTCGAAAAGCTTGAGTTTCTATGTCTCTGAGGAGAATAGGAATCCGAAGTTGCTGCACCATTGGACTGAACCCTTTTTTAATAATTTCTAGAGACATATATGACTGCACCATTCGACAGGGTCGAGTTTCTACTCCTCTGTTGAATATAGAAAATCAAAATAATGTATCTTGTAAGACACCATTGAGTTTGACTTTAAATATAGTCGTGCATAGGTATAGAGCCGAAAAATATAAAAACAAAGCACGATTCAATACAGTTATGATAAAACTTTAAGATTTGATATTCAAACGCGGAGTCATCCTATACACTTCTATAATTTTTCGTTTGCTGTGTAAACCTCAAAAATAAAATAATCTGACATGAAATCCTTGGACAAGACACACACAAAAAAGTTTGGGTGGTTTTACCCTTTGAATAAAAAGGTTTTTTATTCAAAGGTTTTACCCTTACTCCCTATCTTAGATAGTATCTGACCTACCCCTCATGGAAAATTTAAAATTGTTATTATTACATCTTATTGGCCATAAAAAGTTTGATCAATTCCCAAAATTTCACGTTTCTGTCATGAACACTTTTGTACATATTAAATAAAACCATTTTTAAGGGCTCCTCTTTTGGGGGCTATAGCTCCCTTAGGAACCCTGTTGTAAATGACCGATTAATTCCTGTAGAAACCAATTGAAGTATTGGTTGGTATCAATGGGTCTGAATTGGACTTACTGGATTTAATTGGGCGCGATATAAAACAGAAATTGGTTTTTACTGGTATTTTCCATGATGGAAAATACCAGTTAGGATTCTAATGGTTTTTATTGGTTTAGATTGGATAAAGCTACCTATAGGTAATTTCCAATTGAATTCAATTGGGCATTCCCAGTGTAAGATTCGAAAAATCTGCTAATTGGTTATTCCCAATACAATACAAATATCGCAAGAGGGCTCTCGTGTAGCTGCGCAAAATCAACGAGGTTGAGACGCCATCATAAAGAAAAAACGTCTTTGGACGCCATTTATTAGCGGTTTATTTTATTAGTCGATTTCAGTGTTAAGTGCCTAGTGTTAGTAGTCTACTTATATATTAAAAAAATGTTTATATGTGTAACATTACATTTCAGTGTTAAGTGCCTAGTGTTAGTAGTTAGTAGGGATTTAGGCGATAGTAAGTTATATGTATTAATACATACATATATCACAAAAAAAATAATAAATAAATAAAATTACTTAGTAACAATAAATTTTTTGTCTCTTCTGTAAAAAATGAATTCTGGTTTTTACCCGGTTATCCTTCTGGGATCTAAAATTATTTTTGAATGAAAAATAAACTGGTAGGTATTTTCTAATCCAAATTTTAAAAAATTAATTGGTTTAAATTGGTTGGAATGGGTTTGGTGCTATGAATTACCAATTCATTCCATGTGCATTTCTATTGGATTTAGCCAATAGAGACAAGCGTAGGCATGGATTGGTATTTTCCAATTCAAGCCGCTGACTTCATTGGAAATTACCAATAGGAATTCAACTGGAATGAATTGGTGATTCATAGCGCCAAAACACATTTCAAACCACTTCAAACCAATTCAAACCAATTGCTTATTTTTTATTTGATTCTATTGGTATTTCCCAATTGAAGCCACTGACTTCATTGGAAATTACCAATAGGAATTCAACTGGAATGAATTGGTGATTCATAGCGCCAAAACACATTTCAAACCATTTAAAACCAATTCAAACCAATTACTTATTTTTTATTGGTTTCTATTGGTCATTTACAATAGGGAAGCATTTCTCAACCTATATAAGAATTTTTTTCTTATTTTTGTACGTAGAATCTGCTGTTAAAGTAGTGATCTCCTATTTCGGAATATAACCTTTTTCTACTCCTATTACGGATTATATATATATAATATATATGTATATATAATCCGTAATAGGAGTAGAAAAAGGTTATATTCCGAAATAGGAGATCATAATATATATGTATATATAATCCGTAATAGGAGTAGAAAAAGGTTATATTCCAAAATAGGAGATCACTACTTTATATATATATATATATATATATATATATCCCAGCAAGCACAAACATCCTCAGGACGTCCTTGGACCAGCCTAAATGTCCCAGAATGGGATGATCCTATAAGGACTTCCTGAGGACGTCCATAGGTTGACCTTATCGGACATTAGATCTTTTGAAGGTCCCATTTTGGGATATCCTAGGAACGTCATTTAAGGATGTCGTTAGGACCTAATAATATCCTAATTAAAGCCTAAAATGGGCTGATCATAGGACTAATCCCAGAGACATCCTCAGAATGTCCCGTTAGGTTTTGGTAAACATTTGATATGCACATTTTTCTATAAGAATATTTTATCCATATAATTAATAATACCTACATTTTTTTACATCAATATAATTACCCAAACAGCACACAGACATCTTTAAGACATCTTAAAGACGCCTTGCTTCGCTATTCAAGACATCCTTAAGACGTCTTATTTACGCCGCACGTCGTCTTTACGACGTCTTTAAGACGTCGAATGTTAAAAAACCCAACGTCTTTAAGACATCTTTATTAAGTCATTTTACGGCCATTAATGGACGTCGTAAAGACGTCTTTAAGGGACTAAAATATATTGCTAAAATTAAAAAAATCGTTCAAAATCCACTGAAACTTTTATTTTCTATTTTTAAATAAACAAAGTGTTGGCCACATAAAATCATACAGATAGCAAAATATTTGAAAAAAAATCTTAAAACTTCTTTAATAATTGGGTTCTTCTATCTGATGCCCTTTTTAGCCAAGCTTGAATAGCAATTTCCGTATCTTTATCAAATTTGGCAAGACCCGATTATTCCACTGATCCTAAAAAAAAAAACGTATTAATTTACACAACAGCGGTTTGTTTGTTTTTTAACATGTTTTAAAACTTTTAAATAGACAGCTATTTTATAAAAAATAATATTTACTTAAACGAATACGCTTCATGTTTCTTATTACCTATTTCACTGGATTCTCACTGCTGAAGATTGAAGACACGACACTGTTTGGTCCAAACAACGGCCATAAAATTAAGTTTTATAATTATTATAGTACTCACACTCACTCTCACAGTTCACAGTAAGTTTTATTTGTAAATAGCTAGAGACCGAAAAAGTTTAAATAAAATGCAAAGTCAAGCAGTATCAGCTAACAAAAATGTTTGTAAAAAAAACAAACAAAATGGCTAATCATATGCCAATTCCGCTTTGACAACAGCGTTGCCGGAGTTCTCTTTGCACATTGCGCATGGTGGTTTGGTCAGATGTTTTATTTGTTTCTTTATTTCTATCGTGTTTGGATTTAATATTAAATCCTACAAAAAATTGCCTATACAGGCCCTGATTACAAATGCTGTAAGTTTTAATATTTAATTGAATACATTTTGTTGTTATATTTAATTTGTTGTAGATCTGCTAAAAATTAGTCGATCTGACAACGTTGTCCAGTTTTGTATTTAAGGCAAATTCCACAAGAGGGAAATAATAGAAGCGCGCTAAATTTAAAATTACCATTGGTATCAAATAATATTAAAATAGAGAGATTGTTGATATAAAAGTACCTATCTAAACTGTTAAACATAAGTATTTAGTATATATAGAGCAAATTCTTACACTTCACATAAACAGATAGTTTTGTATGGGTGTACATTTTTTTGAGTTTCTCAATAGGCAGTTAGGTTAAAATGTCCCAAACTAGGCTTTCATGGACGTCTTTAGGATATCACAAATTGCATATCTTTAAGACGTCTTCAAAAATACGCCTTTAAGACGTCCTTACTAAGTCTTTAAATGTATTCAAAAGTTAAAGAAAGTAATTAATTAATTTATACAGGTTATCTTAATAAAGTAAACGCCGCGGGTACAAATTGCAGTACAGCAGGTAGATCCTAGATAGTTTATATCCCGAAACAGACTTTAAAAAGACGTCTTTAAGACGTTACTAAATTGCTTGTTTTAAGACGTCTTCTCAAATATCCCAAGCAACAATTTAAGTATTTGTTACGTATATGGGACTATTGAAGAAACTTCAAAGTGTTTTGCGACAGTCGCCGGTCTCTTTATATTACTCTTTCATTACTACGTTACGACTAAAGTGGGGAACAATTATTGAGTTCCAAAAAGGTAGCAAATATGTCACTAGCTACCAACCCTGCTACTATTTGGGACGTAGCTGCTACGTTACTAGAACGTTCCAATATCGTTGCTAGAGCGTTATAATTACTTTTATTATTTGTTTTTACTTCTATATTAACTGTCTTTGTCAAACTTATATTAGATTATACTATCCCTCCTTTTTTAAATGGAACCACTACGGACTTGGCTTTTCAATGTCTTCGTTTATTAAATATGTAGGGTAAGGTGGGGCAGGTTCGGACACGTTTTTTCAAAAATTAATATTTCAAAGATAACAAATTTTTTTAGACTTAATGCAAATACTACGGATAGCTTAGTCTATTTCCAACATTTTAGCATTATCTTAAGCAAAAAATATTAAGTGGTTTTCGTTAGGTGATATTTTACTTAAAAAAATGCATTTGTCCGAATCTGCCCCATATTGGGGCACATTCGGACAAGTAGTGGGGTACTTTCGGACAGGCCTGAGAAAATTTAGAACCTATTTATTTTTAGAATGAATAAGAGACTATATTAGAAAAAGTTTATTAAACATTATAACCATCAAAATTGACATTAAATTTAAAGAGCGAACACATCCTTGAAGTTCCTGGTGCTGCATCTGGTGCTGCTTCGGTATTTTCGAAACTATATCTTCTCTGGAAACAGTCGAAATATCTTGCAAGTCCGGAAAGCGGAAACCGCTTTTATATTTCCTCAAAAAATTTAAGACGTAAGAGCCTTCATTATTGCAAGATTCTACCTTGCCGATATAAAGAAGTATCCTTCTGTTGGTCGGGTATTTGGCAAGCAAATAATCATGACAATGGATCACGTCATCATGCAATAGCATGAGCACATTGTCATTGTCTTGAAACTCGTCCAGAGAATCGGAATCAAAAATTTTTTTCTCATGCACAATATTCTGTGGTAAATCTATATCAGAATCCGAGGAGTCACTTAAGTGAATGAATGAATAAGAAAAATGATACAAAATTTGGGGAGAAGAGCAAAGGAAAGGCGCCGAAGAAAAAGTTAAAAAAAAATGGAAATTTCTATTTTTTTTAACTTTTTCTTCGGCGCCTTTCCTTTGCTCTTCTCCCCAACTTTTGTATCATTTTTCTTCACTTCACATTCGCTTTGTAATGCTTTTCTTTTCGTGTTTTTTTTCTCCAACTTTTGTTTTCTCATTGTTTCCAATTCTTGAATTCTTTCCTTTTCCGGTGTGCTTGTATAAATTCTGGATTTACCTTTTCCCTTTTTTCTTTTTAAATTAGTTACGTACCATCCCAGAAAGTTAAATCAATAAAAACTAGGTTTTATTTGTAAAATGGGGCACATTCGGACAGTCCGAAGCTGCCCCACCCGATTTGTCCGAACGTGCCCCATGTTCCAGAAATACATAGATATCAAAATAAAAATAGGCACATGGTTAACTGATGCTGTTTTATGAGGTTATGTATCGCCAAAGATATTAATATCTGCGGTAAAAGGTATAAAACTTACCTTACTGGTGTTCTCAAGCCAATAAAGCTTACGATAGCCCTAATAAAATTTATAAGAATAACTATGTTTTTATATTTTCTCAAATAAATAGTTGTCGAGTGATCAAAGTTGCTAAACATGTACGGACCACAGAACTATTAGTGTAGAAGGATATTTACTGTCAATATGGAAACTCTCGTAGCACTTTAAGGCGGTAAATTTGATTTGTCCGGAGGTGCCCCATGTCCGAACCTACCCCACCTTACCCTACTGGTAGTTTATAACTTCCAGAATAACAATATAATGTTTAATTAGACAGGTAGATTTATAAACCCTTTAAATTTTACTGTTGAACTTATGAATTTAGTTTTTGTAAAATAAATGCGCTTCATCAATATTTAAGTATAAACAAATTATTTATTTAGTAATGTTTATAAATAAAAAAATCTTAATATTTATTATTATTTTTTTTTATTTAATTATTAATACCGTCTATTACCAACAATATTTCTATTTATTAAAAATTAAACAACCATTTACAAACAATTAAAATAATTTATTATTTACATTACCACGTGGTACTGTACAGTAAAAAATGGCCGATAAGAAGCATTTTCCTTTGAAGTAGTTTTCGCTACTTTAAAGTTTTTTTCCACTTTACGGTTGTTTTGGTTAGTACCATAAACGTTCCAAATACTAAAATAATAACTTTTAAGTTATTAACTTTGTAGTTTTTAACTCATGTTCCAGTTTCGAGATTTTAACTTGCAAAGGGACTACAAAGTAAAAATAATTATAATGTAATCTTTAGGTAGCAACCGAAAGTAACTGCTACAAATTAAATTTACTTGAAAGTTTTTTTTACTTATAACATCTTTTTTAAAGTTGCAAAGTCTTCTTGGGGGCAACCAAGTTTTACTTAAATGTTTATTACTTTATAGTAACAATTTAAGGAAAAATTAAGTTTCTGTTACAAAATATTGCTATTTAAAAGTTAGAATTACTTTTAAGTAAAAATTAAAGTAGCTGTTTAGTATACTTAACTAATTTAAAGTTATCACCACTTTGGCAATGGTTTTTGGAACCAAAAATGCTGCTTGGGATGTCTTTAAGACGTCGTTTTTAGGTCTTAAGACGTTCAGACCTTATTAAGACATAAACAAGACGTCTTAAGGATGTTGTGTGCTGTTTGGGTATAATATTATATTATATAGATTTTTTTAAGTTTATACACTATATTTATTCTACGACAATCACAAAAATTAAATAACTTTCAACAATTATATATAAATAATTATTTATAAAATCTGACATCGATCAGTCTATTCTAACCTCACTTTTTAGACCCTTTATTTTGATGGTCATTGTTTCGCAGTTGACAACTGCAATTAACTTCAACCCATGACTAAAAAGTCCGAATGCCATTGCTGCCAACTTCAGCCCGTGACTAAAACGCCATAAAGCCACAACTTGTCAATGTGTATTTAAAATATCATGGAACATGTACGATAATCGGCGTTTTAAAGGCGGGAGTTTAAAAACAATATTATATTTTGTGTATTTGTTATATGACCACAAAATATATTTTGTATACAACTGGATAGCAGCCAACTTAATACGCATGCGCAGAAATGACGGCTGGTAATTAATAATTGTTCAAACACCTTGTTTGTACTGATACATTTAGAGTTTTATAAATAATAAATAAGGTAGTAAGCGTCAGTTAACCTTAAAAATGTAATTACAAACGCTATCTATAACTTATTTAATAGTTTGTGTTACCGATTGTTTTAAATTTGCCGCCATACGTTATGGTGATAACTATTGTCTATGGTGGTATCACTGGATGGAGAGAAAGCTAAGATGTCGTATAGCCATGATACAAAGTATCATGTCGTATAGCGTCCTTTAGTTGTTTGGGGTCTTTTTGTTAGAAAGAATCATAGATAACACTGTGAACGGAATTCTTTGTCTGTGCCGTGAATTCTTATTCTGTGTCGTGAACCTGGTTTAAGGCCGTGAATCTCGTGTGTTTGTTATAATATAATATTATTATAGTGTTGGATATTTCAACAACAATCAGAAAGTTCCAGTGCTTATTAATTGTTTATTTTTAAGTTTAGGGTAGTTATGCAATAATAATTTTTTGTTCCATATTAAGTTGTCTTTTTATTTAATAAAATGTTATTTTTGTAATTACTTCAGAAACCTAATGTTCAATTGTTATTCTATCTTATCCATTTTAATCAGAAGAAAAAATGCCAATAATTTGCTAATTTAACTGACTTTGTAGCTGCAATAATAATGGAGTTAAAATGGTGAGCAGATAACTTTGGACACTGTGTATATATAAATAATATAACTATTATATTTATTTAGAATTATTATTTATTTTACTTTTATAATAGGTGTTTATTTTTTATTTTATATAATTGGCTATGTAAAATTATATACATGTATACAGAATTAAAATAATATATTTTATAAAGTAATAAAATGGTATTTGATTGTTTAAAATGTATCCCCAACAAATAACAAGGCCATTCAGAGGATGTCCTCAGGACATCCCATTCCTGGACCTATATGGACCTAGGGATATCCCTAGGATATCCTAAAGGCCATTTGCGGGACGTCTGTAGGCTGGCCTTTTTTGCACCACTCGGCCATGGTTGGGATGTCCTGAGGAGGTCTGAGGACGTCCTAGGATATCCTTGGGATATCCCAATATCCTGTAAGGCTTTCCTTAGGATGTCCTTAGGACAGACTTGTGCTAGCTGGGTATATATATATATTAGGGTGTGCCAAAAAAACTCGATATTTTTTTTTTCTTGCTCTTCACCCAAAATATCGTAGAATATGCCCGAACAAATATTCTGTTAAAAGCGGAGCTCATAATTTCAATTTTAAGAGGTCCCTCATCGAATCTGAAGTTTTGCCGCTTAAATAACACAGAAAACTGACTTTTTTACCTTATTTATTCTTGCAACCTAGGAAGATTTTTTTTTTTCATAAAATCCATGACTAATTCTTACAAAGCATTAAATTTGGACAAAAAAATCTTATTAAGCCGAATTTCTATTTTCATTATTTAATTTTTTACATAGCTTTAAATTTAAAGTTAATAATACAAAAATGATGACTTTATACGCCTGTAACTTTTAGAATATTGTCGATATAAAAAATTCGCCTAAAACTGTTTTGTGGTCCATCAGACAAGCTAAAAAATTGCCATTTGACTTTTTCGTCTAACTTCAATAGTTTAGCTGAAAAATGCAAAAAACGTAAAATTTTAAATTTAAACCCAGTCAACATTCGTGAATCCACAACTGATTCACACCCAGACTGCAATGAAGGTTCGAAAATATTCCAGGAATATTCCCTATCACCTAGGAATAATCCTCTTCATTCTAGGAATATTCATTGGGAATATTCCTAGAATGATCCTCTAAAACTTCCAAGCATCATCTAAGAACATTCCCAGTGAATATTCATTGGTTTAGTTGCAATACCTCTCACCGTTGCTTACGCACGCTTGATAACTATATATATACCGATAGGTTAATAATATCAGTTGGAGATGTGCGTCTGTGATGGCACAGCCAAACAATGATTAGAGTGGGACTGATCTACTCAGTAACTCAATAATGGCTATAGTTAAGTTCCTGGGTATAAGAGGCAATAAGGGCTGTGAATAATCCCCAAATTATATCAAGGAATATTCCCCTAACAATCCTTGAGTCTTCTGCAGGCAGATATATGGAATATTCTTTTTATGATGCCTGGGTTAACAAAAAAGCGGACATTTGATTATGCCAGGAATATTCCTGGGAATATTCCTGACATGTGCAGGGAATGTGATTTTGCGGTCTGGGCATTCGGTTCACAGCCGTGAATTTTACCAAATGATGCAAATGTGAGTCCATGTGAAGTCCGCGTGAATTCAGAAGGGGTTCATATGGAGTTCACAGCCGTGGATTTAACTAAATGACGCGAATGTGAACCCAACTGAAGCGCGCATGGATCCACGATTTATTCACATTCAGTTCAGGTCGTGGAATTTACGAAATGAAGTTAATGTGAACTTCGCGTGAATTCACAATTGATTCACATTCAGTTCAGGGCCGTGGAATTTATTAAATGACGCTGATGTGAAATTATGTGAACTTCGCCTGGATCCACGATTGATTCACTTCCAGTTCACGGCCGTGGAATTTACTAAATGAAGTTGACGTGAAGTTTGCGTGGATCCACTTTTTATTCACATCCAGTTCACGGCCGTGGAATTTATGAAATGACGCTGATGTGAAGTTATGTGAACTTCGCCTGGATCCACGATTGATTCACTTCCAGTTCATGGCCGTGGAATTTACTAAATGAAGTTGACATGAACTTTGCGTGGATCCACTTTTTATTCACATCCAGTTCACGGCCGTGGAATTTATTAACCCATTAAGTTAATGTGAATCTTGGTGAAGTTTACGTGGATCCGCATTTTGTTCACGGCCGTGGAATTTACAAAATTACGCTGATGTGAATTTATGTGAAGTGAGCATGGATCCCACCGCAGTACTGCTGCAGCAGGTGTTACCAGATTCTGTCAAAAAAATAGCGATGCATCATACATGTATACAATAGTTATTTGTTTTACAAGTGTTGAAAAGCGACTTTTTCATGCGAGTTTTTAAGTTGCCCACGAGGCCGTTAGGCCGAGTGTGCATTAACACGAGCTTGAAGAAAGCTTTTCTCACAAGTATAACACAATGTTTTTTCTGCGACCCTTTTATTTTTTATTATTTTTAAATACAAAACAAAATAACCTAAAAACTTTTTTGACAGCTGAATGTCAAACGATGCTTTCCGGTTCTTTTCACACAGACCTGTCACTTTTCACACAGAAATGTCTCTTTACATTCGTGTTTTGCCTTGCCAATGAAAAGATTCATTTTCTAAGCAACGATGCCATCATGAAAAGTGACTTTTACATAGTGGTCGTAGAAAAAAATGTTTGTATATAGCGACTTAAGTCGCTATAGCGATGTATACATTTATTTGCATTTACCTTAATTACATCTTTCAATTTATCTTAATTACAAAATGACCCAATTAACAATAATAATTAATTATAATTATAATTATTAATAATTGTTAATTATGTCATTTTGTAATTAAGATAAATTCAAACAAATGTACCCATACAGCACCTAAGACGAAAAGCAAATTAATTTGCTTAGTGAATACGGCTGAATATCATATTATGAAAGTTTGGTTACCACGGAAATTACATATTTCAGATTTAACAAAGCTTTTTTATTAACACCTGTAGGTATCATTCGACATACCCTCGTATTACAGTACACATGTTGTGTGTACTACACATGCGCAATAGTCTTCTAACAGTCTGCTTCTAACCCTAAAATTTATATATACTACGTAGTTTGCGACGAGAAGAAAATCATAGAACAAACCAGGAAAATTTCATGAGGAAGTAATTATTTGTGTTTGTGTTTGATAATCAAAGGTAAGTGTAGGTATATATCCAGCTAAAGAACTAAAACAGCCAACATATATAAAGGCTGTTTTCAAGGCCACCAGACAAAGAATCCGAAAGCTAAGGACCCAAGTAAGATAACATATCATAGTGATTCAGGTAGTTGTCTAATATTTAAAAATTTCGTTCATACAGATAAATGGAACGGAACAACAACAGGCCGATGTCAAACAACGGACCGATGTCGAACAACGGGCCGATGTCGAAAAAAGCGTGGAGTCATTTGAAGAGTCGTCCGATACAGATACGGATACAGATATATCCGTATCTGTATCTTTGTAATCATAATTGTTTTTTTAACAATTAATTTTTATTTATGTATAACATATTAATTTTTATTTATATATAACATATTTATGTAATATTTTTATTTTTTTATACTTTTTTATTTCTTATTAAGAATTTATGTTTATTTTTTTTATCAAAATATATGTTTTTTTATACTTTTGCATTATTAATAATGCAGAAGTATATAATTATTACTATTATTATAATAATTATTTTTACTCTATATTAATATTTACTAAAAATAGTAATAATTATACACTTTTGTATAAATCTATATTGTATATACTATATATACTAGGTTCACAGTACCTTTAGATACCCTTAATTTATGAAGTCACGGTGAATTCATATAGGTTCATCCGAAATCCACTCGTGAATTCATATGAACGTAAAATGAATCCATATGAATTCACAGTGACTTCATATTTTGTCGTCATCTGAGGGCACCCTGAATCCACGATGAAGTGAAATGAATTGAAAATGCCTTCATGTGAATCCATTGTGAATTCACGAATGTTTACTGGGAAGCTCTGTAAAAAATTAAATAAAGAAAATAGAAATTCGGCTTAATAAGATTTTTTTGTCCAAATTTAATGCTTTGTAAGAATTGGTCATGGATTTTATGAAAAAAAAATTTCTTCCTAGGTTGCAAGAATAAATAAGGTAAAAAGGTCAGTTTTCTGTATTATTTAAGCGGCAAAACTTCAGATTCGATGAGGGACCTCTTAAAATTGAAATTATGAGCTCCGCTTTTAACAGAATATTTGTTCGGACATATTCTACGATATTTTTGGTGGAGAGCAAGAAAAAAACTATTTCGAGTTTTTTTGGCACACCCTAATATATATATATATATATATATATATACGAGCCCTGTCTCAGTGAAGTTGGCCCAACCACTCAAAATATAAAATTTGTAATTTTATGCGATGAAAAGCCAACAATTTTGTGAATTTTCATGTTGTAAAAAATTTTGTGAATTTTCATGTTGTAAAATTTTTTAAAAATATGTGTATATACACATATGTACAGGGCCGGGCCTAAGGGGGGTGTAGGGGGGGGAGTCACCCCCCCCAAAGTCTTAACAGTTGGTTTCAAATCCAAACACGGTTGGCAAAATCTTTAGTACTTGGGTCGGTTGGTTGGGTATACCTACCCTACCAACCAACCCATCACAATAAATAAAATTAAATATAATTTTTAAACTATATAATTTTTAAACTATGTATACCTACATATTTTTTTTTTTTTTAATGTATTTATTAAACCCTAAAAGATTACAAGCATCTACAACAGGTATAAATTAAAGAATATATATTAATACCTACATGTCAAGTTCTCAGTGAGAACAAATAATTTTTTAAATTAAGAATAAATAAGTTTAAGGATGTAAGCATTTTAATATTTTCTGGTAGTTGGTTAAACAATATCACAGCCTGAGAGGAGATCTTCTTGTTTCCCACATTTGAAGAATTTGGTACCACATGGAAATGTTGTCTGGTCCTCCTATTGTGTTCGTGTAAATCACAGTTTAATTGCAGCTTAATTTTGGTAATTAAAATATTGTTTTTTATTTTGTACACTAAGATCATGGAGTCTAGATTAATGATTTCCTGAATCTGAAGTATTCTAAGTTCTTTGTACATTTCTATTGTGTTTGCCATAGGTGGTTTATTAAATATTATTTTTAATGATTTATTTTGACAAATTTGTAAATCCTTAATATCACATTTTCTGGCCTGTCCCCAAATGCATGGGAGGTAAGTTAAGTGTGAATGAATATATGCATAGTAGATCTGGAATTTGGTTTTTTGATTCATTAGGAATACATTTCTGCGTAAAAAGTAGCACATATTGTTGATGGTTTTTTTAACTTCACGTATGTGTTGTTCAAAATTTAGTTTATTGTCTATAGTGAGTCCGAGGTAATTAGCATGTTTTACTTCACTTATTGGCGTATTGTTTATCCTTAGGCTTATTGGTGAAGAGTGTGTATTCTTAAAAACTATATAATTGCACTTATTTTCATTTAACTTAATATTATTTTGACTACACAGCAAACGAAAAATTATAGAAGTGTATAGGATGACTCCGCGTTTGAATATCAAATCTTAAAGTTTTATCATAACTGTATTGAATCGTGCTTTGTTTTTATATTTTTCGGCTCTATACCTATGCACGACTATATTTAAAGTCAAACTCAATGGTGTCTTACAAGATACATTATTTTGATTTTCTATATTCAACAGAGGAGTAGAAACTCGACCCTGTCGAATGGTGCAGTCATATATGTCTCTAGAAATTATTAAAAAAGGGTTCAGTCCAATGGTGCAGCAACTTCGGATTCCTATTCTCCTCAGAGACATAGAAACTCAAGCTTTTCGAATTTTACTGGCAATGATTTTCGTTAATGTCCCCGAGAATTATACAAAAACAGCGCAATGCAATATCGCAACGGTTTCGACTTCTCTTTACTCTACCAAGTTATAGAAACTGGAGTCTCTCTAATACTGTTCTAGTCAATATTTCTGAGAGTATAAAAAGAGGGTGTAATATTGCAAGAAGTTTTGATCTTTTGATGGATGAATTTTCTCATTTCTCCTTATGATTTTGTTGAAAATATAGGAACTATAGTTCCTTTCTTTGGTTTCTTTGTCTGATTTTTATTTACCGTAACAACTCAGGTATGTAAAGCACAGGGGATATGATGTTAAGTATATTTATGTATTATATAAAGTACCTATATTTGTATTAAAAATTTAAGAGGTTATGTTGAAAAATGATCGATATGCTATTAAACTTTAATAATTTAGTAATTAGGTCTGTTGGTAGACCCTGCACTATCTCCACTGGTATATGTTAATTTTGTAATATTTAAATCTGGTTGATGAAAAAGTACACACCAGTGCAGGTTATTGTAGCATCTACGAACAAATGAATTAATGGCCCATTGGCAATTATTCCTTTAGGAAAAATATTCAACACAGCTTAATTAATTAATAAAATGAAAAAAATCACAATCATGTCGTATATAGTTTTTTTTAAGCATAAAATAATTTTTATATTAATACTAGTTCAAAAGTGAAATTATAATTTCAAGGTCGTATACGACCTCTATACTGTGGAGAGTATTGAAACGCTCGACTGACGAATACAACTCTATACCGTAGGGAGATTTAGAAATCGATATTCAAACGTGGCGTCATCCTATACACCTCTATAATTTTCCGTTTGCTGTGTAGTCCAATCACAGATTTTAATAAGGTCTCTTTGAGCATCTTCGAAAATTTCCCTTTCATTACCAGTATAGAATAGTGCAGTGTCGTCAGCGAATAGTGTCATAGAGCCTTTTATATCACAGTTAGTTATATCATTTATATATATTGAGAAAAGTAAAGGGCCAAGCACCGATCCCTGTGGGACACCAGAACACACTAGACTAGTATCACTTTTCTTATCACAGATCTGGGTAAATTAATTTGTGATATCACGTTGAAGTCATTATGATATCATTGAATGATTTTCTCTGCGTTGTCTTGAGATCATGACCGCATACAGATGAGTCCTCATTGTGAAGTCATTATGAGATCATGACATGAAGATCTTAACAGATATTCTACGGAATGCGCATGCGCAATTGACATCAAATTTGAATTAACCGCGAAATTTAAAATTATATAAAAGACTTGTTATATTTTCAAAAAAATACAGAAAATTTCCGCAAATAAAGTTTTTTCTTCTAAATAAATGTTCTTTAGAGTCTACAGAACATTTTAGAAAAAAAAACTTTATTTGAGGAAATTTTCTATATTTTTTTAAAAATATAACAAGCACGATGTGTAGATTTTAAAATTGGATATAGAACATTATAATTCTAGGGTGAAGAATTATTGGGTAAAAGTAAAACAATAAAATACTTCAAAGTATATATATTTACTGTTATATACAGGGTGCCCGGAAATAACATTTGGAAACTTCGGGAGCTGATTTCTTGGACAAAAATAAGACAAAAGTTTCTGTGGATATGGGTCCGAAAATGCTTATTAACGGAAGTACAGCCCTCCAAAGTTGGGGCCCTAAAGAAGGTTTTTATTAATTATCTCAGGAACCGTGCAAGATAAAATAATGAAATTATGTACTAACTTTTTTATGCTCAATAAGGTAGAGTAAAAATATTCTCAAAATTTTCACCAGGGGTGGGTCAAATTGGTTAAGGTGGGGGGTAAAAATTGCCCTAACTTATTTGTATGTGCATTTTTTTTTATTTTAAAATGAAATTCTGAAATATTGAAGCTTTTTACAGAAAAAAAAGGTACTCTTGTTCAACTTTGATATTTTTGAGTAAAATCGATTTTAACATCTCAATGCATGCCTAAAAATGTACCTATTTAATTTTGACTGATCAGTCAATCAATTTTAATTTTAGAGATAATTTTCATTCATCTTACTGGGCATAAAAAGTTAATGAATATAAAAAACATTTTTAACAAAATAGGGTAAAATTTATGTTTGAAATTAAAATCAGCCAAAATCACATACATTTTTGGGCATGTAGGTATTGAGATGTGCAAATCGATTTTATTCAAAACGGTGCATATCTTATCAAAGTCGAACAAGAGTACCTTTTTTGTAAAAAGCTTCAATATTTCAGAATTTTATATCAAAATTGAAAAAAATAAATACAAATAAGCCATTTTCCCACCATCCCTGGTGAAAATTTTGAGAATATTTTTACTATTTACTATAGTAGTAACTATCTTATTGGGCATAGAAAAGTTATTACATGTACATAATTTCATTACTTTATCTGGCACGGTTCCTGAGATAATTAATAAAAACCTTCTTTAAGGCCCCAACTTTGGAGGGCTGTAGTTCCGTTAATAAGCATTTTCTGACCCAGGTCTATAGAAACCTTTTTTCTTATTTTTGTCCAAGGAATCAGCTCCCGAAGTTTTCAAACGTTATTTCCGGGCACCCTGTATATTGTTGTAAATAACATTTATTTATTAATAATTATTAATTTAATTAAATGTATTTATACAATAGGATTTCTGATTCTTCAGGATTTTCTAACTCATTTTCTACCTCATCTTCTACCTCATCTTCTAACTCATCTTCTACCTCATCTTCTACCTCATATTCTACCTCATCTTCTACCGTTTGATCTCTTACTTCAATTATTATTTCCTCTTCTTTGGTCTTTTTTATTCTTTGTTTTATGGATCTAAAAACTTCGTCGATGTGAAGTTTTAGCTCAGCGTAATTCGCTGGGCCACTAAATCGGTTACATTCCTGGGCAGCATCTGTAATAATATTATGTATAAGTAAACTATTAATTTAAAAAAAAAAGTATTTTTTTTTAATCAATTAAAAAAGTTATTGCTTTTTTTCGTAATTTTTCTTAGGACGTTGAGCCGCATGTGCCCACTGGTGGGAATTTCAAGTTTACTCTCAGGGACCACGTACACTTTTTGGTTAGGTATTTATTTGCCCACCAGTGGGTATGTGGTCCCAGAGAGTAAACGCTGCAGCGTGAGAAATCACGACGCGTGGGGCTCAACGTGTTAATGGATGTTCATGTTCACAGAGTACGTAACTGTGAACATGAACATCCATTAAGACGTTGAACCCCACGCGTATATTTCAAGAAAATTGTTTGTACGTTTTTCAATATAAACTTGATATTTATTCGGTATAATATAATAATAATTGAAAATTATTGACAAAATATATCATATTCTTGCCTATTTTATAAAAGTTATAGATAAAAAATATTTACAGAAAAATCTTTTCTTATGAATAACATATGTGATAATATTATCCAGATAAGAATCAGGTTGCAACCACTTTTTAAAGCTGTTAAAACTTTTAGCACATTTCGCGAGGAATAGCATTTTTTTAAATATTTCATTTTAATGTTATTATTTATTTAAAATGTTTACGAATGTTTATAATTAAATTATGATTTATAGTTTTTCTGTTATTATAACAGAAAAACAAAATCATAATTTATTTAAATTTAATTAAATTATGATTTATAGTTTTTTTGTTATTATAACAGAAAAACAAAATCATAATTTAATTTGTTCAAACTGCTCATTATTATAAAATTAAAATCTTATTATACCAAAAAATATCATTTACATATTTGTATGTTGTGCCAAAAACAAAACACAAAATACTTAATTTTACTCAAAATAGGTAATGCTAGGTATTTTACCCAGGAACATGGCACACAATTGTGTCTTAAATAGCATTTTATTGCCCCTATTGCCACACCAACTAAATTTTTCAACTAGCTCATCAGCCATGCACTCTTCTACCATGAGGTATGCAAAGTTTCGTAGCTTTTCTGCCCCAATTACAGCCAACCGCGAAGCCTAGAAAGGGTTTAAAAATGAATATCAACAAAAAGATTTTGATATTAAAATAGTGTTGTTATTTTGATTTGAGAATCTTAAACTTTGGATGAAATAAAATAAATTACTGAATTTTTTAATATTCTGCTATAAAAATACTATTTAAATATTTCTCACCATTTCTGATCTTTTTGAATCGTTTTCTGGTTTCTCCATTTCTTCAAACTCTTCAATCGTTTTTAATGGGAAACCTTCAACTGCTACTGTGACCAATTGTGATGGTTTTGAATGGTCTATTTTTTCTTCCAATGCCAACATTTTTTCGTTTATTTCCCGAAGACAGTTCTCATTATTAGTAACTCGTTTTTCGATGTTCCTGAGAGTAGATTTAAATTTAATAATGCAGAATTTGATTTTTTTGTTATTTATTTTTGAAATATATTCAAATGTATACTTATTAAGAAACACACTATATAGGGATACCAGGGTTTACATTTACCTTATTCTTTCATTGCTGTCTTGCAATAACTCCCATACTTTCTGCAGCACGTCATTTTCTTGGTCAGTCTCTTCAGTTTCAGGTATATATTTGTTGGAATCAAAATCAAACTCAAGTATAGCCTTTTCTTTCTTTTCACTACAAAGCACAATGACAAAAAGGCATGAAATATAATATTACATATGGTGAATAATTTGCTAGAGTACTTGAACAAGTAAAAAATGCGAAAACCAGATTTAATTATGACATAAAAGTGTATCTGCAAATTTAAAAAAATTATATCAGATTTTGAAAAAATCAAACAATTCTGATTTCAGAAGTTTTTATATAATTTTAATTGACAATTTTTCTTAATGTACTTTCGACTGCTTCACACGCAGTAGCCAAATAATTATTTTAAGTGAAACTTACTTTATGGCCTTTTTTTGTAAAATATTTTTGTTTGAAGACTTTTTTGTCTCTGCCAAAATCCGCAATGTGGACCATTCTTCGAGAAGGCCTTTCTTACTGGGACATATGCTGCGAGAATCAGATTCAGAAGAATCAATGTACTTTGGATTTTTAAGGGGAACTCGACCTCTTGATGTCGATGGCATCATTCGCTTTAGTTTTTTTCTATTCATTTCTTCCATTGCTAATTACTGAAATTGCATCAATGATCACAAGTTTCAATAATAAAAATATTAATAATAATAATAATAATAATACCTAAATATCTTTATTGTAAAAATTACATAAATTATATATTAAATTATTTATTTTAAATGTTTTCTGGTAGTACTAATTCAGAAATGGAAGCTGAACAAATAAATTCATTAGCAATTACGCTTTCTTCCATTCCCTCAACTTCACAAAATTTCGGTGTTATGAAACATTTTGCTCTGACATCTCGAATAGAAATTGTTTCTAGCTCATTTGACAAATTTTTGCATTTATATACGCCGGCCTTATCCGAAGTGTAACCTACTTCATAAACAGATTCTGCCGTTGTGAATTTACATACAACAAAGAAAAGGTTCTCTTGTAATTGAACAATATTTCGTATAATACAAACATTCTGATTTTTTAAAATGCAACATGAGTCACGCAAGTGCATGGAAAATCTAACGGTACCTATGATTATAGTTTCAAATTGCTGGCACATTTGCCCTTCAAATGTATTTGGCAATGGACCGTTAAAGTGAACCTTTTTTCTGACTACTTCAATAATGTCATTAATTAATACTGGATCAACATCATTACGCTCTTTAACCCTTTTATAGTATTGCTCCAAAACTTTTTCTGGTTTCCTTATATTTTTAGTTATTTCTCGCATGTTATTTTCAAAGCAAAATGCACTGTATGACTCTATTCTTCCAAACTTTCTTACATCTTCAACAACATGTAATAAGCCATGTATGTTGTATGAAAGAAATTGTTCCCCATACAATATTTTCGCCATTTGTACAAAAGATTTTAAAGCATTTTCACAGAATACGAAATGTTCTTCTTCAATCTCAACAAAGCTGAGTAATCTAGTGACACAACTCAGAAGCATGAAATGCCGGTAACATTCATCCGAAATCACGTTCTGTAAAACAGCACAAGCTGTGTAGAGTAAAAACTGTCTAAACTCTGTCGCTTTAAAACGGCTATATTTTGAAAGGGGAGCTGGGCGTCGTCCGAAGTCAGACGAACAATAGTCTCTTATTATTTGCATTCTGGCATTAAGAATATTTATTTTTCTCGCGTTTAATCGAGTATGAGCGTATTTGCCCTCCAAAATCGCAGATAATATTTTTTTTGTTACTCCCAAATAAATCAAGTGCATGCACTCGAATGGCACTTGAGTTACTAGGCCCATGATTGCAGATAATGGACTAGAACCTTTTTGATGACCATCGTAAACGAGATTTCGGTAATTTTCATCGGTTCTAGGGTTATGTTCAACGCCAAGAAATACGGTAGGACCTAAGTGTCCATTGCCCTCAACCGAACATTTGGAACAAGCATCACAGGACATATGACCAAAATGATTTAACGCAAAGGCTCGCGCGGGAGCGTCGGCAATAAAGCATCGAATATGAACAGGTATTAGTCTATTCTGAAAATTGATTCCACCGTTTTCAGTAACCGTTGTAATTTCAGCGACAAATTGGTCGAAAAATTCAAAGGGATCCGATGGTTTAGTATCACTGACGAAAACACCGGCAAACAGTGGTCGTTTCGGAAAAACATTAAACAGTCTAAATTGAATAGGCCAAAACTGAAGACTACCACTTTTAAAAACTTGACCCCCATCAGTACTAAAATCAATGTAAATTAATTGTGGAATTTTTAATGGTGACAGCAGACGTAATTTTTCTATTACAAGGTTTTCAAAACCAAAATGTACATACTTTCCTCCAGAAACATTTTGGATAAGATTGCGAACTACTGTAGAAGGAGTAGCCATTATTGTCCTGGGATCTTTTGGGACGTGTAATAAACCAAACGGCTCACTGCGCAAGGTTCTCAATATTACTTTTTGCTGTGCATGGGACATATTGGCGGTCAAGAATGCGTTCTTTAATGATCTAATACAATTATATCTCAGATCTGGGGGAGCCTCAGGAATGACATCAACAATTTCAATGTTTTCATTAGGATCTTCTTCGCCTTCATTGTCTACGTCATCTCTTTCGTTTTCGTCGCTATCTGTTTCGTTTTCTCTAGAATCTGTTCCATCTTCACTTGAAGGGGGATCTGGACCGACTTCGAGATCAGACTGCTCCTGATGATCAAAGTTTGATCCGCTTTCAGATAACTCGCTTGATACGCCGTCACCAATGCTTCTAGCAGCATTTTCGACAGGTCGCCCATTACTTTGCGACAAGTCTATGGCATGTAATTCTCTAGATGTGCTGGCAATAGAAGCGTCTTGTACGGTACGATTTGAATGCAAAGTTTTTCGTAAAGTTTCAATTTTTCTGCGCATTTGTCTAGGTCCGATATCCCAATTTTTTTTGAACTTTGATGACATAGTATCTAGTTGATATTCTATGAAACATCTATGATTAATTATACAGACCCTATATTACAGGGTGTCATCAAATAAGTTGTCATCCCTTGGGGGGCTGATAGTTCACGCCAAAGAACGAAGTTTTTCCTCTACCACTTTTGCATTAGTGCTCTTTTGAATAAAAAAAATCATGAAAATCTCTGCGGAGAGATTAAAACAACTGAATAAGTGCAGCGAACTCCACGCCTCTTTACTATCTCTCTGTAAAATAAGAGTCCGCTCGCATCACGTGTACAGGGTGATCCCCTATAATGTCGCCCCCCTTTAACTTTTTTATTTTAAGTGTCCGAAAAAATTTCAAAGTTTTGTTATGTAGGTACTAAAAAATACTTTTTTTCTACGTATAAAGAAAATTGGAAAATCAATCAGTATACAGGGGAAAACAAAAAGTTTTTTTTTCAATGAATCACCCTATATATTTATTTATTTTTTAATTCCTTGTAAAATTCTAGGCATATTTCATATAACATACCATATACCTAAATTCAACCGTTTCTGAAATATTTAAATTATTTTTAAGATAATAAGTTGAAATAGTTTGTCTTTCTGCCTGAGTAGGCCATTTTTACTTATTTAACAAGACATATTGACATAATGTCACTATAATAATTTATTTTCAATAAAAATTTTGGTATACTGAGGCTTCTTGATTTCTAACAGTTTAAAAAAACATTTAATGATAACATTTCGAATGCGAATATTTCAGAAACAGTTGAATTTACGATATGGTTTGTTATATAAATTATGCTCAGAATTTTACAAAGAATCGAAAAATAAATTCATATATAGGGTGATCCATTGAAAAAAAAATAAACTTTTTGTTTTTCCCTGTATATTGATCAATTTTTAATTTTTTTTAATACGTAGAAAAAAAGTATTTTTTAGTACCTACATAACCACACTTTTAAATTTTTTGGGACACTTAAAATAAAAAAGTTAGAGGGGGGCGACATTATAGGGGATCACCCTGTACATTGCTAAGACCGAAAATCTTAAGTTTTAATTGATTTAACTAGGCGACTCTACTTCGATCGTATGCTTTCACGTTTAAGTAGGCAAGGTTAAAACGAGATCAATGGACACTAAACAAATCGTCAATTTTTTATAATGTTTTTGTATTCAAAAACAATAGCACTAATGCAAAAATGATGGATGAAAAACTGGCTTACTTTGACGTGAAATATCATCCCCCCCAAGATATGACAACTTATTAAATGACCCCCAACAAAATACAAAAATCCTTATTTTTTTGCAATATTTTGTTTTATGCGGGGTTTAAAAAATCAGGATTAAATCCTGATTTTTTAAATTTTTAATTTCAATCAATTTTTTTTTTCAAATTAAATTTTGGATAAAAAAATATTAAAAAACTTAAAAAACAAAACCCTTTTATAACAATATTAAAAAAATAACAAAATTCATTTATTATAAATTTATAAATAATTTTATTTGTCAATTTTTATTAGGAACTTTCTTTATAAATTGACATAATATTATTACAACGAAAAAATAATAAATACATTTAAAAAAAAACACTTGATTTAAATCATTTAATTTAAATGATTAAAAAAATAAGGAAAATAAAATTCTACTTTTAAACTCAATATCAAATTTTCGAAATCTAAATATTTTTAAACATGCAATTTTGACAGTTACAGTAACTGTTCTCATTTGAAGAAAAAAAATAGTACTTAAATTGTTAAAAATATATCGACTATTAAAAACTGATTATATAGGTATATATATATTATACAAAAAACTAAATTGTGTCAAAATGTATCTTAAAACATTTTGAATTAAAAAGCATTCCAAAGAAACCCAAATTTGATTAAAATTATTAAAACTGCATCGAAGGGGTCAAAATATACCTAGAATATGTGATTATATAAAAAAAAACTGAATTTTGTCAAAATGTTAAATATTAAAATTATTAAAACTGCATCGAAGGGGTCAAAATATACCTAGAATGTGATTATATAAAAAAAACTGAATTTTGTCAAAATGTAACTTAAAATACTTATTTTGAAAAGTGCTCCAAAGAAAACCAAATTTAATTTAAATTAACAGTGGGCATCAAAGGGGTCCAAAATAATAATTAATATACGTATAGGTATATATCGACATACTCCTTAGGTACCTATACGTATAGGTATACCTAAGGAGTATGTTGATATATGCATTGAATAACATATTATGTTATTTCATACATGTATTGTCAATTGACATCCATATTAATTATGATTATGAACCCCTTCAATGCACATAATTTTGGGCACAAACTGAGGTTAACTAAATATTTTTGCATATCATGAAAATGCATTTACCTATCTTGTTTTTGCAGTAACTCGACGATGTATATTGTGTTATATAATATGTATTATATAATAATAATATTATTATTATTATGCACATAACACATTTTAATACAATGCTTTCTTGCTATTTATAAGAATTCTTTTACCAAAATATTTACCTGAGATCACTTTTCCACTTATGAATAACGATCGATCGTTGTTTTTTGATATTGGTATAAACGGTTTATAATAAACCAAACTCGATAATATAATTATAACTACACAAAATAAAGTCAAGCGAAAACACAGAAACGAGGTTATAAAAATAATTTACCACGTGGCCGTTTCATTGCGGTCAGGCTCGAAGCGCGAAATTTAAATAAAATGTTTACACCTCATGACAAACTCATAACATGATCAGAAATCATGAGATGAGCTCATCATGAGGTTAGTATGAGTTCAAAACGTGAAATCATAACATGATGTTTTTATGAGATCACGGATGTTGTCCGGGAATTGTTTCCTATTTTGGAGATAGCTAGTAAATATTTTAAAAGCTTGATTCTGAATGCCAATTGATAGTAGTTTCCTAAGAAGTATTTCATGATCTACAACGTCGAAGGCTTTGCATAGGTCAAGAAATATAATCATTGTTGTTTTCTTTTGATCAATACTTAAAAATATGTCTTCCATTAAGTTTGTTATAGCAGTAAGGGTGCTTTTCTTGCTACGAAAACCATGTTGCTGTTCACAGATGAAGTTGCTTTCTTGTAAGAACTGCAGGAGTCGTTTGTTCAGCGTTGTTTCAAATATTTTTGAGAAGACTGATAGGACAGAGATTGGCCTATAATTGTTTACGTCCGTCGTTTGGCCCTTTTTAAAAATAGGTGTGACTCTAGCTATTTTTAAAATGTCTGGAAAAGTTCCAGTCTTGTAGTGTTTATTTATTATTGATGATACCACTGTTGATAATGGCTCGGCCAATTTTTTTATCAGGGAAACTTTTATTTCATCATGTCCAGGGCGTCTTATTTTTCTAGATTATTATTTAGTTGAAGCTTATCTAAGCTAAGTAAAACTATTTAGTGTCAATAAATAGGAAATATTTTTTTTAATATGGAAAAGAAAGCTAGACCAGGCCGAGTTCTAGTAAAATGCTCATTATGTGGATCTGTGATTAACAAGGACTAGAAAAAAATACATGAGAAAAATATTCACGGTGGAAATTTGGTTAAAATTAAAATTGTTGCTGTTCCGGATAATCCATTTACATTGGCAGCAAGTCAAAAAATAGAGAACGAGAATCAATCCCATCGACTTCGAAAGAGCATGCTTATGGTAGGTAAAGACATTCTTTATCTACACTTTACAGCACTTTACATACATGATAAAACTACTGAAAATTTTTACTATTACTAGGTACTAAAGTATCGATAAAAAAATAAGTTGGTTTTTTTATCGTCTCCACCCCCCCAAAAAAGTGTGCCTCGGTACGGCCCTGCATATGTATATTATTTAGTTTTAAGTTGGATGTTTGGTTACAATACAAAAAAATCGACAAAAATGCATTAACTTGGATGGCCAGATTTTTTAATGCAAGTCGGCTGTGCTAAAAGTAAAGATATTTGACATTTAAATAATTGTAAGCAAGTCGGTAGTGACATTCCAGTATACTTATGCTTTCGGTGTGGTTGACAAATAATAATGTCCCGAGGAAAAGCTGTTTCTGAAGAAATAAGAAAAGTCACTTGCATTTAAAAGGAAAATCCGCTGCACAAATCGCTGAAACTGTTAATTTGTCACGATATACAGTGCGAAATATTATTAAACTGCACAAAACTACAGGATCTGTGGCGCAGAAACCAAAAATGGAAGTCGTCCTCACTATTCTGATAAAAATTTAAGGACTTTAAGAAGAATTATCGTTCAAAATCGTAGGGCTAATTACGGTGAATTAAAAGTTTTGTGGAATCAGGCAACGAGTAAATGTTTTTCAAAAGCAACCTCTATAGAGCTGCACAAAAACTTGGGTTTAAAACTTACAAGGTTTGCTTATATATAATTATAATGTATACGATTTTTATTTATTTTTAATTTTACTATCTGTAGGCAAAGGAAAAACCTTTATTGACAAAAAACAGAAGAAAAATAGACTTCTCTGGGCAAAAGAGCACAGGACTTGTGTCAAAATCAATGGGATTCAATTATATGGAGTGACGAAGCTAGATTTGAAGTTTGCGTTGGTGATAATCGAAGCCGAATCATTAGAATTAAAGCAGAAGTCTTTCACAATGACTGTCTTAAGAAAAAAGTAAAGTTTCCGGCCTCTGTGATGATTTGGGGATCTATGTCAGCTAAAGGGATCGGTAAATTACACTTTGTAGAGGGCATTATAAATGCTGATAAATATATTTACGTTCTAAAAAATAACTTAAAACCGCAAATTGAAGAAATGCGTTTAAATGATATTGAATGCATCTTCCAACAAGATGGTGCAACGTGTCATACGGCTTAAAAAGTGAAAGCTTGGATGATAAAAAATTTAAAATGGACACCTAGTAGTCCAGATCTTTCGCCTATAGAAACTTTGTGGCATATTATGAAAAAGCTCAGAGAACAGCCCGCAAGAACCGTCTTAGAGTTGCGTGCTCGCCTGCAAGAAATTTGGAATAATTTTACGCCGGATGATTGTCAAAAATTGGTTGACACCATGCCGAGACGTATACAGGCAGTAATAAGCCATAAAGGAGATGTTATGCAGTGGTAGTTTCCAATTAAAATGTATTTATTTAAAATATTTTTTTTTCTTAATTTTTGGTTTACGGACAATATAAGAGAATTTTAAATATTTTTTTATTAGGTATTTAAAAATACAATTTAATGGTAGAAAATTTAATAAACGTTATTTATTTAATTAAAACAATGTGTTAATTTTAATTAATTACCATGTACTATTCTAAATATCTTCAAAAAACTATTTTTGTTAGTTGGGCCAACTTCACTGAGACAGGGCTCGTATATATATATATATATATATATATATATATATATATATATATATACAGGGTGTCCGGAAAAAGGAGGTCAATCCTTTAACCATATATTCCTTGAGTTAAAACAATAAGACTTTCATAATACCATTTTTCAATTTAGAGCTTCATGTTCGATATACAGGGCGACAAAGTTTGAAATTTAAAACAGATTTTTTTTAATAATTCGAGTAATTAATAAGGTATTAAGTTCAAATTTGGTACACTATTTCAACATAAATAGTTACATCTTTTGAGATCAACAAAACAAAAAACAAATGTCAAATAATCAAAATAGGGGGGGTCCAGTACTCACTGACCCCCCCTATTTTTTAGTACGGGCGCCAGTGACTTCCAAATGGTATTTTTTCAGGTAATCATTTAGTGTTAAACATTTTTTGTCTCCTATAAAAATTTGATGAAATGATTTGTTTTAGAGATAATTTGTAAAGTATTGGTCCTTAATTGATGCCCAGGCGGCTTATGGCAATCTCATAATTTTCAAATGTACTACTGGACCACCCTATTTTGATTATTTGACAATTATTACATCTTTTTAGGACAACAAAACAAAAAACAATTGTCAAATAATCAAAATAGGGTGGTCCAGTACTACATTTGAAAATTATGAGATTGCCATAAGCCGCGTGGGCATCAATCAAGGACCAATACTTTACAAATTATCTCTAAAACAAATCATTTCATCAAAATTTTATAGGAGACAAAAAATGTTCAACACTAAATGATTACCTGAAAAATACCGTTTGGAAGTCACTGGCGCCCGTACTAAAAAATAGGGGGGGTCAGTGAGTACTGGACCCCCCCTATTTTGATTATTTGACATTTGTTTTTTGTTTTGTTGATCTCAAAAGATGTAACTATTTATGTTGAAATAGTGTACCAAATTTGAACTTAATACCTTATTAATTACTCGAATTATTAAAAAAAATCTGTTTTAAATTTCAAACTTTGTCGCCCTGTATATCGAACATGAAGCTCTAAATTGAAAAATGGTATTATGAAAGTCTTATTGTTTTAACTCAAGGAATATATGGTTAAAGGATTGACCTCCTTTTTCCGGACACCCTGTATATGACCGTTCTAATATCACTTTTATATATTACATATATTCCGTAAAGTGAATGAAATATTCTATCCTCGGATGACAGAATAAACACAGGTGGCGACATCTCTGTTTTTAATATCTAACAAATTTTAGACCGATCCAACCTCAAAGTGCACTTTCTTCCAATAAAATTATTTTTCCATGTTATTTTTTGGAAACGTAGAAAAAGTCTGAAACTTGTTTGGAATTGCATATTCCGCTCTCGTAAAACCGTCAAACTCGCCTTCGGCTCCTGTGACAAACTTTTCACTCGAGCGGAATATGCCGTATTCCAAACTTGTTACAGAATATACTATTACAAACTTCTACACAACCAACTACACAAATAAACTGTGTAGCTAATACTTTTAATTATTAATAGTGAATATATATTGTTTATTATATTATTATATTATAAATAGTCGAAATAATAACAATAAATATACTTTAGTAAAACTTTGTGTGTCGGGAATAAAAATATATTTAGGATAAATAAACTGTACCCTTGTCCCATATTTAAATATTTTTTTTATTTGGGAGCAATAAACTTTTTTCTCAGTGTATACACTATAGGTAATAACTTTATTATTAAATTAAATCCTTTATTGCCCAGCGGATTTATCCATTTAGGTAACATGGCGGACACAGAATTTTGAACGACTAGTCGACTAGCTATCATCCCGTTGACATAAAAATCTAAACTTCCTTTATGGGCAACTAACCTTACTTCCGGTTATCACTAGTCTTGTCATTTTAATAGAAAAAACCAAACTTAGTTTGGCAAACTATAGTCGTTTTTTCGCGTAAATACCATGAAATACTATGGTTATTAAACTTAACCTTGGTTAATAGTTAAGGTATTTTTGCGTTTAGAGTGCGTTCAAAAATTCTAACTATGACGTCACAAATACCAGACCATAAAACAAATCGCTGAGCTAGTTATTTAACGTGGTTAATAGTCTTTCTCTTTTTAATATATATTTTTCTGTTTCGATCTGTCAAAAAGTTGTTTACATTTGAAATTTAAAATATTTTAAGTAGGTACAATTGCTCGAATTTAAACTTTGTATTAAAATGGTAAACGGGGTGTTGTCAGTAAAAATAAATGATAGGGTGCTCCATATTGTGGACTCTCCACAAGTGGAGGAATTATATGCAGGTTTGTTTTATATTATTCCTTATTTTGTATTAAACATGTAGGAGAATTGGATAACGTGCACTGAAAAAACTAGTACCTATAGAAAAAGAATTTACTAGGTATAAGAAGAGGCAAAGAAATTTATTTACACCGGTAAAAGCATAGAAATTAAATATAAATATGTAAAAACACATTTTAAAAATTATAGGTTATGAACAAGTAAACAAATGTCAAATGTTAGAAACCTAACCATGGTTATGTGAATAAACTGTGACGTCATGACTTATTTAACCGTAGTATTACATAGTATTTACGCGAAAAAACGACTTATGTCATTCAAAATTCCGTGTCCGCCACTGTAGGTACAGAGCAAATATATTTGCTCTGTACAGTGGCGCCCACGGAATTATATATAATGTAACTAAAACTACATAACAGCTATACAGTGCTTTTAATTAAAAACTAGCGACCCTTAAAAACATTTCAGCTATAGTAAAAGCAAAAACAGCTTGAGCAAAAACAGGTTGATTTAGATATCAAGGGGAACTATACACATCCAGTGTTGCACCCCCTCAGCTCACCTATACCTTGGGATACATCATTATAAAGAAAATTCAATTTCTGATCCATTATAGGTAGTTAAAAAAAATTAAAATTCGATCACGGATTTGCAAGTTAGAGACAAAAAAAGGTGTGATATAAATAAAAATTTAATGGGTCCCATTATTTGCTAAACAGTAATAAAATCTGTTCTTAAACTCTTGTTGAACTTTTTGAAACGTTTCAGGAGTTATCTGCCTACATTCTTGAATTATTCTTCATTTGAGTTCTTAAATGTTCTCAGGTTAGTCCAGTCAAACAGTGGTAAAAAATGGCGTAACGAGGCACTGCCTGTTTTTATTTGAAAAACTTAAAACCAAATTTGCACCACCTGACCATTTTTTCTTACAAAGTATACGCAAAAATACATTTTTTTAGTTTTTAGCGAAGATCTCGGCTCCGTATAATGCTCATTAAAAAGTAAATAAAATTTACAATAATTTTTGTCTGAAGTATTTTTTGTTTAAACAAATGAGTAAAAAATATAGTTAGTTTAAATGAAAAATTTGTTTTTATCTTTTGTTTCCCAGATAGCACAGAGACATCTTAAAGATATCTTAAAGATGTCGGACTCGAACGTTTATGACATCCCTAAGACGTCCAGTTTACGACGTAAGTCATCTTTAAGACGTCTTTAAGATATCTAATGTTACAAAACACACCGTCTTTAGGATGTCCTTTTAACGGCATTATTAAGTCGTTGCTAAACGTTGTTAAGACGTATTTAAGATGTTAAAGACTACCTATTGAAAAAGTCTTGGTTATGCATTGCTACATCGGCAAAACGATTTTAAGGTAGGTATTAAGTAATTAAAATGTAGCTAACACAGAGTAGAACACGAAGTCTACTATGTGGTAGCTAATAATGTTTTTATTACAAATGGATATTAATTAATTGCAGAAAAAATAACCAATCTACAAGAATGTCAGATATATATTTATTCAGTTACCCTAAACATCATCGTTGTCAAAACTTAAAATCCTACATTAATGTTGTTTCTATTAAAACAAAATAAGATGGTACCCAGGCAACACAGGGTCGTAGAAATCACGTAGAATCGTCGACGAATTGGGTCGAATTTGGTCGAAGTTACATTTCAACCATTTTTCGACGTCTCAAAATTCACCAAAACACGACCAATTATTAACTTAGGTCGATGATAACCAATAAATGACGTCATTATCACGTGAACAGATGACGAAATTTTTAAGAAAATATGAAAATATAGTGATAATTAATAAAAAACAGTTGGCCCATTTTAATGGGCCGACAAAAAGTTTTGGAATATTTTTAAAAACAAAAATTATTATTTTTATTTTATTTACGTTATTTCGACGGAGAATCAACGTGCAATATTTTATTAAAATAATTTTAAACATTATTTGGTTTTAAACTAATTAAGATAGATTAATAATTATTGATCAATGGATTTTTTAAAACAAATTCGCGATTTTTAAATCCTTTATCATTTTATCACAAAATAAGAAATTAACATGTTACTGCAGTTGACAATCACAATTTTAATTTTAGTAACATTATTTACCTACAGTGTTGCCAGATGTTTTATAATTTTCTTTTTTAAAATAGTAAAATTTAAATAATAATCGATAATTGTAACATAATTTAATCCGTCGCGTAGTTTTGCTTGTTTTTATACAATTTTTGTTTTGATAATTTTATATAATTTTCTGTAAATTTGATCATTTTGTCAACCCTCTTCGATAATATTAATTTTTACACCTGGCAACCCTGTTTCTCTTTGGCCTTGTGTAAGTTGGCACTACCCAGATAACAATTATGACATCATTTAAGACATCAACGTGAAATCATTGCTGATTCATTCAGTGATGTCACTGTGGCACGCATATGTGTTCCCCTTTTGATAGGCAACATGATATCCTTAATGAGTCACACGATGAATTCGTTGTGACATCAACGTGAAATCATTGCTGATTCATTCAGTGATGTCACTGTGTTGCACTTTTGATGAGCAATGTGAGATCCTTAATGAGTCACACGATGAATTCATTATGAAATCAAAGGGATGTCATTAATGATTTTACTTAAGGGACTAAAAACGTTAAAATTAATTAAATTACCTAAATATTTATTTTCTTAAATAAAATATAAAATATTTAAAACAAGTTTTTATTAAAATTTAAAAAGTATCTTGCATCTGATTATTAATTTTTAATAAATAAAAAATGTATAAAATAAAAATAAATAAATAAAATAAACTCGATATGCTAATTATTAATAATTATATAATTATTAGCATATCTAGTTTAATTTATTTATTTATTTTTATTTTATACATTTTTTATTTATTAAAAATTAATAATCAGATGCAAGATACTTTTAAAATTTTAATAAAAACTTGTTTTAAATATTTTATATTTTATTTAAGAAAATAAATATTTAGGTATTTTAATTAATTTTAACGTTTTTAGTCCCTTAAGTAAAATCATTAATGACATCCCTTTGATTTCATAATGAATTATAATCACATGCAAGTTAATTTTTGGTACAGTAAGCGCATTGCTCAATTAATTGCTATCATTTAAAATTTCTTTATTTTTATTGAGCAATAACTTTCTGTAAGTTTGTTTTGCTCCCCTTAATAATTCGAAATATTATATCATTCGAGAAAACACTTTTTGCCCCTTGGCCTTTCTGGTACAGCTTTAGATCTAAAGCAGCTTCTGTAATAAAAAATGATCTGATTATATCGCCCGGGCCTCTTAATGCTAAAGCCGGATAACTCAACTTTCGTGATTTATAAACATATTTATAAACAAAAAAGCCTTAACCAAGTATAATTCATAAATTAATTATAAAAATATATTTAAAAATACGATAACTTTTAAGCCTTGGTAAGATAAATCCATTTCCAAAACTTGGCAACACTTATGGTATATACCATGGCAACACTGTTATATAACACAGCACAGAAATATGTCAGAAATGTTTCTTAGATATAACATTGCAACATTAGAAATATTGCAGTGGTATTGCAAAATGTTGCCGAAATATCTCTGATATGTTTCAGACTTATTAAAATGTCCGCCCTTGGAAACATTTCTTTGTAATGTTTCAGAAATATTACCTGGAAATATTTCATTGATATTGCAAAATGCTGTTGAAATATTTTTGATATTTTTCAGGCTTATTAAAATGGAAATATTTTTTATGGTGTTTACAAAATATTACCTGAAATATTGCTGGAATATTAAATAAAATCTCAAAAACATTTATATGGTTTATTTAAAAAATCTACATTGTAAAGCTCTTTTAATTTAAATTAAAAATTAAATAAAAAAATATATGTTTACATGTTGACTTCATTCTTCTTCTAAAAAGAATATTTTATTACTTATAAGTATATAGAAGTAATTTAATTTTAAACTCACCGCTTGCTCTCTGTTAATGTGTAAGCCGCCGTGTATTAGCCACTTCTCTATAATTTTATTGATTTCATCTTCATTTGATTCAGTGTAGTGAAGACAAACCACTTTTGTAAAAAGAGCAGAAAAATTTTATTTAACATAATATTTTATATTCTGTCATTTAAATAATTATTATGAATATGGGTCGGTCTAAAAATTTGTTATTAAAATCAGAGATGTCGCCACGAGTGTACGTTCTGTAATCAGATGATAGAATATTTCATTAAAGTTAAAAGAAAATTTTATTTATTATTTAGTTTCTAAGAAAATTACATTTTATTTAATTATCGTAGATGTTAATTATGTTAGATGTTAATTATTTAACTTTAAAAGCAAATATATCATAAGTATAGCAACCAACATTACACTCAAATTTTTTTACAAACGAGACTGCACTGGACCGTGACCTTCGATAGATTGCTTCGTACGAATGTGTCGGATGAGTCACGTTCATATATTGACGGTTTCTAGTGTACCTAAGCATTACTCTATAATTTTAGCATTAGCTGATAGTAAAGCAAATCAGGAAGTTTCTTTTAGAGAAAGATGGGCACCTTCCCTATACCTTCTATACGAAATTTAATAAGTAAAATTAAACACACTTCTCAAGAGAACACCCATAGAATGTGGCTCTATTTTTTTATTTGTTTGTATTCTATTGGAAACGTTATGCAGATCTCGAGCCAAAGCAATGGATCTAGAATTGCATACATAGGTAGAATGTTTCCATTGGAATAAAGACAAATTAAAAAATAGAGCCAATTTCCATGGGCCACGAGACTTTATGTTCGGATGAAATTGTTTAAGGCAGGAAAAATATCCCTGAAGGAGTTCAGGAGGTCAGGGAAATGTAATATTCATTTTAAATATCTCTTTAATTTACTTACTTAAGATTACTTTGTGAAATATGAGTTCTTTAAAACCCTTTTTGTTTTTTTTACCCATCAAATGTGGACTGTACAGCTACTTCATTTTTCACCAAATGATTTAAAATTTTTGTAGTGGCATCATTTACAGAAGTGCCTTTCCCGATTCCTTTTAGGAAAATAACCTAAAACAAATATTTACCTAAGTCAATGTTATCAAAATAATAAAAATACACTTACAACATTTTTGAAGTATACAGGGTTACTAAACTCTTTTTCAATTTTATTTAAAACTGGATGTGTAAAAATATTGATCTTATTAAAAAATTCACAAACAAGAAAAATGTAGGTAGGTATAATATGATTAGAGTTGCCTCGGCAAAGCCTCCTAACCTAAATGTTTTTGAGCGTACTGGAGTGAAGTCAAAACCATAGAAAAACATTGTTAATATGTAGGTACTTACCAGAGTGGGTACTTCTTTTTTTATACGTTTTTCCTTTAGTTTACACCATACACAATATTCTTTATTATTATTGTTATTTAGAGAACAAAAAAACCGTTACACACTAGAAAGCGTCACTTTAAGCAGTGTTGCCGGATGAATTTCATAAAAGTTTCCGACCAAAAATAACAATTTTACTTGCCAGGGTAAGAAAAATGTTTTGTTTATAAATTTTCTACCGTATCCGTTTTATTTTAAAAAATTAATAAAATTGAAGGATGGTAAGAGGGTAGAATAAAATAATTTGGTAAATATACAATAATATTTGCTGAAAATACCCGATTTTCAGGTAAAATAATCGCAAACGGCAACACTGCCTAAAAGCCAAACATTGAAATATTTCTGAAATATTTCTGACATATGTCATAGATAACAAAGCCATATGACATATGTTGTGCTGTCACTGCTGTGTAGGATGCACTTGCATAGTTAAGAGAAAAAAAGGTTATAAATTTAAATTATGGCACTATGACATATGTCATGATATCAAATGCATTTCTGTGAAATCACCTGGAGCTCATTGGCTGAATCATTGCTGAGCTCATCCTGAGTTCTTGATGAGATCATTTGTGAAATTAATTTCACAAATGATCTCATCAAGAACTCAGGATGAGCTCAGCAATGATTCAGCCAATGAGCTCCAGGTGAGGTCCAGGTGATTTCACAGAAATGCATTTGATGTCCTAGTGAGCTCACTGTGAGCTCACGCTATGATTATCACCGAGTGATTTTTTAATGATTCATAAATGTTATCTGGGTACTTACAAAGCGAGGGAACGTTTATAAACAATATGGTTGATTCGAGCGTCCAACTTTTATAATCTGTGGCATTTATACATAGAACAAACCATTTATACTGATAATACTTTGGCTGTGTCAGGTAGGTCAGTTTTTGTTTGTTTATTAATGTTTTAATTACTTGGTATATTCCGTAACGAAGTCATAACACCTAAAATATTGACCTGTCATCTGTCTTAAAATTTCGACGTCACCGTAGACGTAAATTAAACGTGATATTCACGTCACTGTGTTGCCTGGGTACCTAATTACCCAGGCAACACAGGGTCGTAGAAATCACGTAGAATCGTCGACGAATTGGGTCGAATTTGGTCGAAGTTACATTTCAACCATTTTTCGACGTCTCAAAATTCACCAAAACACGACCAATTAACTTAGGTCGATGATAACCAATAAATGACGTCATTATCACGTGAACAGATGACGAAATTTTTAAGAAAATATGACAATATAGTGATAATTAATAAGAAACAGTTGGCCCGTTTTAATGGGCCGACAAAAAGTTTTGGAATATTATTAAAAACAAAAATTATTATTTTTACTTAATTTACGTTATTTCTACGGAGAATCAACGTGCAATATTTTATTAAAATAACTTTAAACATTATTTGGTTTTAAACTAATTAAGATAGATTAATAATTATTGATCAATGGATTTTTTAAAACAAATTCGCGATTTTTAAATCCTTTATCATTTTATCACAAAATAAGAAATTAACATGTTACTGCAGTTGACAATCACAATTTTAATTTTAGTAAAATTATTTATCTACAGTGTTGCCAGATGTTTTATAATTTTCTTTTTTAAAATAGTAAAATTTAAATAATAATCGATAATTGTAACATAATTTAGTAGTTTTGCTTGTTTTTATACAATTTTTGTTTTGATAATTTTATATAATTTTCTGTAAATTTGATCATTTTGTTAACCCTCTTCGATAATATTAATTTTTACACCTGGAAACCCTGTTCCTCTTTGGCCTTGGGTAAGTTGGCACTACTTACAAAACGAGGGAACGTTTATTCCTAAAAAACAATATGGTTGATTCAAGCGTCCAACTTTTATAATTGTGGCATTTGTACATAGAACAAACCATTTATACTGACTATTCCACTCATTACTTTTTGGACTAATCAGATTTCAGAAAACGAGTGGTTTTTTCAGTTTTGCAGCGATAAAACTAATATTCAGGTGAAAAAACCACTCGTTTATACGAGTTGCATAACAACCAATTGGTTGCTATGATAAAAATAATTGTCACTGTTGACGTTTTTAATTTTAAAATTAAAATGTTAAAAAATATGCGTTTTGATCCAAAAAATCATACAGAAATTGGATCAGCAGTTAAAAATATTCGTGAAATAGTCTTGCCGAATACCACTCGATCACGATCGTGATAAAATTTTCCCTGAAAAAATTTTTGATTTTTATTTGCTCAAGATTTTTCCTTGGAAATTTCGCTCGTGGCATTAACTTCAAACCACTCGCCTAGCGGCTCGTGGTCTTAAAAATTAATGCCACTTGCGAAATTTCCAAGAAAAAAACATTCGTATAAAAATCAAAAATTTTATCGGTAAAATTTTACCACTAGTGGTATTATATATACGATATACGGTATACGATAATACTTTGGCTGTGTCAGGTAGGTCAATTTTTGTTTGTTTATTAATGTTTTAATTACTCAGTATATTCCGTAACGAAGTCATAACACCTAAATGAAGTACCTACATAAGCTCCTAAAATATTGACCTGTCATCTGTCTTAAAATTTAATGTGTTTGATTTTATAATAAATGTTTTGAGCAACTTAAAACATGTTTTATTAATTATTAAACCAAAAGCCTTTTATGCACTGGTAAAAATAATTATTTATTCTTATATCCGATATTTTAATGCCAGATATATGTATGTGTTTCTGCAAAGATTAACTAACAAATTTTTTTTTTGATATTCTACTTTTTTACATACATTTATTTTGATTATTAATTATTTACTAAATATATATCTACTATAGTAGTATATATATATATATACTATATATAGTAGGGTTTACCTATTTATTTCTTAAAATTTAAAAGTACAACTAAAATTTTTTTGTTTTTTTAATTTTGACAAAATCTCATTTCGCATTGAAATATCTGATATCAGTATCGATAATTATTTTTATAGACGTAAATTAAACGTGATATTCACGTCACTGTATCACGTGATCACGTGATAAAATTTTCCCTGAAAAAATTTTTGATTTTTATTTGCTCAAGATTTTTCCTTGGAAATTTCGCTCGTGGCATTAACTTCAAACCACTCGCCTAGCGGCTCGTGGTCTTAAAAATTAATGCCACTTGCGAAATTTCCAAGAAAAAAACATTCGTATAAAAATCAAAAATTTTATCGGTAAAATTTTACCACTAGTGGTATTATATATACGATATACGGTATACGATAATACTTTGGCTGTGTCAGGTAGGTCAATTTTTGTTTGTTTATTAATGTTTTAATTACTCAGTATATTCCGTAACGAAGTCATAACACCTAAATGAAGTACCTACATAAGCTCCTAAAATATTGACCTGTCATCTGTCTTAAAATTTAATGTGTTTGATTTTATAATAAATGTTTTGAGCAACTTAAAACATGTTTTATTAATTATTAAACCAAAAGCCTTTTATGCACTGGTAAAAATAATTATTTATTCTTATATCCGATATTTTAATGCCAGATATATGTATGTGTTTCTGCAAAGATTAACTAACAAATTTTTTTTTTGATATTCTACTTTTTTACATACATTTATTTTGATTATTAATTATTTACTAAATATATATCTACTATAGTAGTATATATATATATACTATATATAGTAGGGTTTACCTATTTATTTCTTAAAATTTAAAAGTACAACTAAAATTTTTTTGTTTTTTTAATTTTGACAAAATCTCATTTCGCATTGAAATATCTGATATCAGTATCGATAATTATTTTTATAGACGTAAATTAAACGTGATATTCACGTCACTGTGTTGCCTGGGCATGGCCGCGCTCCCCAGCAACCAGACTGCCGTCAAAATGTCGTGTTATTTTCGTCATTTGGATGGCCACAGCAACGTCATAAGAGACGTAAATATGTCGTAAATTAAACTTCAATATGTCACATCTAGACGACGTCATTTCATTACGTCAATTGGACTTTACTTCTGGACGTCATTATAGCAATAAAATGACGTCAGTTATACCCCAGCAAACAGAGCTGTAACCAACTCGTGTTATTCACGTCGCATTTTGGTTGTTATTTAACGAGTTTTAAAGTAACGGAATATTGACGTGAAATAAACGTTTTGAAAAAACGAATGTTTTAAGAAAAATTAAATTTCTATAGTTGTTAAAAATATTACATAAACATAAAAAAAAACTTCCCATACAGTTCTTTCAGTCGAAATCAAGAAGGTACAGAATTACAGAAATAAATTACTAAAAAACACTAAAATAAAACAGTAATTAATCACTGACCATGGACAGTGATTAATTACTGCAGTATTTCAGTGATAAATTGGCGAGTGATTAAATACTTGTTAGTATTTAATTACTAACTAGTAATTTAATACTGGTGAGTAATTAATTACTAACTAGTAATTAAATACTGGTGAGTAATTAAATACTTAATAGTATTTAATTACTAACTAGTAATTAAAAATAGGTGAGTAATTCAATTATTAAAAAACATTAGATAGCTATTTAATTTAAAAGGTTTATTAATCTATTAAAATAAGTTACTTAATAGGTACTTAAGTAATAACAGTAATAATTAAAGAAATTATATTATTCTCATTACTAAAAAAACGTTTCATAGCATATCTTCGGTTATCTGGCAGTATTTATAGCTGAGATAGATCACCGACAATATGCTATGAAACGTTTTTTTAGTAATATTATTAATTAAAATAGTATTCTAAACGTTTAAACATTTTAAAAGTTAACAAAAAACCTGAAACCAATAAATTATTATTGGTTGTCATCAATGGGGCTGGTGGTGCCCTTAATCTCTTTGGTAAGTGCAGCTCTGCCATGCTGGTCGCTACATGGCTCGTTCACGTTTTTACGCCATAGAGAGCACTCATTATTTAGTTTGCTCTTCATGGCAGATTTTATTACTTTGATTTCTGCTGTCATATTACTATTTATGCCCATTTCCGCCATGACATATTCTGCAAATAAAGATGGCATGTTATAATACAAAAAAAACATTAATCTTGTTCCATTCTTAAATCATAATAATATATGGGTAGGTATTATTAAACTAGAATACTTTATACCTAATTCAATATGCCATCATACTTATTAGGTACCCAGCAATTAATCTACAACGAGTTTGTGTTTAACCCGTGAAATTTTGGTAAACTATTAACAAGTTCTTAAAATTAACGTTTCTGTTTGCATATTATATAATATGTATATACTAACCTCCAACTCACAGAACATACATCCAACTGCTAAAACCCTAACCACGAGATCTTCCCATTTGTTGGCATGGTTCTTTAATTTCCGTTCCATGGGCTTGGCACAAACAACATCCACATCAACAGGCCATTCAATCGCCACATCACTATTTACTATTGTATCCATACTCTTACCAACTTTATTAAAATCTTTCACCCACGCTTGAAAAGCAACTTGTACGGGTTGATCTTTTTCATGGATAAACTGCACCACAAGGCATTCGCGATCATCTAATGTAGTCTTTCCCTCTGAGATATTAAGTAGCGACATTTTTATTTAAAAATAAGAAGGCACCAAAACACACACAACTAATTATGTAGGTTTAAACCAACACGCGTTTAGGTATACCTATAGGTACACTAAAACCCTAGAATACACCAAAACGAAACAATTTAACGTATTTTAGGCATAGAATTATTATTCTAGGCTACAACCGTTTTAGTACAACGCGTTGCAACCATCTTTTGTCTATGGTTGCAACGCCATCACAGACAAACGCCATATTGTGCTCATGACTCAAAGAAAACCCGGCAGGGGGACTCGATGTTTGCGGTGTTGCCATGTTGCCAGGTTCCAAAAGCGGCAAATTTAAAATGTTAAGGTGTGAATAAAACTTGCTAAATGATTCACAAACATCCAATAATAATTACCTAATGTGTAGTTAAAACAGTAAAGGTTCGAGTTTGTATAGGTAAGTACAAGTAATTATACAGTCGAGTACAAGTAATACTGTTAAATATTAGACAATTTATATTTTTAGTTGAGTCAGTGTAAATTTTAGTATCTAGATAAATAATTCATAATAGTAATTTTAGTATCTAGATAAATAATTCATAATAGTCTATTATTATTGGATACAAAGCGAGTGCAGTTTATTAATACCATCCCAAAAATGTTCACTTATTTGTTGATAAATTATCACACTTGGCAATACTGCATGTTCTATGGTGGGAGGCATAAAGGAGGTTAGAATTTGTAGTGTATGCATGTATGCATATGTGTATATGTGTATATATGCATATGTGTATATGTGTATGCATGTATGCATAGTGTATGCATGTATTAAATATATTGTATCTAACTTTAACATTTGTCATTTAAAATGGAAATCTATACTTACGTACACAAAAAATATAAATATCTTGTAAATTTAAGTACCTATAGGTATATATAGGTATATATTTCAGCTCACCCAAATTAATTACTAGACAATTGATCAGTACCTAGTTTTAATACACCATCAACTGTAGTAATTTATTACTAATAGCAATTAAAGTACACAAAATAATCACTTGCACCTAGTGATTACTACTGACCAGTAATTGAACCACTAGGTTCAGTAGTAATTTTCGTAAGTAAATATTTTTTTCAGTAATAAAAATACTAATAAAAATTCCTAAAAATACTAATAAGTGCTTAAGTGATTGCTAAACTACTGATCAGTAATTTATTTTTAATACTGAAAAATTATATAGCAGTATTTCAATTACTGTGAATTACTGATTATAAGTAATTTTAATACTGAACAACAGTAATTAAATACTAGAGGACAAGTAATACTTTTCTGTAAGGGTTACCACAGGAATTCTGAGAAGTTTTAAAAATACGTTTGATACACGTAAAATTTAGACGAAATATATACCTATTAGGTATTACCTAAGTATACTTAGGCAAACAGAAAAACAGAAACAGAACAGCAAACAGAAAATTTTACGTGTATCAAACGTATTTTTATTTTAATTAAGGCGTAAAAATAAACGTCAAAATAAAACGTAAAAATGACGTATATTTCTCGCCATTATCTGACCACTTATTTCATACCAGAATCAGACGAATATGCGACGTCATCAAAATGTTTCAAAATTCGCCAATATGTAGGCAACCCATGCATACCTCTCGCCTCTGTAGCACAATAGTCCTATAAAGGTGGAATGCCTTAAGCTGCTAAGTAAGAATTTCTTACTGGCAAAATTACTGACCATACCGCTTCTGCTTGTAAGTTTGGAAGCAAGATACATACACCTGGTTTTGAAGGGACACAGCTGGTCCCTTATGTTCTGTGGCTGGTCCTGTGGCCCACTCTGCGAAAAGTAAGCAGTGGGCCCCACTACTTACTTTTAGCAAAAGTTTTTTTTATAAAATTTATTTGTTATAACAGCACTATTTTTGAGAAATTATTCAACAACCAAAACACGTCAATTTTGTACCTTAAAGACGTCTAAAATGGACGTAAAGACGTATTAAAGATGTCTTTAAGAATCATCTTAACCACGTCTAACTAACACGTTTTAATTACGTCCACAAAATACCTAATAAAAATGTGACATTCCAACGTTGATAACTCGTATTATATACGTAAAATATGTCTTTTGGTTGAAATATTACCAAAATTTTACGTGTTTTTCACGTTTTTCTGTTTGCTGGGACCGAACGTTATAAATAAGTCAGAGGAAATGTCGAAAAATTCGAAATAAAACGCTCGAAGAATTGTTAAATGTATTGTTTTAAAAAGCATATATGCATCTATAGATGCTCGTATAACCGCATTAGAAGCCTCAGTTACATGCGCGGGCAGCTGCACCAACCAGCGCCAACGGTTGTCATTTTCTTAACGTTATGGTCTTGTCGTCCTGTTCCCGCGTTTTTAAAGCCACGCTAATAATTTATTATATGAACGGCCCACTTGTACAAGCGTATTATCTATCTTTTTTCAATGTTTCAAATAAAGAAAACAGATAAAGATGCTTGTCTTAAAAAAAAAATGTACCTATAAGTATTTAATTTTTTTGTAATGTAGGTATATTTATTTTGTTATTACTATTATTTTTTAAACATCCTAATAGAATACTTTCATAATGATTAACGCCTCCCTTCATATTAAAACCGAATATATCTATATATATATATATATATATATATATATATATGGGGCGTGGCCTCGCCTCCCTCCAAGGCGCGTCACAGTAGCTTGTGTGATAAACGACATGACGAAAGGCCGAGCAGGTAAGGACTTAAAAAATTAAATGATATTAATGCAAAAAATCTCATTAGCGATGCAGTCTATTTGCTTAGCTACTGTGTCGCGCGTTGAAGGGAGGCGAGGCCACGCCCCATATATATATATAGATATATTCGGTTTTATTCTGAACGGACTGTATATTAGTTTATTTGTACATCTGTGCAGACCATCTTAAGATTTTAAGTATTCTTATTTTTTTTTAATCTAGTCACGGAAAATAAAAGAAAATGATATATGGGAATTGGTTTATTTATATGGGGCAGTCCAGTGGACTGAGTGGACTGAGTCCACGCCAAATCGGCCATGTTTCCGATTTGCTTCAAATTTCAGGGTCGATAAAGGAACTAAAGTAATGGAGAAATCTAAAATTTCAACCTCTTTTATGCATTTTTGTAGGTTTTACAAAAAAAATATCACTTCTCTTATTTTTGGATTACTTATTTAAAAACCCGAAAAACAAAAAATTTGGAAAAAAATCATATAAACATATTTTTTGACGCTCTTTAAGATAAAATAAAAATAAAAAATTTTGTTCAACAATTCTCAAAAAAAATCTAATTTTTTTTATTAAAATTTAAATTTCCAAAAGCCGCCACCTCAAATTTAAAAAAAAATCATGACGATATATCGGCTATAGCCGTCAGTTTTTCGCCAAATTTTGACTACTTATTTTTGGGGGGACTCAAAAACTGTAGAAGTTATGAATTTTTTTGTAAATAAATGCTTGTCAAATCGTCGCTACAGATCCAAGCCTAAACGTAGCTACGCCGCGACGCGCGGTTCTGAGAGACGTGGGCTCGGTCTAACGGAGAAAAAAATGGTTTAACGATTCTCTCTCTCTCTCTTTCTCTCACACACATTAATATTTTCAAACTATATTTTATTAAAACTCCAAATTATTTCATTTTCTAAATTATTAAAAAATAAACAAAACAATCAAATTAAAATATCGTCGATGGTTTAGCAATAACTTCTATGTGCAAATTAAAATTTTTCAACCGACTTAAGAAAAGCTTAACATATTTAAAAAAAACTTACTATTAAAATAACAATGTTTTAGTTTAATTAGGTATTTTTCTAGGTACTCTTCTAGCTCTCGTTAATCGATTTTAAGAAAACGTTTTTATTTTAACTAAAAAGAAAAAAGTAATAATAATTATTAATATTCTATGATTTTACTAATAAATTATTTGACAAATATTGTTCAGTTCACAGTTTTCATTAATATTTAACCAGTTAAAGACATAAAATAATAATATAAAGATTTTTTAGCAAAAATTTTGAAGAAAATAGTTAAAAATTAAACTCAAAATGGAATTTTAACACAACCATAAATATAGCTAACTGTGACGTTTCCTGATTCTTAATAAAAAACCGAACCGTAATTTTAAAGTTTACTATCTCCAATAATTAACAAAAAGAAAAAGATGGTGTAATTAGAGACCTCTGGAAAAGTAATAAGCCAAAATTTGGCAAAATTCAAATGCAATGAATATTATAATAGTTATAATATAGGCATAACATTCAAATAATTAATTACTTTACATTTCAATAAAATTGGTATTTTATTTATTCAGAAAACCACTGTTAGTTAGAACTATAAAACCAGTGTTTATGATTTGCATATTTAAATTTGCAATAGCTCTAAAATTTTAAAATATGTAGACAAATAACTTTTCCTTCTTAGTTAAAATAAAAACCTATGTTTTCTTAAAAAAAATTAACGAGAGATAGAAGAGTACCTAGAAAAATACCTAATACCTAACTAAAACCATTGTTATTGTAATAGTAAGTTTTTTTTTAAATATGTTAAGCTTTTCTTAAGTCGGTTAAAAAAATTTAATTTGCACATAAAAGTTATTGCTAAACCATCGACGATATTTTAATTTGATTGTTTTGTTTTTTTTAATAAATGGATAACGCTTATCGAAAAGGAACCAAGCGTCAAAAACTTTTTCTGGGCTTATTAAATAACTCATATTTAATGATGCTCAAAATGTTAATCATCATTTGGAACTTTTCTCAAAAAGGATTGAGAAGGTTCCCAAATTTTTATTTTTTTGAGAAGCATTAAAAATGAGTTATTTTGCAAATAATTTTGTTTACCCCAGAAAAAGTTTTTGGCGCTTGGTTCATTTTCGATAAACGCTATCCAAATTAGAAAAAAAAATAATTTGGAGTTTTAATAAAATATAGTTTGAAAATATTAATGTGTGTGTGAGAGAAAGAGAGAGAAAGAGAAAGAGTTTCGTTTGTGAAATTAAATTTGAAAAAAATTGATTTTTTTTTGAGAATTTTTGAACAAAATTTTTTTATTTTTATTTTATCTTAAAGAGCGTCAAAAAATATGTTTATATGATTTTTTTCGAAATTTTTTGTCTATGGGGTTTTTAAATAATCAAAAAATAAGAAAAGTGGCATTTTTTTTGTTTATTATATGTATATTTTTGTAGGTTTTATAAAACCTACAAAAATGCATAAAAGAGGTTGAAATATTTCCCCATTACTTTAGTTCGTCTATCGACCCTGAAAGTTTGAAGCAAATCGGAAACATGAAGTCTTACTCTTGGCGGATTTGGCGTGGACTGCCCCATATATATATACCCTTCATACGTTGTGACCTCATATATGACGCTGTGACCTCCAAATTCGGAGGTCACAGTGTTTAACCATATTTTTGACATTGGGGGAGTGTCAGTAATCAATCTGTGCAAAAATATTTCGGAAGTCACTTTGACCCCCCAGTCTCTTAAAAAGGAACTTTTAGTTCCACCATATATGAATTGGCGCTAGTGTCGCTTTTTAATCAGATTCAGCCACACCAAAGTTACCTCCGTCATGTATACGTACATTTGTTACCTCCAAAATTTGGCAACCTTGCAATATCTCGCGCAGTCATAGATGTTCAGACTTGATGATCTTTAATACTTCTTATATGTTATTTGTTACGCAGTTTCGCTTTTGTTCTAACATCTTAAGTGTAAAATAACGATTTAAGTTAAAAATATATCTTCCAGGACTTAATTAATAATCCAGAGAGTCGGTTTTAAATTCTTTTAGATTTTAGATACTAGTAATGATGAAATCATTACCAAAAAAGATAAAGAATTTAGGTTGTTGATTAGAAAGCCATTATCCAGAGTGTAGTTCATGATTAAAACAAGAGTTAGTTGTACTTTCTGAATATATTAAAATTATTTTCTCGACTAGTTTCGCCTATTCGGCATCATCAGGAGATACTGAAAACCGGCAATTGTAAAACACATATTTAAAATTCACATAAAACACTTACTCGTCAAATTATACATAACAGGTCATCAAAATAATAATTAATCTTAACATATTAAAATTTTTAAAACTTTATCATACATAAAAGAAGCGTGCAAATATATTTGGTTAAGTTAACCCAGTGTTGCCAGACTGAGATTGGTTTAAGGTTGGCAACACCAGCATATGTCAGCGGTTGGCGACACTGACATCTGCTGGTGTTGCCAACCCTAGATGAGGTTTTGGAAGATGGGTTTGTATGAGAGGTGTATTTCTAGCTGGGTGTTGAGGCAATTTTTTTGGTCTGTGTGAATTGCTTTAATGATCTCGTACATTTCTAGAAGGTCCAATGTGTTGCCCCTGTTTACATGGTGGATTAGTTGAACGTCCTTATCCTGGTTAAAGCCGTGTCCATTGTGTTTTATGTGGTTACCAAATGAACTTTTCTTGTTGTAGTTTCTTATGTGTTCAGAAATTCTTGTTGCTAGGGGGCGGAATGTTTTACCTATGTAAAAGGCATCACAAAAGCTGCATTTAAGTTTGTAGACTCCGTTTTTGTTTAAAAGCGGAGTGGGGTCTTTGTGGTTAGTTAGGTGGGTGTAAAGACAATTGATTGCCTTAAAGGCTATGTTGGTGTTGTTTTTTTTTAAATTCTTTTGCTATTTTATAAGAAATGTTTCCATGAAAGGGTAAGGAGTGGTAAATTCTGTCTTCTGTATCAGTTAAATTGGTTGATGAGTTGAGGCTTTGTGCATGTTTCTTTAAAAGTTTTTTGTGTAGAATTTCATTCACCATATTAGCTTCGTATCCATTGCTTACGGCTATGTATTTTAAAATTTCTATCTCTCTATTAAAGGAAGATTTGCTAACAGGCAAGGATAGCAATCTATGTATATGGGAGGAAAAGGCTGAGTGTTTATGACTATTTGGGTGATTTGATTCGTTTCCAATGACCGTTACAGTTTGGGTTTCTTTCCTGTAGATGTCAAAGGAGAACTTATTATTATTAATAGATATTTTAAGGTCTAGAAAGTTGATTGAGTCATTGCCTATTTCTAAGGTGAAAATGATGTCCTTGTGTAGAGTGTTCAGAAGGTCAAGGAGTGTGTGGATCCCATCTGTTTTCCCTGTGAAAATTACTAGGATGTCGTCTACATAGCGAAAGTATTTCGAGATGGATTTGGTAATGGTATGGTTAGAGTTAAACAGGGTGTGTTCTAAGGAGTCCATGAAGAATTCGGCTAATAAGGGTGAAAGTGGCGAGCCCATTGGTAACCCATGTTCTAATTTATACAACTTACTCTGGAATTGACAAAAGTTCTGTTCTAAGGTTATTTCCAAAAGTTTCAACAAGTTTTCTTTCAGGTTCGCCGGGACATTTTTCTTCAAAAGAGCTGTTTCAACTATTTTAATGGTTTCTTTGGCTGGAACCGATGTATACAGGTTTTTCACATCAAAGGAGACTAGGATTGCGTTGTTTGGGACTTCTGCTTCTTTAAGGCGATTGGCTAGGTCAACACTATTTTTAATGGCATATTTTGGTGTGAATTCTGTTATTGCCTTGAGTGTTTTGTTAGCAAATTTCTAAACAAAACACTCAAGGCAATAACAGAATTCACACCAAAATATGCCATTAAAAATAGTGTTGACCTAGCCAATCGCCTTAAAGAAGCAGAAGTCCCAAACAACGCAATCCTAGTCTCCTTTGATGTGAAAAACCTGTATACATCGGTTCCAGCCAAAGAAACCATTAAAATAGTTGAAACAGCTCTTTTGAAGAAAAATGTCCCGGCGAACCTGAAAGAAAACTTGTTGAAACTTTTGGAAATAACCTTAGAACAGAACTTTTGTCAATTCCAGAGTAAGTTGTATAAATTAGAACATGGGTTACCAATGGGCTCGCCACTTTCACCCTTATTAGCCGAATTCTTCATGGACTCCTTAGAACACACCCTGTTTAACTCTAACCATACCATTACCAAATCCATCTCGAAATACTTTCGCTATGTAGACGACATCCTAGTAATTTTCACAGGGAAAATAGATGGGATCCACACACTCATTGACCTTCTGAACACTCTACACAAGGACATCATTTTCACCTTAGAAATAGGCAATGACTCAATCAACTTTCTAGACCTTAAAATATCTATTAATAATAATAAGTTCTCCTTTGACATCTACAGGAAAGAAACCCAAACTGTAACGGTCATTGGAAACGAATCAAATCACCCAAATAGTCATAAACACTCAGCCTTTTCCTCCCATATACATAGATTGCTATCCTTGCCTGTTAGCAAATCTTCCTTTAATAGAGAGATAGAAATTTTAAAATACATAGCCGTAAGCAATGGATACGAAGCTAATATGGTGAATGAAATTCTACACAAAAAACTTTTAAAGAAACATACACAAAGCCTCAACTCATCAACCAATTTAACTGATACAGAAGACAGAATTTACCACTCCTTACCCTTTCATGGAAACATTTCTTATAAAATAGCAAAAGAATTTAAAAAAAAAACAACACCAACATAGCCTTTAAGGCAATCAATTGTCTTTACACCCACCTAACTAACCACAAAGACCCCACTCCGCTTTTAAACAAAAACGGAGTCTACAAACTTAAATGCAGCTTTTGTGATGCCTTTTACATAGGTAAAACATTCCGCCCCCTAGCAACAAGAATTTCTGAACACATAAGAAACTACAACAAGAAAAGTTCATTTGGTAACCACATAAAACACAATGGACACGGCTTTAACCAGGATAAGGACGTTCAACTAATCCACCATGTAAACAGGGGCAACACATTGGACCTTCTAGAAATGTACGAGATCATTAAAGCAATTCACACAGACCAAAAGAATTGCCTCAACACCCAGCTAGAAATACACCTCTCATACAAACCCATCTTCCAAAACCTCATCTAGGGTTGGCAACACCAGCAGATGTCAGTGTCGCCAACCGCTGACATATGCTGGTGTTGCCAACCTTAAACCAATCTCAGTCTGGCAACACTGGGTTAACTTAACCAAATATATTTGCACGCTTCTTTTATGTATGATGAAGTTTTAAAAATTTTAATATGTTAAGATTAATTATTATTTTGATGACCTGTTATGTATAATTTGACGAGTAAGTGTTTTATGTGAATTTTAAATATGTGTTTTACAATTGCCGGTTTTCAGTATCTCCTGATGATGCTGAATAGGCGAAACTAGTCGAGAAAATAATTTTAATATATTCAGAAAGTACAACTAACTCTTGTTTTAATCATAAAGAATTTAAACAAAAAAAGTACAAATTGATTTTAACACATAAAATGTCCCTTGCGGCCTTGAGTTTACGGCGAATTCACCGTGAGTTCACCGTGAATTCACCGTTTATGAGCAGTGAATATACCGTCCATTTGTGACATTTGTAGACGGTAATTAAACAGTGAACTCACGCTGTTTTTGCGATAAATTCACGGTGATTTCACGGTTAATTCACGGTGATTTCACGGTAAATTCACGGTGAACTCAAGTTTGCAAAATCACCGCAAATTCACTGTCAAAGTACCGTAAATTTATCGTGAATTCACCGTAAAAGCGCTGTGAGTTTACTGTGAAAACACCGTAAATTGACTGTGAAAACACCGCAAATTCACGGTAATCTCATCGTAAATTACTGCACCTACAGTACCACGTGGTAATGTTAATAATAAATTATTTTAATTGTTTGTAAATAGTTGTTTACTTTTTAATAAATAGTAATTTTGTTGCTAATAGACGGTATTAATAATTAAATAAAAAATTAATAATAAATATTAAGATTTTTTTATTTATAAACATTATTAAATAAATAATTTGTTTATACTTAAATATTGATGAAGCGCATTTATTTTACAAAAACTAAATTCACAAGTTCAACAGTAAATTTTAAAGGGTTTATAAATTTACCTGCCTACGACGACATTGAAAAGCCAAGTCCGTAGTGGTTCCATTTAAAAAAGGAGGGATAGTATAATCTCCCTTGCGGCCTTGAGTTCACGGTTTATTCACCGTGAATAAACCGTCTGTGAAAAGTGCGTGAATTCACCGTCTAACAGTTAGACGGTGAATTCACATTAGACTCTAACTACCGTTTACAAATTTCAAAAACAGACGGTTAATTCACGGTGAATTCACGGTGAATTCACAGTGAATTCACGGTGAATTCACAGTGAATTCACGGTGAATTCACGGTGAATAAACCGTGAACTCAAGGCCGCAAGGGGTGTTTAAACAATATTTTTTACTCACACAACCTTTTTTTACTTTTATTTGTTTAAAAATGTGTTATTATTTTTAGGCTGCACAAATATGGAAATCGGGTTAATAAAGGATAAATTCCTTAAACATATTAAAAAAATATTTATTCATCTAGCAAAGAAATTAAATCTTTTCTAAAACAAACGAAAATAAAAAGAAGTGTATCCCTTATTAAAGCCAAGGTCCAACACCTTAAGAAAAACGAAAAAATAAACATTAAATAGTTACCCTTATGATAATTATAATTACAATAATTATTATTCATAACTATTTTAATAGATAAAAATGTTTTACTTGTTTTTGAATTATCCCTATTTATTGTTTACTTAAATTTCTTTATTATATTTTTATTAATATAATAATAAAAATATCAAAAATATTAAAAATAAAAATATTAGAAATAAAGAAATAATTAAAAAAGTAAAATTGATAAAAATAATAAAAAAGTATACTAATAAATATATTCAAAAGATTGTAAAAGGAATATAAATAATTGAAGTAGATACCTACGTAATAAAAATATTAACAAAAAAAATTAGAAAAAATAAAAATAATACAAAAATACAATTGAAATATTAAAAATAATAATAATATCTACTAATAAATTTTAAAATAACAAAACTTATTGATAATAATAATATTAATAATTCTTTCAAAAGTCAATCGGTTTGAAAAGTTTTTAAAAACCTACACTATAAAAAATATTGTGAATTTACATTAGTCCTGTACCCCAAAATACGTTAACCTTAATGCTAAATTATAATATTGTGATGTAATTTTAAAATGTTTATGGTAAATTTACATAAATTTTGAAAAAATACAATATAAATTGCATCTTTACTACCTTTCTCGTAAATAGCGCATTAATTTTTGTGAATTTACATTATTTACGGGTAATTAGCAATATGACTTGTAATATTTCTAGATTTATCGTATTAAAACAGAAATAAATGTAATTTTACATTCCGAGATGTAAATTTGCGCATGTGCAATGCAATCATCTTAGAACAGCCGATCTAGATGATGCATCTGTTTCGTGAATGCAAGCTTGTGGTTTGTTCTGTGAATGCAAGCTTGTGGCCATAGCCGGTTATTTGCGGTGTCCTAGTTATTTAAAGTCTTACATTATAAGGTAAGTAACGTATTTATTATATATTAAATGTAAGTATATATATTAATATAACAATATGTACACATGTAATATTTGTATTTTAAAATTAACTACATTAAGAAAATATAATGCACATTTATATTTTCATAGACATGTTAGAAACGTGGATTTTACGTGTGCTTACGAAAACTGTAATATTGTTTTGAATAATTATACAAATTTTAAAAGCCACATATACCGTGATCATCAAAAAGTTTTAAAAAATACAAATTTAATGTTGGATAATTTTTATAAGTGTGAGGTTATGTATTGTAGTTTTAGTTCAAATAAAATTGAATCAATTAAAACTCATATTAAAAAACATTTAAACAACGGTATAAAAATGAATTGTCCTTTAAGGGAATATTGTAATAAAAGAGATCATTTTAACAATTCTTCAACTTTTTTAAGTCATTTCACAAGAAATCATTCAAATTTAAAAGAACATTATTTTCATTCTAATTTCAAACAGCTAGCAATGGAGGAAAATAATATTAATGTTGAAAATTTAGATAAAAGTGAAGAAAATGAAAATGAAAATTTTGAAGAATTAGTTGAAAATTTAGATCAAAGTGAAGAAAATGAAGATGAAAATTTTGAAGAAGTAGGTGTCAATTTGTTGGGGTTATTTTATTTAAATTTAGAATCCAAGTTTTTAATAAGTAAAGATGGAATTCAAAGTATTGTCAATGGAATTAATGACTTAGATAAAATAAATTCGACATATTTAATAAAAAATTTAAGAGCCAAAGGAGTTAACGTACATGAAAGTGATATAAAAAATAATTTATTCGCGCTAATACATAACGAAGAAACTGGGCTCCTAAGAAATAATTTTATGCGTGTAAAATATTTTAAAAAAAACTTGTATTATGTGGAACCAATTCAAATTTCTCTTTTTGCCGGGACAAATAAATCATCTTTTTATTATGTCCCAATTTTAAGCACACTTAAAATTTTGCTAAATCAACCACATATTTTTAACGAGTTTTTTTCTGAACCTTCTGAGAAGGAATTTGATAATAATGACATTTTGTCGAATATAACAGATGGCGAAGTTTTTAAAAAAAAATGACAATTTTAAACAACAAACATTTTTAAAATTAATATTGTACCAAGATTCGTTTGAGTTATGTAATCCTTTGGGTTCAAGTAAAAAAAAACATAAAGTTATTGGGGTTTATATGATATTGGGTAATTTGAATCCCTGGGAAAGAAGTAAAGTAGATAAAATTCAGTTGGTAGCTTTATGTTTTGAAAAAGACATAAAAACGTTTGGATTCCACAATATTTTAAAACCTATTATTAACGATATTAAAATATTAGAAGAGACAGGAATTATGATTCGTGAAAATATTAATATACGAGGTTCTATTTTTTGTTTAGCTGGAGATAATTTAGGTAGCCATCAAATTGGTGGCTTTATTGAGAGTTTTTCTACCAAAAATTTTTTTTGTCGATTTTGTTATTGTAATTCTCTAGAAAATATTGATTATAATAATTCACATTTGTTACGATCAATATATAATCATACAGAAGATGTAGAAATAGCAGAATCTACTGGTACAATATGTAAAGGTGTTAAATCAAATTCATTATTAAATAGTCTTAGTAATTTTCACGTGTGTAATCCGGGTTTACCACCTTGTATTGCTCATGATTTGTTTGAAGGATTTGAATCTAAACATAGATATTTCAAAAATATTATTCGACATTGCCCTAACTTTAAAAATGTACTTTTTTCGTTAAGCCACAAACATCAACTGCTTCAAAGTATGCATTTTAAACAAAATTTACTATATCGAAATACAGTTGTAGCTCAAGATGTTAAGATTTATAACGATAATATGGTTTCAGAAGAAGTAAATATTGCTGTAAAAAAAATAAGTAATTTTAAAGGAACAAAGTTTATAACTACCACTGCTAATTTTCATGAAATATTATACACAAATGGAATGTACGTTTGTACAAATCAGACCGACATTAACAACTTTTCATTATGTAAAATAAAATACATCTTGATAAATTCTACTTTCGATAACATTTGTTTTATAGGACATATATTGAACGTATCACTTAATTATGAATTAGGAATTTATGAGGAAATTTCTAATCAAAATGACAAACTAGAAGTGTGCATTCAATTTTCAAAATTAATATGCTCTGAAACATTATTACATTGTAAAATTAATGAAATAAGTTTATTTTATTTTAAATCCGCGCCAGTTGAACTATTTAACTTCTAATTTTTTTAAATTTTAACATTTAATATTGGCTTACATATCCATTTTTAGAGACTTTAGAGATAACGGCTAACGAAATAAAATCAGACTGCATTTAAAATGTTTGAATTATTGTATTTAAGCTGTTTGTTTATATATATTTAACAGGATTGTAAGTTTCTATCATCCTTAAAAAATTGTTTAGATTAACAACAAGAAAACATAATAGGTAACATAATTTCATGCAATTTTTGAGTATACATTGTAATACACATTTAGTGCTTACTTCTCCGTTAACAAGTTTACACTCTAATAATTATTATAATTATTAATTAAAAATTATAATTATTGTAAGCCAGCAATATCTAATTACATTTTCGGTTTTGGGAACATTTTTAAAAATTGACATTAAAGGTGTGATCTTGTTAATATATATTTTTATGCATTTTTATTTTGAACAAAATTGTGATTTTGAAATATCAAACTTTTAATGTCAGTTTATTCGTATATATCCGTGAACGTAGTGATAAAATACCCGATATTTATACCCACCTATTATATATTTACCCGACTTATACTGTATCTATTTATGCTTATATATGTATACTATAGTAATTATTAAATTATATCATGATTAGGCTTTATCATTTCTAATTAAGTGAAACTATGAGTATGTTTAAAAGTCTGTGAAAGGTTCATCTACTTTAATAAAATCTACTGTGAAGTCTAATTTTCTTCCTAAATGTGCAATTTTTTTAGGAGCTAAGTTAAATTCGATATTAATATTAATACTTAAAAAAACATGTACTATATTCGTTACTAAAATTTTTATACCTCGTAAGTACACAAAATCATGTTTACAGAAAAGGAAGAAAAAACGAAAAAAATAATGCAGGCAAAAGTATAACGTTCGATTTCAGTTTTTTACACTTATGAGGGTTGTAAATTTCAGTAGCGAAAAACGACTGTGTCGTATTAATTACGATTTTGCTGGATTTATTATTATTTTAAGCTAAAATTAGTGGTTCTAGTTTAAAAATTGACATTAAAGGTGTGATTTTGTTAAAATGTATTTTTATGCATTTTTAAGTTTTAACAAAATTGTAAGTTTGAAATATCAGACTTTTAATGTCACTTTATTCGTATATATCAGTGTACGTAGTGATAAAATACTCCGATATTTATACCCACTTATTGTGTATTTACCCGACTTATATTTATGCGTATATCTACGCTCGCGAATAATCTCCTATTATTAAAACATTATGTTACGATGTTTTCATTTGCGAGCGTTGAGATATATATACGACTTCCTATAGTAATTATTATTATTAAATTATATCATGATTAGGGCTTTATTATTTCTAATGAAGTGAAACTTTGAGTATGTTTAAAAGTCTGTGAAAGGTTCATCTACATTAATAAAATTTACTGTAAAGTCTAATTTTTTCCTAAACGTGCAATTGTTCTTCAGGAGCAAAGGTAGATTCGATAATAATGAATGAATACTTAAAAAAAAACAATGTGTATCATAGACCTTTTATTAATAAAAGGTCTATGATGTGTACTCGTTACTAAAATTTGCAAACCTCGTAACTACACAAAATCATGTTTCCATGTGAAAGAAAAAACAAGTCTTCATAAGTCTTATGAGGGTTGTAAATTTCATTGAAGTACGACTGTGTTATGTTAATTACGATTTTGCTGGATTTATTATTATTTTAAGCTAAAATGAGTGAAGCTTTTTTATTTAAAATTTGGACATTGGACCGCTCAGAAAAAACTACAATTCTTTTAAAAGGCGAGGAAAATCTTTATGAAAATCTTATTTTAAAAGGTATTTATATGAAAACCCAGGTTCACTGTAAGCAGTAATATGGGCATAAATAAATTACGTATGTCCATAAAATTTAGTTTCGGTGAACTTATAACTTATATTTCGGTACCTTAGAATGAGAGGGTTCTAAGTGCTGTGCCATGTTAAGCAAAAATGGCTTATCTGCAATATTTAATGTTGTAGATAAGTCATTTTTCCTTAACAGTTCAGCTGCACTTAGAACCGTGTCTAAGGTACCGATTTGTAGTGATGATAATGATGAAAATTACACAAAAGGTAATTTAAATTTCAAAACAATTTTAGCCTCGCAAAAATTAAAAATTGATGGTGAAAAATTATGTTTACTTGATGGTACAGAGATCGATGAAGATGAGGTTCTAAAGCTGGTAATCAAAGAAACATTAATTCTACTAAGACGCGGAGAAAAATGGAAAAATTGGGATGAACCTAGTGATCTTACAAGTGTTCAATCCATGAGCTCTACAGTAACATATACGAGTACAACTGAAGAAGATACGTTTAATAACAAGGAAAAGTAAGTAATTTAAAAAAATAAATTCCAAGATAACTCTGGCATCTTATATATTTTTTTTCAGTGCACCTGTTTTTTCAACGAACATATTGGAAGCTCCTGGGATTTTAATAGGATTAGATGAGCAGTCAAATTTTTTTTGGCATAACTATGAAATACCATTATGCAAAATGCCCAATCTTATACAAATATGTGAAAAACCTGTACGAAATAGTTCAGAAATCAGCGAAATTGTTCGTTTCTTGGTACAAGAAATGCGAAACGTATGTTCCTCTCCCCACCGCATTCCGGCCTTCGCCTTTAAAATTGTTTGCCATAAAATGGTTGAGAAGTACCCATCTGCATTTAAAGACATGGATGATGATTTACGTACTATTGGCGATGGAGAACATTCTTTGTACTATAAATTATTGGATAGAAATGCCTACCTTAATAGACCCCATAAACGAAAGTCGCCTTTTTCGAACTCGAAAAGGGTAAAAAATGCAAGGGCATCTTGCCCAGATTGGAACCCAAAAAATTTAGTGAGTTCTGACATTATTGAGGATACGCAAGATTTTTACCTTATGGACAATAATGCCAAATTTAATGTTTTTGTGGCGCAAAGAAAATATCTAAATAATTTAAAAGATCCACCGACTTGGGAAAATTTTATAACTAAATGGCCCTTTATGGAGAAATCTGAAAATATTATATGGCACTTTAAACAAATGGCAAAGCTGCAAATAGATGATGTAGATGAATTATTTATTGAGAAATCTAAAAGGATAATACAATTTTATCATAAGGATATAAGTAATGAAGATACTACAAAAGAATCTTTAAAACTTCTGGCAAACCATTTTAAGGAGCACTTAAAAGCATTTTTTTACGAAGAGGTTAGTAATTTAATAATAATATTTAATATTTTTTTAATAAAAAAAATGTTTCAGAATGAATGTGCCATTGAAAACTTTACTCTTCCCGTAATAATTGAAGTCGGTAAGTAATCATTTTTAACTGTTAATATTTTAGATTAGATTAATTTATTTATATATATATATATATATATATATATATATATATATAGGTAATTTTGGCCGAAAAGTGCATCTTTGTTTGTCTCTGCAGATGTAAAGATAGTTAAAGTTGTGTGTTTTTTCATTAGCGGGAGACCCACGAAGATATAATTTTCGGTTTTCGGTCGCTTAAAAAAATATATCGTCGTTAATATTGTAAACCCGCGTATAAGCAGTTTGTAAATAAGTGTATTTAAAAAATCAATCAGAAAGAAGAAAATTTTGTCATTTCGGATATTTTAATAGATTTTAGCGTCCAAACTAGTTTGCAACCGATTGACTAATGTAGATCGCGTGAGGTTCTAATACAAAATTATTAAAGCTTAAAACCTCTAAACACAAAATTTAAATTTTGCTACTTTTCTAGATACGCAGTTTTTAAAATCATACGCGGATTTGCATCACCGACGATATGTTATTCGCAGTAGGTACTATTATTTATATTTTTTTATAAATTTTAGATAACGAAAATGAGAAGACTTATAAGGTCATCGTGCAGAAGTTCTGTTTTGAAGAGGTTTTTAAACGATGCTCTCAAGCTGTTATGGTTGCATTTTCTCTTTATTATGTATTAAATATACAATATCCTAAAGAGATATCCTGTACTCTCGAATTCATTCAAAGATTTTATCTAAAGATGCATCCCGATGATTGTGGAACTAAATCTAATGCAAAAAATAAAAAAAAGGTTTTGAATTTAATTAACAAAATTTATAAAAAATCTTAATTTTTTATTATTATGTATACATATATACATATATGTTTTCTAATAGTGTACATTTATATATGTATACATACGTATACGTAAAGATATTGCCATTGACAGTTTTCTGTGCGACACAATGTATGTACACTATTAGAAAACAGTGTACAGATTTTTAGAATCCTTTATGTTTATGTTTTTTATGTTTATTGTTGTATGTTCTGATTTTATTTTATAAGAGTTTTTAGAAATAGGTATTTTCTTTTGTATTATACATATATATATATGTATATATTATAAACATTTATATTAAAAGGATATACAAAAATATACCTACATTATGTAATTCTTAGTTTTTGTTATATTTTGTACCTTTGATCCTTCCTGCCAATTCAAGTAAAAAACAATAAAGGAATACTTTATATAGTTATCCTATATTTATTGCTTTATTTATTTATATTTATTATTTATTTATTGGTATGCAAGTATAAATTTATAGGTATATATACAAATATATACCTATATTTATATAGGTATATATATGCTTGTATACAAGCGTAAGCATTTATTTATATAGCAATAAATAAATAATAAATACAATAAATAAAGCAATAAATATATCGAATAAAAAAAAATATATAATTTTACATATACAATTAACATAGTAAATTCACATAACGTATTGTAATTTTACAATACGACATGTTTTATTTTTCACAAGAAAGTTTGAAATTTAACATTGGTGAATGTAATTTTTTTACAGATAAAACTGTAAAAGTACAATGCTTGACTGAAATATATTTCAGTTACGCACTGTACTTTTACAGTTTTATCTGTAAAAAAATTACATTCACTAATGTTAAATTCCAAACTTTCTTGTGAAAAAGAAAACATGTCGTATAGTAAAATTACAATACGTTATGTGAATTTACAATATCAATTGTTTTTGGTACAGGAACGTTACTGGCAACAAATTGCCAACAACGTTCATGTAAAAATTTTTTATAGTGTA